>CM076571.1:210344815-210669406 GCA_034641835.2 Pinus albicaulis
TCTCTTGTTAACAAATGTTCTAATCATCTTTCAAACGTACAGTCAAAGGTCTTGAAAAGGTTGTCAAAAATGAAAGATATGGATCTACATTCCAGAAATGAGTTTTTGTGGTTCTTGACACCTCCAAGGAGCTGCAATCCCAAGTTGGAGTCGCTGTTAGCCACCCATAATTTTTGGCATAGCAAACAGGTGGCTAAATATGTTTCCAAGCCTTCAAGAGAAACATTTCCTTTGTAAATTTATCATCCTTGAAGCCTTGTGATGCCCTTATCCTTCAAAATTGTCTTCACTGCTGTTTCCATCAAAGAGATTTTAAAGCCCTGCTATTTATAAAGGAAAACTTCTTTTCATAGCTCCATTTCCTTCATTTTACCCCTCCGTTTACATCTCCATCATTACCCTCATATCACTTTTTTTTTCCCCTTATAACTCCTTCCTTCCCTTCATATGACCCCTAAAAGTGTCAAAATTCCTCTATAAACCTTCATTTTAACCTCTAAACCATCCTAAGACCCTTTTAAACCTTATATTTTCCCTTTATTTGGTTTTAAAATCCTTCCTTTTACCTATCGGAACCCTTACTTAGGCCTCAAAATCTTTGTTTTAGGCCTAAAAATGGCCTTTTGCACTTCTGAAATCATTAGCCCCCGAGGGCTTATAGCCGTTAGCCCCTTACCTCACCTGACCTCACCCCTGCGACCAGGCACTAAGCCCTTGTCGCTCATCGCAATCGGAGTTTTTCCCTGTTTCCCTTGTCATTCTTTATTGCCCCTCCCCGATGCAATGAGCCCCTTCTCCTCTGATCTTCCAATCTAATCTCGACCGTCAAATCCACAAGAACCAATGGCTGAGATTCAATCGCGCTCCGCTCATAAGCCCTTCACCATCGCGCCCACTGATTAATCCCGACTGTTGATCTCCCTTCCGATCCAACGGCCAGCATCGCATCGCCAATCTTCTTTCCATCCACCAGGTCCCAAATAATTTCGCCGATGAGATCACAGTCGTCCATTCCCCTCATCCAGCGGCTCGCATTGACCTCAGCAATGGACCCCGCCTCCTTTCACCCGTGCATATAGCCTTATGTCACGCTTCTCCCGCACCGTCAGATCTGCAGTCGACGATCCAACGGACCAAAATCCATATCACACAATTTTTTTCCTCTTCCCTCAATGTGCTACTTTCGCGCAATAAAAGTGGTTTTCAAATGCCACGTGTCGATCGCAAACTACCGCCTCCCCCCATTTTGTTGCGCGAAAACCATCCCCGGTTTTCCGCCATACCGCTACCCTCCACAACGTCACTTTTGCTTTTAATCTCAGCCGTCAATCTCTAAGATCGAACGGTCCACATTATCTCGCGATCTCTTTCATTTTCTTTTCATCCCTATCCCGAAATGGTTCATCGAGAGATCTCCACTATAGATCGTCCTGATCTAACGGTCCATGTCTCTCTTCACGCTCAAACCCCCATAGACCTGGTTAGCTGCTCTGCCAGGCTTTTCCTCCCATTTTTCCGCTGCATCCACATTTTTCCTCACTGCTCCTCCACCCTCGCAAGCCTCTATTGTAGTCATACCCCGCGCGCAAGTTTTATTTAATTGGTTTATCTTGTGTTTGCAGGTTTAATGGCATTAGATCTATAATGCCTTCCCACAGTCACGAAGGTGACACTTCGGTTCAGAGTGACGACTCTATAACCTATCAATACAAATGAGAAGCCATGTAGGGTGAATTCTAAGATGGATTGATGCGTCATGAACATCAATCATACCTGTAAACCCTCCAGCTCAGCAGAAACCCCGAATACCTATACAGAAGAAGCAACAAAGTGTATCAGAAAGATATTAAAGGATTAATGCATAATATTGAAGACTTAATGCTTATATCCAACGTTTAGAAAGATAAAGGACACAGATAAAGACCTGAAGATGATCAAGGAGGATTAATGAAGCCTGAAGCACAATCAGAACCAGATCAGTGAAGCATAAAGAACAGATCAGCAGAGAAGCCTCGACACGCCAAATAAGAGAGGCTAGTTACTTTCCATCGATCCATACTGCCACCTGTAGTCCTATTTTCATCAACACAAGGCACAGTTAAGGCAATCAGAGATATTATTGACATACATGCAGCTCAAAAGTAATTTCTAGCCTACCAGAACTTCCAAAGCCAACAAAAAAACAGCCAAAGTACTTCAAATAACATACCTGAAGTTATTATCAATCTGAAAAAGACTTCTAGATTAGCCTAAATGGTACCAAACAGTTAATGTAGAGCCTTTAAGCAGAGTGGGCATTCGAATACTTCCTCCCCTCTATCTTAATGAATGATTTAAGTTCATATCTACTACTCCACCTCCTCATTTACCTATAAGTACTCATTGAAAATTACATTGAAAACGTTGGTTGGTTGTTGTAAAATCACTGATTGTAAGCAAGTTTGAGTTAGTGTTCTGTTATTAGTAGTTGTAAATAGGCTAGAATATTATTTCTGGATGATATCAAGCTATTGGACAAGAATGTATGTGACTGGTTTTGCTCTACTAATATGACAAGCATGTTCATTGGATCCTGATCTAAATCAATGGTGATGTGTCCCTTCTTTGTTATTGTTTTCCCTCTGTTTTACATCATGTTTCATTTTCTCTGATAAGAATCAATAATTTTAGCTTAAGATATACTACTGTAAGTACCCTAATGTTTCCTGCACTTTCTTATCTTTAATGTTTTCTGCTAATTGTGTATCTTGGAACAAATTCAATATAATTTAACCAGTATAGAATTTGGTTTTTCCATGCTTACTGATGTATGAATTTAGAGTTTGTTTCTTAGATGTTCTTGTTTGGTTCTGCTAAAAGAATAGGAGAATAGGGAGATTTAGTGATTAGTCCTGTCCCCTAAGTTCCCTTTCCAACAATTAGCATTTCTAAGATCCCTTTGAGTTGAACGCCAAAAGCAGAGAAGGTTAAAAGTCTTTCTTTAATCTTCGACTTCACTCTATGTTTGAACTTTTGTGTTTTCTACTGTCTAAAAGTAGTCAAGAGGACTGCTGGATTGTTGTCTTCGGAATTAGCCTCATCAGGAGTTTTGATCATAGAGGTATAAGGTATGCCCTGTCCCTTGACTTACTCCGAAGTGGTCACCTTGGAAGGTTTTCCTTGTCATTCCCATTCATTTCCTTATTGTTTCACCCCATACTATCATCTTAAGAGATCCTCTGTTTTAGATGAATAGCCCTTTGGAAGCCTTGGATATTTGAATTGCAAGTAAACCCTTTTATGACCCCATTGCCCAATGGACTTGTATTCTCTTTGAATTATCTCCCCATTGCTGAAAATCCTTCTCTACCCATTCCTTTACCTTACATTGAACCCTTCTGTCATATTCCAAACCAAACAAACAAATCAAAGACCCTTGTGCTCTATAACTAGACTAACACCATAAACTGACCTGAAAGATATATCATTCTTTACATTTATAGAGAGATTCCTCTCTGGATCTAGGAGGGCTAGATCCTAGGATCCCAAAGTGGTTTGATGTTGTCTTGTCTTTTGGTTTTTCAAATCTAGCCAAAACATAGGAACCCCAACATACAAATCCATGTCTTCTAATGCTTCCATCATCTTCATTTTATGCATGGTGAGCTTCCTCACTGTGGGTCCCACTCATTAAAAGAGTTACTCTTGTTGGCCACCTATAAAATTTGCTCTATCAAAGGTGGCCAAAATATGTTCAGCCTTAAAGAAACAGTTTCATGGTCAAAATGTTATCTCTTGAAGCCTGTGGAATGCCTCATGTGCATGTCTGAAATCTTCACTTCTGTTCCATTAGAAACTCACAAATTCTGCTAAAAGTTTCATGAGAAAGACTGCTGCAATATCCCCCTTCTCTCCTCTTCCTCCTCTCAGAAACTAACCTTCATTTTTTCCATCATTGGCCTCTGTTTTCCATTTTCCTCATCTTTCCTTCATAAAAGTTGCCTTTGCCGAGATTTTTTGAACTCTATCGAAACCCCTAAAACCCTTTGAAAACCATCAAAAAACATGAAAAACCCATTTCTGTATTAAGGGTTTAAGCCCCTTGGGCTGAGTTTCCAAACCACTTCCCCCATATTCCCTTGTCATAAAAACCAAGCACCAAACCCATGAAGCGCTAATCGCATCGGAACGATTCAAGTGTGCGTGTCTTTTGGGCCATTTCAAAACTCCGATTGCGATCAGCCCCTTTGTCATAAACCTTAGATCATATTGTTATTCCATTTAACCCGCGGGCCCGCAATCGGGCGCTAAACCATTGAAAAATCCCTCTCCGATCAATATTTTTCTTTGTAAAATCATGAAACCCACTTTTCCAAAGTTTTAATTAAAAGATCCAAGTCACGTGCTGAAATAATTCAAATGGGTAGATCAAAAAGACCCAATGCGCAATTGCATCGGAGAAATCCAAATGGGTTGATCGGAAAGACCAGGCCCGCAGTCCCGATTGCGATTGGCCCTTTTGTGTTTTACGCCCCAGGCCCATGGTATTTCATATATCCAACGGCCCCGCAATCGGGCACCAGCCATTTCATATTACATATATTCCGCCTCAATCCCTTAAAACCTTGGTTTCATTAAAGTTTGTGGGTTTTTTATAAAGTATAAAGGTTTTCCGCCGATACAGAATTGAGAAGATATCGACCGTTGATCATAAGCCAAATCCAATGGCCCGCGCGAAATCGCAAAGTTTCAATTGCACCCCCGCTTCCGCGCACCCCGATTGCGATTGCTCCGATCAGATCCTAGCTGTCCATTTCCCCGCTGATCCAACGGTCAGCGCTCAATCGTGCCCCAACCTCCGATCGCAATCGCAAATCCTGTCTTCCGATCCCCGATCGCTCATCCCTTCGATTCACTCTCCGCCGTCGATCTAATCCATAGATCGACGGTCCGCACATAATCGCATCGCATAAATTCAATCGCGTGCATTGTGTTTGCTCTTCCAATTTGCGACTCCCCCGATTGGTTGTCCACCGTTGATCTCGCTCTTAGATCAACGGCTATCGCTTAAACGCTCCTGCCCTCCTGATCGCGCAATCGCATCGGAGTTTTTCAATCGCACCCCTTTTCTCCTTCCGCCAATTGCGATTCCCCGATTAAATTTGGGTCGTCCATGTGTCCAGATCGAACGGCTACGCTCCTTCCCCACCTTCTAAGCAGTTTAAACCCAATTCCACAGGATTTCTTAATTGTTTTTTGTGTTTTGCAGGTTTAAATGGTTTCTCTTGCCATTTCCGAAGAAATCTCAAAAGCAGAGGGTGATGATCCTCCGTCTTCTGAGCCGTCCAAGAAAATCATTCAAGGGTTTCAAATTATGTTTCATCAGTGTTTTCATGAGGCATTGATGCTTTATAAACCCTGCGCAGCCCTACACACCAGCAAGAAAGCCATGAATTGAGCGCCGTCAAAGAGTATAAGTGTCGAAGACAAAAGATATCAGAACGGGAGATTGAAGACCATAAACACAGTTCTCAAGTAAATTAAAGGTGTTTTGGGAACGAAAAAGACATCTTTCAAGCTGAGAAAACCTCCACCGCCATAAAAAGAGGCTAATTGAACCCTCTCCAACTCCTAAAGACACTTGCAGCCTCAGAGATTAAAGGAAGCTTAGTCATTGCTGGAAGTAGGAGGTGTTTAGCAAAAGGAAGCCGAGCCATTAATGTAAAACCAGAGAGCTTATCTCTAATTGTCGGCAGAACTATTTTTAAAGATTAAGAACAGTTCAGAAGCACATATTTCGATCATCAGGCCTCGAAAGACAGGAAACAGGTGTATGAAGCAGATTAAAAATGATTATCATATTGATCTTTGCAAAACTCTTCTACTTCTTCATTTTCTCTATAAATACCTCTGTAAAACATAAACAAACGTTGGTCTCTGGACATCTGAATGTATGTAATAGTTATTCTGAAGCTACTGATGCCCTGTATGCAAATTCGAAGATACATAAGCTGATATGAAAAGATTGAAGTTGTAGAGACCCACCGGGCTTGCTGATTGTAACTGGTTTGAACATCAATACAAGCTACCGATTTATGGGATTCATGATTTGTGTCAATGGTGACGTGTTCCTCACTATTTATTGTCATTTTTCTTAATTTTTTCACTCTGTTCACTTTCTCTGATAAAGAGCAGCAAACATAGAGTTAAGATTTACTTTCAATAGTACCTTACTCTCACTGAAAGCTTTATCTTCTATGTTTTCTTCATTTGAACGTTCCCTTTGAAGAGTTTATTAAAGCAGGTTAGTTTCAAAGTACTTGCCTGATCTAGATTGCTCTTTAAAATGAATGTTTTCCATGTTTTCCTTAGAGTTTGTTAAAGCAAGTTAGTTTCAAAGTACTTTCCTGATCTAGATTTCTCTTTAAAATGAATGTTTTCCGTGTTTTCCTTAGAGTTTATTAAAGCAGGTTAGTTTCAAAGTACTTTCCTGATCTAAATTGCTCTTTGTGATCATCATATGTGTTTTTCTTTATTGAATATGCTGAAAGTAGGATAGTTTAAAAGCACTTACCTGATCTTAAGCTGTTCAGACTGTTTTTAAATTTTTTCTAACTGAAAGTACTTCAATGCAGGCTAGTTTAAAAGTACTTCCCTGATCTCAGAATACTTTTATGTTTTCCCTTAAGTACAGGTCGAAGCAAGATAGTTGAAAAGTACTTACTTGATCTCAGATTTTGCACTGTTTCTTCATTTGTTTCATTCTACACTTCTTTTCTGTTTCATCCCATAAAATCACTTTAGAGATCCTTTGACATAGGTAGCTTGCCCCATGGATCCTGCTTGAAACTTGTTGTCCAATTAAAACCCTCCTATGACTCCATAGCCCAATGGGTTAAAACTGTCTTTGCCTATTCTGTCAGCTGAATCATTCCTTCACTTACAGACATCTTCACCCTTTCTTTTGAACAACTTTCATATTCATCATGTATGTGCCCAACCAAAAAACAAACAAATCAAACCCATGCTCTTCATAACTAGCCTAATATCACAATCTCAGCCTTTGAATATCACATCTTTTTCACTCATTTATAGAGAGATCCCTCTCTGGATTCAGGAGGGCTATATCCTTGAATCCCAAAGCGGTTTGATGTTACCCCTGCAGTTGGACTTTTGCCAATCTTGCTAATTACAGGGTGCTAACATAATGGCAACTCCACTGGGGAGCTTCTGAGTATTTCGTAGTTTAGAAGGCAATCATACGATACCAGAAATCCCTTGATTTAGGAATATTTGATGTGGTAGCCAGTTGAGTCACCTAACATAATGGCGACTCCACTGAAGAGGTGAGTTGAGTTTTCATCTTATTTTCCTTTGATTTTCACACAAACTTTTGAGAGTAAAACCAACCCTTTTTCAAGCACTACCAAACAGTAAAACTTGTGTTGAAATCAATGACAATCTAGGTAAACCCTAGGATTTCATAAGACTTTATCTAACCTTGAAAAATTAGCTGGTTTAGCCACAAGAATAGACTACCTTTGTCTCATAACCGTAGCTAAGTTTTGAAACAAAGTTAGGACATTCTCCAAAACCACACAACTGAAAAACAACTCTGAAAAACCCAAAAATATTTCAGATTGGTATCTAATAAACATGGCAGTGGACCATAAAACCTTTTACCTCTGAAAAGGAGCTAAAAACTTCCACTTGGCGACTCCACAATCCTGAAAAGACCTTAAGACTCCACTGGGAAGAACCCTCATCACTATACTATCCTTCAAACTCAGTCAGAGGACTGTAGGATTGAAATTTGTGTAAAACAGATTAGTTAACCTCTCAAAGATTGTCATACCTGGTTGAACTTTTCTTGTTATTTGGGTCTAAAAAATACAGCATAGTGGCTCCTAGAAAGATTCACACTAGAGCCCATCCTGACCCGGATCCACCTGAAATAGTTGATGACCCAGAAAGCATCCTTTGGAAGTCTCCTAGGATTAAATTATCAACTGTTTTCAGATCACCCTTGAGAGCTAATTCTTCCCCAAAAAATCTTTCAGCTCTACAACAATCACAAGATGACCTAGTAAATCCCTTTAGAACTAGGTCTCTTGGCGATTTAGATCGGTCAGATTCTAAGTCTTCACTTTCATCTCCTGAGACAAGTGAACATCCTGGTGGTAGAGAAACCACACCTCCTGATTTACATCTCCTTAACAACCTAGGTCTCTCTCATCCAAGATCAGCTCAGCAATCTATTCCCGATCCATCTACTTCCACTCACCCTACATCCACTGTCCAAACCACTCCACTCCAGCCTACTGTCCCTCTTGTAAATCCACCTCCACCTCCTGCCATGGCTGCATGGTATGCTCATTTAGTCCTTCCTGTACCCCTATTCAATCTTCCACAAGACTATCAGTCCAAAATTCCATTATATGATGATAACAATGCTACAACTGCATCACAACATGTGGATAAGATGAATGACTACTTTGACAGAAATGAAATTGATAATGATTCTATCAAGCTTAGATTGTTTGCTCAAAGTCTGGGGGGAGAAGTAAGAAAATGGTTCAAAGGTTTAGCCCCCCATAGTATCAATGATCTCCAAGCCTTCCATCAAACATTCTTAAACAAATGGGAAGTAAAGAAAAATACCCTTCAAATCCTTGCTGATTACAACAACCTCCATAGAAACACTGGGGAAAGTGTACAAGCTTATTGTACTAGATTCAACAGTATCTATAATGCACTTCCCCCAGAATTAAAACCTCCACAGGGCTCAGCTTTAAAAAAATTTCCTGAAGGGTTTGACTCTTACATGACCTATTCGCTAAGAGAGAGAGACTTTGCAACTCTTGAAGATATGCAAAGGGGTGCTCTTTCTGTGGAAGTCAATTTAATGGAAAAGAGAGCAAGAATGAAGGCTGAGAAGAGAGTATCTTTTAGAGAGGAGTCCACACCTTCCACTTCAAACTCAAAAATGGAGAAAATGATGGAGGAAATGATGAATAAAATGAGCTTTCTTGAGAGAACACAAGCCAGTCAAAACCAAACTGCCTCTCAGAACAGAAACCAGAACCAGGGTCAAAATTTTAGAAGAAATCAACCTCCAAACCGACCTAGGGAAGATGACCAACAGATCACCCCTCCCTTTCATCAAAACTTTGTAAGTGAGGTTGAGGAAACAGATGAGATAACAGAGGAAGAGGATGTCAACATGCTAGGGGTAGATGATGATGACTGTGAGATTCATTATGATAGAACACAAGGTCTATATACACCTTATGATGACACAGGAGATGATGATGAAAATTATTATCAAGACATAGAAAATGTTATTATAGAGTCTCAAAAAGAATATGACCTTAGAAGCAAAACCAGTCAACAAACCCCCAACTCCAAATCCTCTGACAAATCTTCACCAAACAGCCCTGTAACTAAGCCTAAAGTTGTCAAACAGAAGGATAAAACATTGACTGGGAATTCTGATAAAGGTAAAGAGAAAAGCACTCAAAACAATGAAAAACAAAGTGTAGACATTAGTAGTACTAACATCTCAGCTAGTACTCCTGTGAAAACCATTTTTTCAAGTGTAAATAGAACAAGTCAGCAAATTGATGTTGCTGAGAAATTGACAGCTAATAAGACTGAAGCCAGCACTTCAAAGAGTCAAATTCCTTTCAGCCTAGAGCAGGAAATTTCAAAGATCAAAATCTCTGTTCCTTTGACTAAATTAGCTACCCAGCATGCATATAGAGCCCAAATTCTGAAGGCTTTAAATATTGAGGATAGTAATGACACAGTCAATTTTAATGATGACCAGCCAGAGCTTATTTTTGGTCCTAAAATTGAAGGTAAATTTCAAGAAGGGGTAGTACCCCCTTTTTATGTCAGCCTAAATGTCCATGACAAAATCTTGCATAATGCTATGCATGACTCTAGAGCCTCACACAACCTTATGCCAAAAGTGATAATGGAAAGGCTAGGGCTAGAAATAACTAGACCTTACAAGGACTTATATTCTTTTGACTCTAGCAGAGTGAAATGCCTTGGCCTAATCAAAGACCTTTGTGTGAGTTTGACTCAAATCCCAACCAAGTGCATGGTTATGGATGTTGTAATGGCTGATGTGCCTCCTAAGTATGGCATGTTGTTATCAAGATCATGGGGTGCCAAGCTACAAGGTACAATGCAGATGGATGGAACATATGCTTCTATCCCTGTCTTTAGCCAGCTTAGAAGACTATACTATGAGGCACACTTGAAATTCATGGTCAGTAACCCAGAGAAGCCTGAAAATTCCCCCATTTACTCTGTCCATACTGACCTGGATTCATTTATCCTTTATAATGACGAACCTTCAAATAAGCCAGGGCTAGAAGATAGTGACTCAGCCGAATGTTTAGAAACCCCAAATCTAGAAATGAATGCAATTCTAGAGACGGAAGAAAACGAGATAGAAACCTTCGAACAGTGCGTTGAAACAACCCACCCGAATGAACATAGCTAAGATGACAAACAACAGACTTCCCCTCTCCTTCAACTCCATTAAAATCTTGAGGAACAAGATCCAACACAACATCTTCTGGATCTCAGAATAGAACATAATGATGACACACTTGCTGAATCAGTCACTTTAACAGGATTGATTGCCGATGGCGAGAAAGAGAAACACAACTCAGAAATGTCAAAACAGTTTGATACCTGTCAAGGCATTAGTAAACCAAACAAAGATCTTGAGCCATGGGACATCTACCCATCGCCCTCAAAACTTGAAAATCAAGACAAAAACCTTCGACACAGCGAAAAACCAGAGAACTCGAAACCAATTCAACTAAGTGTTGGTTTTCAACAACAATCAGAGAGCACGTTAGTTGATGAGGGCACTAACCAGGATGAAACCGAAAACGGTCCTCTGTGGACTATGTACTTTGACGGATCATGCACTAAGAGCACTGCTGGTGCGGGTGTCTGGATTACTAACACTGAAAACAATCACACAGAATTCATTTCCTGCAAATTAAAATTTCAGTGTTCTAACAACATCGCCGAGTATGAAGCTCTTATCTTAGGCTTGCATCTGTTGAAAAATTTAGGAGCCAGAAGAATCAATGTCCGTGGGGATTCAGAGTTAGTGATTAGGCAAGTCAACGGGGAGTATAATGCAAATCATCCTAGACTTAGAGCCTATCGAAACGATGTCATCGACCTTTTGAAAACTTTTGAGGAGTCCAAATTGATTTTTGTCCCAAGAAAACGAAATATTGCCGCACACAATTTAGCCTTTGCTGCTAGGACATGCTTAGCCCCATATGAAACTAAATAATGCACAACTCAGATGAAATTTAGACCAGCTGTGCCTGATAATAAAAAATATTGGCAGGTCTTTGAGGACGACAAACAGATAGAGGATTTCCTGCTTGGCAGGAATGAATTTGAATCATATGATTCAGATTCTAAATCCAATGAAGACTGCCTAAACGAACAACCCCCTAAAGAAGAAGAACCATCTCGTCCCGTAGAAATCAACATGTTAACTAACAAAATCGAAACTCATACTAAAGAATACGAGGACACAGAAAATGAAGACATTGAGGTATTGTCAGCAAAGGACAAGAACATACCTAGGGGGCTAGCACCATTAGAAGACATGTTTGATTTTAACGACGTGGCAAAGAAACCCACAGTGGAATATACAGAGTCTGAGGTCGAAGAATGCAACATAGGCACTGAGGATCAACCCAAAATAATTAAATTAGCTAGGTCCTTGCCGTCAGACATAAAAAAGAAATACATTGACTTGTTTAAAAACTTTGTCGATGTGTTTGCCTGGAGCTATCAAGACTTAAAGGCCTACGATGCAGAGATCATCCAGCACAAGATTCCTTTGAGAGAAAAACAAAAACCCTTTAAGCAAAAACTGCGTCGAATTAATCCGATACAACTGCCTCTAGTGGAAAAGGAAATCAAGAAAATGTATGAGGCAGGGATCATTGTGCCTGTGAGGTTTTCAGATTGGGTTTCTAATCTTGTAGCTGTGAGGAAAAAGACAGGAGAAATAAGACTGTGCATTGATTTCAGAAACCTTAACAGAGCTTCCCTAAAGGATAATTACCCTTTACCCAAAATGGAGCATATTCTACAGAAGGTAGTTGGTTCAAAGAGGATTTCTCTGCTAGATGGTTTTTCAGGATATAACCAAGTTTTAGTACTCCCAGAAGACCAACTCAAAACAGCTTTCACCACTCCTTGGGGCACTTTCATGTATGTGAAGATGCCCTTTGGACTAATGAATGCTGGCGCCACTTTCCAAAGGGCCATGGACATTGCATTTTCGGAGGAAATAGGGCACTTCATTGTAATTTACCTTGATGACATAATAGTTTATTCCAAAACCGATGAAGAGCACCTTAAACATCTAAGAAAGGTCTTTGAAAAATGCAGAAAATTTGGGCTATCTTTAAATCCCAAAAAGATAGTATTTGGCCTGCAAGAGGGTAAACTCCTCGGCCATATTATATCAGAAAAAGGGATTAAAATAGATCCAAAAAGAGTTGAGGGAATACTACAGATTAGCCACCCAAGGAACATAAAAGAACTGCAGTCCTTTATTGGGAAGATTAACTTCTTAAGGAGGTTTATTCCCAACTTAGCAGAGCTCCTTAGAAACATGACTAATATGCTCAAAAAAGAAGTAGGAGTGAAATGGACTGTAGAAGCCAAAAAATCCTTTCAATTAGTAAAACATGCACTCACCCGAGCACCAGTCCTGATTAGCCCAGACTTTTCAAAAGATTTCCTTATTTTTTCCTTTTCCTCAGAACATACTGTGGCTGCTGTCCTATTGCAAAAAAACCCAGAGGGACAGGAACAGCCTATTTCTTTTTTCAGAAAGGCTTTAAGAGATGCACCCTTAAAATATAACATAATGGAAAAGCAAGCCTATGCTTTGGTAAAGGCCTTAAAGGACTTCAGGGTGTATATCCTACATTCCCATATCATTGCCTATGTACCCAACATTGTGGTAAAAGAAATCCTGTCTCAAGACCCAGATGGAAAGAGGGGCAAATGGATTGCTGCAATCCTAGAGTATGATTTGGAGATCAAACCCACCAAACTCATTAAGGGTCAGGGCTTGGGTCAATTAATGGCTGAATCTAATCTGCAAGCCCTTGACATTAACATGATAGATGCCTTAGATGAACAGGAAGAATTACCTACTCCCACTGTGGAAGAGCAGTTCCAAAACTCACCTTGGTATGC
This sequence comes from Pinus albicaulis, assembly GCA_034641835.2. Lineage (NCBI taxonomy): Eukaryota > Viridiplantae > Streptophyta > Pinopsida > Pinales > Pinaceae > Pinus > Pinus albicaulis. The sequence continues at coordinate 210,358,064 of CM076571.1, forward strand.
TGACATCTTGTATGTACTTACAAATCTCAATGCTCCTCCTGATTTATCAAAAACAAAGGCAAGGTTTTTAAAGTTGAAAGCTAGGAATTATTGCATTTTGAATGAATGTTTATATTGGAAAAATGCTAATGGTTTATTGCTTAAATGTTTGCCTGAAGTTGATGCAGAGAAGATCAAGCATGAATTCCATGAAGGAGAGTGTAGAGGTCATCTCTACTGGAAAACCACAGCTAATAAAATCCTTAGAGTTGGCTACTACTGGCCCACCCTCTTCCAAGATATCCATAAAATGATAGTAGCTTGCCACAAGTGCCAAGTTTTCGAGGGCAAAAGAAAACTCCTTCCTTTACAATTACAACCTATCATTGTTGAAGCTCCTTTCCAACAATGGGGCCTAGATTTCATAGGAGAAATCCATCTTGCTTCATCTGCCCAACACAAATGGATTCTCACAGCCACTGACTACTTCACAAAGTGGATAGAAGCCATCCCTACCAAGAATGCTACAGATTATGTCATTATAAAATTTCTTGAAGACCATATCCTCTCTAGATTTGGATGCCCTAGGAAGATTATTACTGATAATGCTGCTGCTTTTGATTCCAAAAAGATGATTGATTTTTGTCACAAGTATCAGATTACATTGGTCGTTTCTCAAGTGAAGTAACCTCGAGGTAATGCGAAGTGAAGCTAAATCATCAAATAATTTTGGTGACCTTCATCGGCTTCTTGAGAATAAAAAATCATGGCATAACAAGTTGGTGCATGCATTGTGGGCGATTAGGGTTGGTTGCTATAGGGTAAACTGCTTGGGTGGTTAGTTTTCGTGGATCCCTCTCAGGGCTTTCCGGTGCCCGAGGCAGACAGTCAGATTAGCTATGATGTTCACAAAGATGGCATGAGTATGTTCATATTAGCTTGAAATAACTTGAAGGAATACAAATAGAGAATTACCTCTTTGACGGTTTTGTAATCTCTTGGAGAACGTTGTGCAGCAAAGTAAGAGTCCTTCTTCGCCGGCTCCAAATCCGAGACCTGCAATCAGTCAAAGCACCCGCGTAATTTCTAATATAACAAGTATTCTATCAATTAAATCAACAATAAACATCTATATTATACACATCTGAGCCATTCATATCATACTAAGTAAATATTGAAACAACAATAATAACATTAAGCATTGAATGGACAAAACGAACACAGTTCTATTGATTTTGCAAGAAGGAGGATTACAACCATCGGTTGTACCAAGCCCTCCTCAGTCTCCCAATCTCTCTTCTCTCTCTAGTGAAGAAGTCCAAGTCAACAAACTCTCAAGGAGCCTCTTTGACTCTTGGCCTTCACAATGTCACACTATTCTCTATTCCACAAGTATGCACGAACTTTGAGCAATCCTTCGACCTTTGATTAAGAGCCTTCAGCTCCTTCTTATAGGAGAGGGAGAAAGCCATTGTTGCCCTTCTCTTTTCACTAGTTTGGAATGGAAAAGGCTTAGATGTTTCCTTGGTCTCCATGCTTTTGCCTCTCTTGGAGTTCAGTCCTCTATGGCAATGACCAATAATGAACTGGTGCTTCTGCACTTTCCTCTGTCCACTGACTCCTTCGTGAGGGAAATTCGGAGATTCAAATCTTTCTCCACGCTCTTTTCCCAATTCAAACTTAAAACACGGGTAACGCGACCATCCAATGTAAACAGAGCGTTGCCCTAGTCACTAACGCGGCCAATGTATTGCTTGCCTGCGTTATAACGCTCTTGTTATGTTCTATGTATGCGTTACCCTGGCAGAAAAAGGTTTAATTTAGGTCTTTGTACTTCTTCCATATTTGTCTTCCCCTCTGAGCTGATGAGGAGGTATTTTGACCTGTAATAGATGCCCCCTAAAGTGTGAGGTCAGAGACGAAGACGATGGCCGAAATACTTTATAATTTGTAGAGAGAGAGAGATTGAAAGACTGAGGAAAACCTGAAACAACAACATATGTCAGAAAATATAGTATTTTCCTAGAGTCGGGCATGTCCCATGCTCAGTAGCTTAAACAACATGATTTCTCTAGAATAGAGATATGAAGAATCTGTCCACCAATAGGCACAATGTGGAAGTATCTTTCATAACAGGATCAGGCTGAAGAAGCTGTCTCCATAAACAATATCGCAGCTTGGGGAAGGGAACACAACTTTAATGGTGTAGCCTTTTGCCCCAAGGTCTTGACCACCGATTCACTTAAACTGCATATTTCTCAACATGTGAATGAGAGAGTTGTCGTCGAACATGTGAGAAATCGTCTGATTACCAGTCAATAATGAAAACTGTTAACAGACGCGAAGGTGGCCACCGATAATGATGATGGTCCCTAAGATGCCCAGTACAATCTAGCGAGTGTGAATAAAAGGAGTTGAAGTCAAACACTCGTAGAATCATTCGACCAAGAGCCAATGATGAAGACCCTTGATCAAACACAAGACTACCTGCCACTGATGTCTGCAAGTATCTGGGTACTGATGTGTTTCTGGACCAACTTCCTAGATAAGGTGTTGAAGTCGATAGGAAGTGATCTGTTGAAAGGTAGGCACTGAGGCGTCCTACATCGGTCAACACGAAACAGAAACCAACTGATTTTGTTTATGATTTGAGATAAGGAAGAGTAACTGGGAACGTCAGACGACAAATAATTTCTGGCATAATGAACGGTTTAGGACTATGGTGCAGTGAATAACAAGTCTTACTTTGAACAATACGGCCTCTGAGAGAGACTCTCGCTGTTGAGCCTGGGATGGACTTAAAAGAGTCGTGTTAGAATTTTATTTTGGTGCAGGACACAGAACAAACAACCACCTCATAGATGTGGGGTTGGCTACTTATGAAGAAATTTCTGGAAATTGCCATATTCAAGAATTTTAACCACGTAAAATACGATACTTTTGGAAGTCCATCACACCAGAAACGTATCCCTGCACCAAAATTTTGACTAGTTAAGTTTAACTTAATCCGAGATGAGTAAACTCGGTGAATTTTCATGTTTAGAGAGTCTGAAAAATGTCATAAAAGACAACTCCATGTCCTGTCTGATTAGGTTTAACGAGTCCAGACGAATAAACTCGGTGAATTTTTCATGTTTAGAGAGTCTGAAAAATGTCGTAAAAGACGACTCCATTGGGGTACCTTTGTCATGTCTTGATAACCGGGCACGACAAAGGGATAATAGTAAGCCCGAAACAGTTCATTTTCCGTAAGTTAGTCCATCGAATCCGGAAAAGTGAGAAATCTATGTTCAATGGACGTCTACCTCATTTTGTTATGAGTACGAGGAGACGAAGTAAACTCAATCTTCTTTGTGAAATTTTAACGAGTCCAACAAAGAAAACTCGGTACCTCCGTGAAATTTTAACGAGTCACGCGGAGAAAACTCGATATACTTTTTCTGTTTAAAGAGCGTTGAAAAAGAGGAAAAGAATGGCTCCTTGTTCTTTGTCTCAATAGTTTAACGAGCCTGACAAAGGTGACTCGGGATTTTTTCGGTTTTATGAGCGAGAAAAAGATTCCTAAAAAGAATGCTCAGTACTTCTCCATAGTTTTAACGAGTCTGAAGAAGAAAACTCTAGGTTTTTCAGATTAACGAGCAAGAAAAGACCACAAAAAGAACGCTCGATGCCAACTTCGTGTAAGTTTAACGAGTCCGAAGGAGAGAACTCGAGGTTTTTCGGATTAACGAGCAAGAAAAATACCATAAAAAGAATGCTCGATAAAACATGAGTGTGTCTGCTCATAAATCTTGATCCCTTATTAGAATCATCAGTACCAAATCTCAAGAGTTGCAACATGTGTACAGCGAGGAATTACGACTTTGCCGACTGACTTAAGAGAGTCATGCCACAGAATTTTCTATAAGAAGGTCAGAAGACATTCATTTTCACTGTTTCAAGTGCTGTGAAGAAGCTCTGGAGTGGAAAAGGGGTGAAAACTTCAGCTGACGATTACGGTCAATCCGGGCAACAGTTTTCTATTCCGCGAGATCCAGGTAAGAGCTAGAACCTCCTGCTATCATTTAATTGTCAATTTTTTAGTTTTTGCTGGTTCAAAATTAGGAAAATTTGAGGCCCTAGAAAAATATTTGCGCCTAACGCGGGGTAGGAGTACAACATCCGCGTTAAACGCATAACCCATGAGGGAACTACGCATTAGAACGCTCTGTTTTGCACTAGTGTCCGCATTAGGCGCAACATGCTTTCTAACAATTCAATTTTTTCATTTTTGAAGTGGTCCAGGCAAATTTTAATCGGTTGAAAATGTTGTATTTGCAGGTGTTCAGCTGTTAATCATGAGTATCTGGCGATAAAGAGAGCATGAGCGGGAAGAACGAGAGATGGTGACAGATGCGGCAAGTTTAATGGCTCTCCGGAGGTGCGGATTGCTTAAGTATGCCCGTTTAGAACTGATGAGGGGTCAAGAGGACCTCCTGAGGTGGCTGATCCAGCAGTGGGACGAGCGGCATCATGTCTTTCAGATTGGTGGCAACGAGCTCACCATCGAAAAAGATGATGTTTACTTTTTGACTGGCTTTTCATGTCGTGGGGCGAGGCCCAATTTGACGGGGTCCAGAGCTGACCCTCGTTCCACTACTGATTTGATCCATGCGCACTGCATACGTGGCACCCAGGCTGTGAGTAACCGGATACCTATTGCACAGGTGACTTTGAGACCCTTGCGGTCTATTCTATGGATGATTGTTCGCTTGGCAGGCGCCAAGAGTCAGCATATGGCTACCAAGGCCCAGATGCTCCTAGCCTTGGATTGTATGCAGCCTCAGGTTTTCGACTGGTGTGACGGTGTAGTCCGTCGGGTCCGAGCAGAGCTTACTGCATGCAAGACCCGTACTCAAAGAGAGTTTGGGTACGGAACCCTGATTTTTTCTTTCATATTGGAGTGGATACCACTGATGAGGCCCAGGATCCCGACAGCGCCATTGGGTCCGCGCGAGCCTAGGCAGGCTCGGTGGGCCACTTTGCTTCCACGGACTGGAGAGGGTCCTGTCCGTCACTGTTTTGATGAGGGATTTTTTGATTGGTTGGACTCTCAGATCATCATGATTGAGGATTATCCCTATGTAGGGATGAACTTCACAGGCGACCCTGAGTTAGTCCTACCCCCTGGCACCCAGTGGGGGCCCGATGGTAAGAAAAATAATCAGTGTTTTGCAAAGAAGTTTTTGTTTTTAGCTTTTGAATGTTTATGTAAAAAAATTTTGTTGAAAAGGGGTGAAAATTAAGTTTTGACATGAAACTTTTTCTTGCTTGACACAGATGTGGCACCTGTCTGTCCAGCTGGGGCCCCTCGCTATGCACGGCGAGGATTGCAGCTACCCGCGACTGGCGCGCCTGTAGAGGAGGCGGAAGCCGGCGACGACGATGATACCAAGATTTTACATGAACTCTCCCAGAACTTGGAGGGTCTGAGTATGGGTATACCGCCGCTTCCTATGCGGGAGGTTCCAGTTCGTCTGCAGTGGCATACAGTGGGTGTGCCAGAGAGATACCTGGTTCCTCTGAGGAGGATAGCTGGAGCAGTTGTATGCTATTATGAGCATCAGGCTTAGCTGTTTGGAGTAGATGTATTAGTGTCAGAGCATGGCTTAGTGAGCCAAATTTTGTAAAACACCCCAAGTTTTGGGAGATTTTTCTTTTTGATGTTTTCTATGTACTGGACATGACATATATATCTATATATATTTTTTGGTGATTTTGTGTTTTTAAATTTTTATGCATTTTTTGATGTGATAAAAATATATGTACTCATGAGTAAATCTTTTACACTAAATGTGACAAATGCCAATCTAACACATAATTTGCCAAAGAATCAGCTAATGCATTAAATTCCCTAGGAACGTGCTCAAATGTGATTGTTTGAAATTGACGTTCTAAAAGTCGCACTCGTAAAAAATAACGTAACAATATAGGGTGGCGGACGCGGTAATGATTGTTTAGCTGCATAATGATGAGTTGGGAATCTAACCTGACCACTAAATCGGAGATGTCATGAGATGCCGCTTCCGTGAGGAGTTGGATCACTGACATGTACTCGACCACATTATTGGTGGCGTTACCCAGGAAGATCCCCCCGGAACCAAGAAGGTCCGACTCAGGAGTATAGAGAACCCAAGCAGCTGAAGTAATGTGTCTAGTGTGACGACTAGCACCGTCTGCATACCCGACGTATGATAACGAATGTGATGACATCTGTGCGAAAGAAAAAGATTACATGAGAAAAACACTTTAAACCAAACAAATAATCCAGAAGCATCAAAAATAAAAATTGGCAAAACTTATATACATAAAATTACAAAGCATATGCCTAGTGTGAAACTAGGCAAAATACTTCTTCAGATAGAGCCCGTTGCGGGGCTCCTCGAGTGGAATTCCGTTACAGTCCTGTAGTTCGTAAGCTCCTTTTGCGAGGGCTTTAGTAACGATGTAAGGACCGAGCCACATTGGTTGGAGTGTTCCTGCCCCCAAGAGGTCGTGTTTTTTATCATAAAGTAGAACAAGATCGCCCTCTTGGAAAGAACGAGGCTTGACAGATTTGTCGTATTGAGCTTTAACTCGGCGCTGGTGAGCTTCGAGTGCTAGTGTAGCATCTCGACGAGTTTCGTCCAAGTGATCGAGCGAGAGCAAGCGCTCTTTTGTGGCGGTGGTGCCAGGCAGGAGTTCAACGGCTAGTTTAAGCGATGGGATTTAGCACTCAATCGGAAGTACTGCCTCTAGGCCGAAAGCAAGTTGGAAAGGTATGATATTTGAAAAGCAATATGGAATATTTTCCATGATACCTGTCTTGACCGAGATATCAATGAGTAGTGTCTTGGAAAGATTACCCATGTTCCCTTCTGAATCGATAGTGTGGACAGTCGTATAAGAGGAGGGAACTATCTCAGGTTGGTCAAAAGATGGGATTTCAGTTTTTATCGCCTCCGAATCAATCGTCGAAGCGCGATGGTGGAACTCTCCCCAAGGTCATTCTTCTAATGACATGATCTCTCGAATAGCTTCGTCTGTAGGCCAGACTTCATTGAGGAGATCCTTAGAGAGAACTGTTATGGGAGAGAGGGTTGTACCTGTGGTCGAAACCATATCAGTGGAGGGTTCAGATGCGATTTGGATGGCTTGGTAATCCAACTCAACCGGCGAAAGCGGCATCTGATCTCCATAGGAATCAATTTCTGAAGGTGCCGGAATGATCCATGGGTCGATAGAGCCATCCGAAGAGGTGGATATCATTGCAACCGTGTTTGGGATCTGAGGCGGCGGAAGAGGAAAACAACCCAGTAGGGAAGATGCCTTCAGAAGACCGGTACCGATACTGACGTAAGAGTCAGGGACACCTCCTATTAAGGGTACAGAGCTACTTGGTAAAGTGGAATAATCAGGGGTGCAGAAGGATAGTTGATCGACGGTGACTATTTTCCCATCCAATGGAAATAGGATGAGTCGGAAGACCGAAGACACAATGGCGGTCATAGCATAAGACCAACTGCGACCGAGCAATAGATTATAGTCGAGATGACGCTCTACGACTTCAACGTCCACATTTACCGTTTTCCCACCCAGAGTGACGGGAAAGCTAGCAAGGTATCCTTTGGGTAGGAACGTGTGGCCATCGAAAGCTTTGAGGGAATTCGATGGCGGGGTTAGAGTAGGAGAACCTAAATTCAGCCAGCAAGCTTGTGACATAACGCAGGTCGAAGCACGTTCGTCTATGACAGTGCGATGGATGGGTCTCCCTTTCGACACAACCTGCACCTGGAATGCGAGTTGATGTGAGAGGCGAGGCTTAGCCTTTTCCATATCAAAGATTGCTAGCGTGGAATCCTGGGGGTCTATTCCGCCAATGGCCGAAAGCAAGGCTTTCCTTTATGCTGGACAGGTTTGTAATACTTCAAGTGCAGACATAGCTGACGGTGCCTGCGCCAAATCTTCTACAATATTGTAGTTTTGGGCTGCACGTGCAGAGGTATTATGAGTCGTGCGTCGAAGTGTCCCTTTAGGGGGATGAATTACAGGTTCAACAGTAGGCCTTTCGATATGCAAATCGTTGGGCGGCGGCGGATTGGAACTAGTTCCAGGTTCCTGAGCATCTATGGTAGGGGCTCCATAAAGCTTGGCGCGAGTTTGAAGGTCAATACTCTTGATGCCATAAATGGCAGATGGTCCTTCGCCTGAAGGATTCGAACCACCATTGCCCCGTTGATGGGGTTGTGGCGGGTTGTCAACCATATGTTGATGTTGCTACTGTTGATTGGGGAAAGGATTGTGAAGAACGACAGGTGTTCTCCCAGAATCCTTGTTAGCAATAAAATCGGTGCATTCCTGCAAGCGAGGACATTTGTATGTCAAGTGGTCCTCCGCACAGATTTTACAAGGAAATCTCATGGGTTTATCCTTTCCTTTTTCATTAGCAGCAATTTTCTGATTAGAGTTATTCTGATTATTCGACTGCTCTTCCGAAGAAGATGTTTTCTTCTTATTCTTCCTATTTTTCCCGTTGGGTTTTTGTGAGGTTTGCACCGAATTTACCTCAGCAGAAGGGAGAGGAGTCATTTGATGGGGGGCGGTGGCAACCAAGGATGGCTAGGAGGTTTGCCCCCGAGACTGATTGGTGGCTACACTAGAGATCGCGCCAACAAGACCATCGGCATGAGCTCCGGTTTTCTTAGTAGCCGGAGGGTTCGGGTTACCAGGGGCATGGGGGAGCAGATCGTAAAGCGTGCCGGATTGTGAATAGATCAAATCCAGGTGCTGGGCACGACGAATACATTGATCTTCTGTCACCGCACCAGAAAGGCCAATGTCTTTAGAGATATGGGGTAAAAGAGACTTGCAAAACCAATTGGCCAAGAGATGGTCCGGTATTGGCGCTTTGACGAGCCTCCTCCTACGTCTCCATTCATGAATATGGTCGGAGATGTGGGTGGCGGTGTCTTGGCGCAGCGATGTTAACAATTATGTTCTGGTTTCCACTCTAATTGGTAGTTGGAAGTTCTTTAAGAACTCCGTCGCTAAAGCGCCAAACGTATTGATGGTGGCACGTGGTAATTCAATGTACCACTTGGCGGCATTGCCTGTAAGGGTGCGGGAAAACAGTCGAAGGCGGACACTATCATCTACCATGGAATTGGATATGGACCACAAATGGAAGGTAGTGATGTGTGCGGCCGGGTCATCTCCATGCTTCCCGTCGAACTTCGGGATATCTGAAGGAATCTTATGCGGTATAGGAGGCCAAAGCAAGTTGTGATTGATGGGGTCGTTTGTCAGCTTATGGATGTCGGGTATGTCCAAAGCTGCCAAGAAAGGCAATTGTGGATTTGCCCCCGAGTCTAACCAAGGCAGTATGGGCTGACTACTTGGACCATAGGGTGCCCCCATCCATGTGTTACCAGAAGGGTAAGTGGGACTTTGATAAAAAACTCCCATAGGTGGAGGAGTAGGAACATACGGTTGTTGTCCATAGGGCATAGTGTATTGGGGGGAAAATGGTTGGTTGCCCCCAGCGTAAAAGTGCCCTCCCACTCCAGATGGAGGTTGGGGTTGGTTAGTCCAAATGGATGCAATAGAGTTTCCCGGAGGCATACTAGTACTTGCATAATTTGGCAACGGTATAGATCCTACCCCTATGTTTGAACCACTTAAGGGGATAGCATTTACAATGGGTTGTCCCATTTGTCCTAAGGATTGCATAGGAAGAGAAATATTCCCTGCTACCTGTGTACTGATAACACTGCCCCCTGGTATAGTGGCCAGGGGGTTTGAACTCAACAAAGGGTTCCAACCGAAAGGGTTGCTAAAGGGCACCGAAGTAGTCGTGCTCGTGGGAGGAGCTACCGTGGTCCCCAACGTGGTCACGGTAGGAGTAGATGCCGAAGGGTTCGGTAAACTACTGACAGTTGTGTTGACCATAAGGTTGGGGGTAGGCATATGTTGACTACTGGGGTTACCCAGTAATGGCATAGAACTGACCACTGGCGGGGAGGATGGTGGCGAACCAAGGATGGTTGCCATTGGCATCGTCCCTGTGGATGCCGGTGGTGAAATAGATGTTGGTGTGGCCGCAGACATATCTGGGCGTGGTGGGATCTGGACTATCACAGGTCCTAATGGATCAGTGAGCGGAGGATTGTAGTTAGGTACAATGCCTTCAGTGAAAGGGTCCTCCGGGAGTTCTGGCTGATAAGGGTCTATGTGATAATCCAGATTAGTCAGAGGAGACTGCTCTTCCGTAGAAGGCCCGGGTTCACCAAGGTTCAATCTTTCCTCTAGGGTGAGAGGAGGTAGACCTTGTTGTCGTCGAGACAGACGGCGTGGGTCAGGGGACGCCACGGTGACTGGTTTAATTTTAACGAATTTTATTAAAATGTGATATATTATGAAGTCTCAAGTGACGGTAACCACACACTTACTAAAAAGAAAAGACTCTCTAAAATCAATCATCAAGCAGCCAGTATAGGGTGCCCTGTCTGAGTACTACCGTTCACTGGTGATGAAATCCAGTCTCACAATAGCATACAGAGAGGGTTGGTCAAAAGTACAGTTACGGTTACTCTAGAGCTTCGCCCGAACCCCAGACGATAGGTGTAAGCACTCTCGTGAAGACGAGTACCCTCCTAAAGACTGAAGACAGAGTAGGTCCGTCTGTTTCAGGTACCAAGACAGCCCGTCCCAGTCACCTTGTGTAAGTCCCTAAAAGTATGGCCACTAAGGATACCTCAAATCACAGACATCATCAGGGGGGTCCACGGTCAAGGACAGTGTGCTATATGGGCAGAATACCTAGATCCCCGATCTAGTTTCGACATCCCCGAAGGGAACCCCAATATATAACACACCCACGGGATGCAGTCGAAGGCGGGCTACCTTCTAGTGCACCCAAGTGTTGTCTCGCGCTGAGCTCCGGTAAAGGAACGGTCCCAATAATGTGAGTGCAGCAGGATTTCACTCGTTAATGACTCTAGTTTTCAAGTTTTCAGATCTTGGGTAGTTTTCTCACTTTCCTAACCCAAGATCCTAGCCTGAACTACTGTTTGTGTGAGCTCAAAAAAGAGTTATTAGATTGATTTTATTATCACTTTGTTTTTAGTGTACTTTGTTATTAGTCTTGCGGAGGGGGAATGGACGTATGAAGTATAGTGAGACTCTGACTCAATAAACCATGCAAAACATGCTCTAGATATTAACTTCAATGAACAATGTTTCTACAAGGAGAGGTTTCTTTTTCAATCATCCATGCACCAACATGTAAATAACACAGCTCAACTTTTAAGATTCAGACTTCTATCTACCTCTTTTAACAGTCTGTGAACCAAACTTTCAGAATAAACTCAGCTAAATGCAGAAAAATAAAAAATAAAATTCTCTTTTAAAAAAGTAAATGCTTTGCACACTAACTAAATAAGAGAAACAAATAATCAATGCCAGTTTAGCAGACAAGCACAGGGATTCGGTCTGTGAAAGGTACTGGTGGCCAAAAAACTCTACAGCTAAAACACAGTCACAGTAGTGAACAACAAGGTTTTTGGCTGAGTAACGCTCTGTCTGTGAGAAAATATAGCGTTATAACGCACTGTATTTAAGCCTAGACCGCGTTATAACGCACTGGATGAACTGCATAGGTCGCGTTAACCAGGGAAAAGCTCTTCAGTTGGCCAGACAGGCACAGGATTGAACTCTGCAAGCGTTTGGTATGTCTACTGGGCATCAAAAAATGGTCGGAAGGATACTGAACAGAGGAGAGAAGAAATGAAGGAAGAAATAGTCCGGAAACTATGGGGAAACTCCCCAGTGGAGTCGCCAATTCTGCTATAGGGTAAACTGCTTGGGTGGTTAGTTTTCGTGGATCCCTCTCAGGGGTTTCCGGTGCCCGAGGCAGACAGTCAGATTAGCTATGCTGTTCACAAAGATGGCATGAGTATGTTCATATTAGCTTGAAATAACTTGAAGGAATAAAAATAGAGAATTACCTCTTTGACGGTTTTGTAATCTCTTGGGGAACGCTGCGCAGCAAAGTAAGAGTCCTTCTTCGCCGGCTCCAAATCCGAGACCTGCAATCAGTCAAAGCACCCGCGTAATTTCTAATATAACAAGTATTCTATCAATTAAATCAATAATAAACATCTATATTATACACATCTGAGCCATTCATATCATACTAAGTAAATATTGAAACAACAATAATAACATTAAGCATTGAATGGACAAAACGAACATAGTTCTATTGATTTTGAAAGAAGGAGGATTACAACCATCGGTTGTACCAAGCCCTCCTCAGTCTCCCAATCTCTCTTCTCTACCAAGTGAAGAAGTCCAAGCCAACAAACTCTCAAGGAGCCTCTTTGACTCTTGGCCTTCACAATGTCACACTATTCTCTATTCCACAAGTATGCAAGAACTTTGAGCAATCCTTCGACCTTTAATTAAGAGCCTTCAGCTCCTTCTTATAGGAGAGGGAGAAGACCATTGTTGCCCTTCTCTTTCCACTAGTTTAGAATGGAAAAGGCTTAGATGTTTCCTTGATCTCTATGCTTTTGCCTCTCTTGGAGTTCAGTCTTCTATGGCAATGACCAATAATGAACTGGTGCTTCTGCAGTTTCCTCTGTGCACTGACTCCTTCGTGAGGGAAAGTCGGAGATTCAAATCTTTCTCCGCGCTCTTTTCCCAATTCAAACTTAAAACATGGGTAACGCGACCATCAAGTGTAAACAGAGCGTTGCCCTAGCCACTAACGCGGCCAATGTATTGCTTGACTGCGTTATAACGCTCTTGTTCTGTTCTATATATGCGTTACCCTGGCAGAAATAGGTTTAATTTAGGTCTTTGTACTTCTTCCATATTTGTCTTCCCTTCTGAGATGATGAGGAGGTATTTTGACCTGTAACATTGACCACAAAGAAATCCATTGGAACCTCCCCTTACCAACTTGTTTATGGAGCAGATGCAGTGTTTCCTACTAGCCTAGGTGTACTAGTGATAAAATTAGTCCAAGAAATTCAGTCAGAAGAAGACAGTATGATAAGGAGGATTAATCAAACAATACATCTCCATCAGACAAGGGAAGAGGTTTACAACAGAGCTCAAAAGGTGCAAGAGAACATAAAGAAGTTGTTTGACAAGAGAACAAAGGCTTGTGATTTCAATATTGGAGACAAGGTACTTAAATGGGATTCCAGAAGAGAGGATAAGGGTAAACATGGAAAATTTGATTGTTTATGGCAAGGTCCTTACATAGTTCAGTCCACCATTGGTCCAAATGCCTAATTTTTGCAAGAGTTATATGGCACAGATTTTTTTGGGGGTCCTGTCAATGGCAGGGTCCTTAAGTATTACTACTGTTGAGTTCAATCTTGAAATTTTCACTTCCATTGTAAATATCATTGCTTTGTTCAATTTCACAAAAAAGAAGAAAAAAAGTACAAAAACAAAGAAAAGACAGAAAAGAGGGCAGATTACAAAAACAAGAAAGGAAAAGCCCCATGCCAAAAAACAGAAACAAAACTGAAAGTGTGCAAGCTCAAATGCCACTCCTAAAAAACACACTCCTAGTTAGTCAAACAGTCTAATCTTGACTAACTAGTTTTAAATTTACTGCTGATAGGATAGTGAATTTGATTTGCCAAACTATTTAATCTTGGCTTATCAGTAGATAGGTTAGGATAGTAATCAAAGGTTCAAACATGCTCAAAACCTGAACCTAAGCTTCCAAGAAGAATGACTCAAATCTCTTTCAAATTCTAAGTCAAAGAAGATGTAAATCTGGTTCTAATCAACTCAAAATCTGAACCAGATAAAAAGAAAGATCAGCTTAAATAGAATTCAAAATAGAGCTGTAAAAAGATGGAGGAACTGCTTTGAAATTTCAGATCCTAAAACCTTCAGTTTTGATTTAAAATTTCTGCAAAATAATGTCTATGTGCAGTTTGTCTTCTATGCCATAGATCACAGCAAGTCAAACAGTTTAATCTTGACTTGACTGTTTTTCAATTTCTGTTTTAGAATTTAGAGAATGAGATCTGTTGGACAGTTTAATCCCAATAGATAAGTAGATTAGGTAGAGAATTATATGGACTCAACGGTTTAATCTGAGTCCAAGGAGAAATAAGGGGTAGAATTAGATTAGATTTCCTGTTTTCAAAAGAATAAAATGTTGTAAAAGAGTTTTCCAATCCAAGTGCACTCTAAAAAATGAAGAAAAAATGTTAGATCAGTAGGATTGGGTAGGTAGAAGTTTGTATTGATGAAAATCCATTATTTTGTGGCTGCTAATTTGTTTTCAGAACACATCATCCAGAGAAAGAAAGTAGCCCAATGGATAGAGAGGCGAGTCAGCCTCCTAGAGAATGCGGGTCTGAAGTACGAAGTTCTTGATGCCTTCAAAGGCACCATCCCCAAGTGGAACCACTGTTGGCCACCTATAAAATTTGTTCCATCAAAAGGTGGCCAAAACATTGTTCAGTCCTCAAGAGATAGTTTTATTGTCAAATTGTTATCTCTTGAAACCTCCAGAAGATCTCATGCTCTTGTCTGAAAGTCTTCACTATTGTTTCCCTTTAGAAACTCACAAAATTCTGCTAAAACTTTCATGAGAAAGATTGCTGCAATATCCCCCTTCTCTCCCCTTCCTCCACTCAGAAACTAACCTTCATTTTTTCCATCATTTTCCTCTGTTTTCCATTTTCCTCATCTTCCCTTCATAAAGTTGCCTTTGCAGAGTTTAAAATCCTTTTTGAAACTCTGTCGAAACCCTCCCAATCCTTGGAAATCCGTTGAAAATCTATGAAAAAACCCCATTCTTGCATTAAGGGTTTAAGCCCCTTAGGGCCAAGTCTCAACCACTTCCCCACCGTATGCCCATGGTGCTAACCACATCGCAAAAATCCAAAGAATGCAAGTCTTTGCCCTGTTTTGAAGTTTTGATGCGATTAAGCTTTGCATTATAAAAACTCTGATGTGATTAGCCCTTGTTTCACAGCCCTTGTTTATATTGTTATTCCATTTAACCCGTGGGCCCGCAATTGGGTGCTAAACCATTGAAAATCCCTTTTCGATCACCTTTTTTCTTTGTAAAACCCAAAAACCCACTTTTCCAAAGTTTTGGTTTAAAAAGTTTGAATCACGTGTTAAATATTTCAATGGGTTGACTGAAAGACCGATCGCGCAATCACAATCGGAGAAAGTTCAATGGGTTGATCAAAAAGACCCGCATCAAAGTTCCAATGCGATTGGGTCATATATATAAACCCCGCCCCCCGAATTTACTCATATGACTTATGCCCGGGACCAAGGTTAAAAGTCCCAAGTGCTGAATCGCATCGCAAACTTTCCAGTGGGTAGATTAAAAAGACCAGGCCCGAGGCTCCGATTGCGATTGGCCTTTGTTTTATTAAACCCCAGGTTTATCACGTTTCATACATCCCCAGGCCCCGCAATCGAGCGCCACACATTTTATATATATTCTTTCTGCCCCCGATCCATTAAAAAACCTTTGTTTATATTAAAACTTTGGGTTTTTCATAAAGTGTAAAGGTTTTCCGCCGGTACAGAGTTGAAAAGATATCGACCGTTCATCTAAAGCTGATCAACGACCCGCACAAAATTGCAAAGTTTCAATCGCAAGTTTCTAATCGCATACTTTCGTTTGTCCCCCCGATCGCCCATCCCTCCAATTCACTCCCCGCCGTTGATCTGATCCTCAGATCAACGGTCATCGCTTGATCGCACTAGCCTCCCCGATCGCGCAATCGCATCGGTTATTTCCATCGCACCCTTTGTTTCTGTAATACTTCTAGAAGATGAGCAAATTTTGGTCTACCATTATCTGAATGTATGTAATAGTTATTCTAAAAATGCGATGCCACTGTATCACGATTTAAATGTAGTGATAACAGAAAAGAATAAGTTGTAAAGACCCACAGAACTGCCGATTAACTAGTTTAAACGTCAAATACAGGAAATTTGTTGATTTATCGGATTCATGATTTGTGTCAATGGTGATGTGTTCCTCCTTAATACTGTTGTTATTTTTCTTAATGTTTTCCTCATTCACTTTCTCTAATAAGCGACGGGACTTTCAATAGTACCTTACTCTCACTGAAAGCTTTATTTTCTATGTTTTCTTCATTTGAACGTTCCCTTTGAAGAGTATATTAATGCAGGTTAGTTTAAAAGTACTTCCCTGATCTAGATTGCTCTTTAAAATGAATGTTTTCTGTGTTTTCCTTAGAGTTTATTAAAGCAGGTTAGTTTCAAAGTACTTGCCTGATCTAAATTGCTCTTTGTGACTGTTAGCTGTAGTTCTCTTATTGAATATGCTGAAAGCAGGATAGTTTAAAAGCACTTACCTGATCTTAAGCTTTTCAAACAGTTTTTAAATGTTTCCAGACTGAAAGTACTTCAATGTAGGCTAGTTTAAAAGCACTTACCTAATCTCATAATTACTTTTATGTTTTTCCTTAAGTACATGTCAAAGCAAGATAGTTTAAAAGCACTTACTTGATCTCAGACTTTGCATTGTTTAATTCTGTACTTCTTTTCTGTTTCATCCCATAAATTCACCTTTAAAGATCCTTTGACATAAGTAACTTGCCCCATGGATCCTTCTTGTACCTTGCTGTTCAATTAAAATCCTCCTATGACTCCATAGCCCAATGGATTAAAGCTGTCTTTGCCTATTCTGTCAGCCAAACCATTCTTTTACTTGCAGACATCTTCACCCTTTCTTTGAACTACTTTCATCTTCATCATGTCTGTGCCCAACCAAAAACAAACAAATACAACCCATGCTCTTCATAACTAGCCTAATATCACAATTTCAGCTATTAAAGATCACATCTTTAAACTTAGTCATAGAGAGATCCCTCTCTGGATTCAGGAGGGCTAGATCCTTGAATCCCAAAGCGGTTTGATGTTACCCCTGCAGTTGGACTTTTGCCAATCTTGCTAATTATGGAAGAAGTTTACGGCGGAAGGGTTAATTGCGAGAAGTTTGACGGAAAGAGGTCAAGAATTTGATACTGGTGTCATAATGAAGGGGAAGTTGGAAGTAAGACAGAAAGCCTTGGCAAGGGTCACAAAAGTAGTATGAGAGGAGGAGGCCTGGTTGAAATACCACTTGGAAGCTTCTCCAGTAAGCGTACGCTGGAATAACCGAATACATACAGAATCATCAGTGATGGAGTTAGACAAATACCACATGTGGAAAGAACGAACATGGTTGGTAGGATCCTCTCCAAAATTTCCTTCAAACTTGTGGATGTTTGAAGGAAGCTTGGTTGGCATATCAAGCCAACAAGGATCATCGTGTATGGGGTCATTAATCAACTAACTAAAATCAGGAACGCTTAGGCCTACCATATAGGGAAGAAAGGGAGCAGCCAAAATAGTTCTTGTTGTGGCACCACTAGTGGCGTTTCTAGCATAAGGGCCAAGGCCACCACCATTGTTAGGTCCTGAACCAGACATGATGAAGGTGACAGGTGGAGGAGAGTCGGGGATAGAACTAGAAGGTGAACCCGATGAACCAGAATCAGATTCGGAATGGGGACTTGGTGGAGGACGAACACGAACCCTGCGTGGTGGGTAAGGAAGAGAGGTAAACAAGAGCAGGGAGGTGTAGGATCAATTGATTACAATGTTTAAGTCTTGGCCTCGCGGTGTAAACCACACACTCTTCTCTTAGGGTGTGTGTGTATGTGATAAGTGTGTTAATTTTAATTAAGCCCAGATGTGTGTAGAGAAAAAATAAAAAATATGATGTATAACTGTAAATAAAACTGAAAATGATAGTAAAGGAAACTGAATGCGACAGTAAAATAAATAGCTAAATATGCATCAATTAAACCCAAGGAGGAGGGATTCCTAACAACTAGTCTATGGGTGGGTGAAATCTAGTCAAAATACACAAAATGGACAACGGATCTAAAGTCGGGAGGGACAGTGATCTAAAGGTAAGATCTGCTGGAAAGAGGGGAAGAAAACAACAAAAAAACAGAGGGAAAATTGCTGCAAAAAATGTGGCGAAAGGTTACAACCGGAAGGGAAACGGGGTTGTTGGCTCCCTGTGATTTGCAAGATTGGCAAGAAAAAACACTACAAGGGCCACATCAAAACCACTTGGGAATCCTAGGACCTAGCCTTCCTGGCTTCAGAGAGGGATCTCTCTATTTGTGAGTGTTTACAAATAATATATCTTTGTGCTCTTTGTTTTGAGGTATTAGGCTAGTTATGAAGTTATACGGACTTGTTTGTTTTGGTTGAATTAATTGATAGATTGATAGATCTATGGTGTGACTAGTTGGGAGAATGTTTCAGCTGAACAAATAGACTATGAGAAAACATTAATCCATTGGGATATGGAGTCATAAAAGGATTTAATTTTTCATCAACTCTGCAAGGCTTTTCATAGCACAAGCTAACTATATCAAATGGATTCTTTAGATTAGGTTGTGATATGAAACAATAATAAGTTGTGAAGGCAGCAAAGCTATAGTCAGTTAAGAATTTTCTAGCTCTACTTAGACAAGAAAAACCTTTTAAGGTAACTGTTTAAGGCAAACCAAAGGACAGGGCGCACCATAGACTTCTTTGGCTAGAATTTAATAAGCAAACCTTTCAGACAACAATCCATCAATCCTAAGACTACTTTCAGATAAAGAAAACATATAAGATAACAGTGAGAGTAGTCTAAGATCAAATAAGAGGCCTATCTTCTTTTAAATAACTCTCAAAATACTCTTCAAAGCAACATTTTGAGGCAGACCAGAGGACAGGGCATACCATAGACTTCCCTGGTTTAGAATATACTAAGTATACTTCAAAGAAAGGTCTTAGAAACAATATATCAAGCCGTAATCAAGGAACATGGGCTCACCATAAATTTCCTTGGTTTCACTCTATTGAATCATTCCTAATACAACAAGCTAGATGAGGTGGAAAGTCAGCAATTCTCTTTGATCCATGTGGATATTGGTGGTGCCCTATTCCCGCGGGGCCCCACCATTGTCTCTTTCAGTTTTTTAGTTTTCGCGCACCTATTTTTAGTTTTTAGGGTCTGAACTTTCGGAGCCGTTTTGAGGCCCTAAACGATGTTTTACGGGAACGAGAGAAAACATGGATCCGCGGAGCGTGTTGATTGTTCGAAATTTGTAGTCCTCGGATAGATCTTTCTAACGAGGTATGGTATACGTCAAACGGAGATCGTATGCCAAAGTTACGCCCCTGGGAAGTTGAAACACCAATTTACCCAAACGGGGCCCATAGTTTTGGCGCTTCATCTCCTAGGGTTAGGGTTTTGGTTGTTTAGGATTTACCATTGTTTCTAAATGATAAATAGGCCCTCGAGCCTCATTGTAACTCAGTTCAGAGGCCTGTAGCCGCCACATCTCTTCTCAGAGATAGCTACCAGCGCCCTAGCTAGTTTTATTTCCATTCTGTCTGTAAGCAAATTTCAGTTCTTTGATATTAATGAAATGAAGTGTTATTTCCGCTGCATCTCTGTGTTTATGGTTATGTGTTTATTCTGTTGCGTTCCTGCATAAATCCGGATCAGTGGTATCAGAGCGGTCTGCTTTTTCTCGATCCTTCTTTGCATGTCCCCAACGAGGTCGGGGTATAAGGAGCTAGGGCTTGATCTGGTGGAACCTTTGCAAGATCGGCCTCGCAAACCTCGACGGACGCCCATGGGGGACGAAAAGAAAGATGAGGGAGCAGGAGATCCTATCAAAATATTGCTCGAGGAGGCCCTCGAAAGACAAAGGAACGTGATGATGGATAACTTTGCTCAGATCCTTCAACGGCTACCCACCGGCGACGCATCTGCATCCAGCAGCCACTCTGGAGGCGCGACTCCTTTTAAGGTACAAGTAAATTTTAACATTCCCATATTTGAGGGTCAAATAGACGCAGATGCCGTAGATAGATGGTTGAATCTGTTAGAAGGATATTTCTCGGTTCATGACTTTTCAGACCGGGAGAAGATTATTTTTGCACTCTTCAAAGCTACCCCCCATGTTAAGGACTGGTGGGAAACCTACTGTGAGAACAAGGACCAGACAGAACCCTCTCTGTTCTCGGCCGTACCAACTTGGAATTCTTTCCGAGACGCCGTCAAGGAACAGTACTATCCCGTGGGGAGCTATGAGGAGAAGTACATACAATGGACCACGCTGCGACAACAAAGGGATCAAGATGTGCACGAGCTGACGAATCTGTTCCATACCCTGCGCACAAAGTTGGGTATCAAAGATTCAGAGAAACATTTGGTGCTAAAGTATCGTAGTTGTCTGCACAGATACATTCAGGAGGAAATGGAGTTCCTCGACATCTCCTCGCTTGGTACGGCATACCGGTATGCTGCCAAGATTGAGCAGAAATTCAAACAGAAGAAGCGAGACTTTGGATCTGCGAATCAAAAGCAAGGGAAAGGTGCTCCCAAACCATAGAACAAAGGACAGAGCCAAGGCATGGTGACTCAAGACAACCTGTCGAAGCCACAAGCAAAGAACAACACCGCAAAGCCAAAGAAGGACACAAGAAAGTGGTGTGAGTTCCATAAGAGCTCCACTCACAACACAAGTGAGTGTCGGGCCAAGCAGTCGCTAGTGGCCGAGATGAGGGCTTCTGAGTCAGATGCATGCTCTGACTCCGAATCAGAACCTGAAAAGGCGAATGAAAAAAGGAAACAGATTATTGATGCGGAGCCCAACGCCACTGTTGACACTGCAAAGATCCAAAAGGAGGAACCGGAAGATCCAGAGGAGGAGGAACGTCTCTTCCACTCCCAGATGTGGGTAAAGGGCTCCCCGGTACAGTTCATTGTCGACAATGGGAGCCAAAGAACCTCATTTCAGCAGACGCCGTGAAGCGGTTGGGCTTGCCGACCACAGCTCACCCACATCCATACACCATCGGGTGGCTTCACCAAGGACGAGATCTCCGCGTCAGCCAGCAGTGCCGCCTTCCCTATAGCATCAAGCCCTTCACGGATGAGGTATTATGTGACGTTGCTTCTATTGATGTTTCTGATGTATTATTAGGACAACCATACTTGTGGAAGCATCATGTTGTGTATGAGTCTCGACCTCGTGTTGTTATTGTTACTTTGGGAAATAAGTTGTACAGGATACCAGAGGTACCACCTCCTGCCGCTATCTCTTTGGTTACTGCAAAACAATGCAGTAAGCTCATTTCCCAAACCAGGAAATTCGTTTTCCTGATGATCCGCCCCTAGGGAAAGAAGAAGACTGTGGCCACGACCTCCAGACAGGGCCCCTCTGCACGACAACAACAAATGGATAAGGTTGTGGAGGAGTACGGGGACATATTCACCTCACCCACAGGGGTTCCTCTGCACTGTCAGGTCAAGCACCCGATTGATCTGACCCCCGGTGCGCCGCTACCTAATGGACCGATCTATCGGCGCTTTGTTCTGGAGAATGATGAAATCAAGAGGCAGATTCAGGAGCTGTTGCAGAAAGGTCACATCAGACCAAGTTCATCGCCCTGTGGGAGCCCGATCGTGTTGGTACGGAAGAAGGATGGGACGTGGAGACTCTGTATTGACTATCGGGCGCTGAACAAGATCACTGTCCGGAATAGGTACCCAATCCCACGGATTGATGACCTTCTGGACCAACTCCAAGGTGAAAAATATTTCAGTAAGATCGACCTGAAGTCTGGGTATCACCAAGTACCAATTGAACCCTCTGATGTGTGGAAGACTGCCTTCAAAGCTAAGGAAGGCCTTTTTGAATGGCTGGTCATGCCTTTCGGGTTGACGAATGCTCCCGCAACCTTCATGAGGATGATGGACGACATCTTGCAACCATTCACCAACTCATTCGTAGTGGTGTACTTGGATGACATTCTGATCTTCAGCAAGACTTGGGAAGAGCACCTTCATCACATCCGACAAGTCCTCCAAACACTGCGGCAACACAAGTTGTGTGCAAATTTGGAGAAGTGCACGTTTGGCATGACCCAGGTTCAATATCTAGGGTACATTATTGATGAAATGGGGGTGCATGTGGATCTAGCCAAAATCCAAGTCATTCGGGATTGGCCAGCCCCGACCACTATAACAGAGCTTCGCAGCTTTCTGGGTCTTGCTAATTTCTACCGTAGATTCGTGTTGGGATTCTCTCATATCACTTGGCCCTTGAGTCAAGTCACCAAAGGAGGAGCGAGAGCAAAATTCTTTTGGTCGGAACCTCAATAGAAGGCATTCAAAGAATTGAAAAATCGCCTCTGTTCTGCCCCAGTGCTCACCTTACCAGACTTGCAGCAGCCATTTGAGATCGAGACAGATGCCTCTGACTATGCTATTGGGGCAGTTCTTACTCAACAGGGACATCCAGTGGCATATCACGGTGAGACATTGTCTGAGACAGTTCGCAAGTATCCCACCTATGACAAAGAAATGTATTCCATTGTGCAAGCCTGTCGACAATGGAAGCATTACATTTTGGGGAAGGAAACAATCATCCACACGGACCACCGGCCCCTGCAGTTCATACAGACACAAGGGAAGTTGCAGAATGATCGCCATCAGAAGTGGTCCACATATCTGCAACAGTTTCATTTGAACACCAAGTACAAGAAGGGTAGCACCAATAATGTTGCAGACTGCCTCAGCCGACCACCGATCGTGGCGCTCACCACCGTGCTCAACTCTTGTGGGCACGAGACTTCTGATTGGCCGCTTCTCTATGAGAGTGACCCGGAATTCGGCCACACTTACGAGGCACTCTTGGGGGGCACACAAGTTCCAAATTTTCACCTCCAAGATGCACTTTTATGTCACCTGGGACACCTTTGTGTTCCTTCAAGCGAGCGTGCCAAGATGATATGGGAAGCACACTACAGTCGAGTCGCTGGGCATTTCGAGGTCGAGAAAATAGTAGCAATACTACAAAAGTATTTCTATTGGCCGAACCTTCGAAAGGATGTCGAGAAGCACATCAGATCCTGCACTGCTTGTGCCATTGCCAAACCGACCATCAAGAAGCAAGGCCTATATACTTCGCTACCTACCCCTAGTCGACCTTGGGAATCCATCTCCATGGATTACATGTCGGGCCTGCCTTCTACTAAGCAGGGAAATGACTGTGTTTTTGTGGTCGTCGACAGATTCTCGAAGATGGCCATTATGGTGGCCTGCAAGAAGAATATCACAGCAGAAGCCACTGCTAAACTCTTCTTTGAACGAGTGTGGGTGCACTTTGGGGTCCCACAGTCTATCATATCAGATCGGGATAGCAGGTTCCTCAGCACATTTTGGTCCAGCCTCTGGTCGATGTTGGATACCAAGCTCACCAAGTCCACAGCTTTCCATCCCCAAACAGATGGCCAGACAGAGGTCGTCAACGGAATGATTGTACACATTCTGCGCATGTACAATTCAAAGCATCCACGCACATGGGACGAGAGCCTCCCTTATGTACAACATAGTTATAATCGGGCTCTCCACAGTTCAATCGGCCATAGCCCTTTTCAGGTGGGCTTGGGATTCCAGCCACTATGTCCCATTGACGTAGCCATGCCATTTGCAGCTGCTCAGGCCAATTCAGCTCATGTCCAGTCTGAAGTTGACAAAGCCAGTAGCTTCATCGAGTGCATTCAACACATTCGCCAACAGGTTCATGATATATTGGACAGAGCCAATGCCAAGTACAAGCAACGCCATGATCAACACGGGTGCCACACAACTTCCAGGTGGGTGACAAAGTATGGCTACATTTGCAGAAGGAGTGCCTCACTGGACCCCATCGCAAGCTTCGCCCGCTCCGATACGGGCCGTACACCATCACCAAGGCTGTAGGGAACAATGCATTCGAGCTCAGTATTCCACCATTCCTTGGTCTGCACCCAGTCTTCAATGTGGATTGCCTTCGTCCTTACTTCCCACCTCTACTGGACACCTCAGACATTGCAGAACAACTCACACCAACAGAGTTAAACCCAGACTGCATGGAACAGGCCACCACAAATTGTATCATGGACATGCAAATCAAGAACACTTGCCAACAGAAGATCCAACTGTATCGGGTTGTCAAAGCTGGCCAACTCCTGCACCAAGGAAAGTGGTTCACCAGGGACCAAGTTCAGCAGAAATTTCCTCATCTCATAGAGGAACTTAACGCAATGGGGACCATTGCTTCCTAAGGGGGGAGGAATGATCCAGGTGGATATTGGTGGCCACCCACCTATTCCACTTGGCCCCCCACCATTGTCTCTTTCCGTTTTTCAGTTTCGGCATAACTTACTATTTTTAGCAGTTTTTCGGGTCCTGAACTTCCGGAGCCGTTTTGAGGCCCTAAACGACGTTTTTTGGGTATGAAAGCGCCAGCGAATTTTTTGATAAAATTCATCCCGAAATTTGTAGCCCTCGGATAGATCTTTCTAACGAGGTATGGTACGCGTCAAACGGAGATCGTATGCCAAAGTTACGCCCCTGGGAAGTTGAAACACCAATTTACCCAAACGAGGCCCATAGTTTTGGCGCTTCATCTCCTAGGGTTAGGGTTTTGGCTGTTTATGATTTCCCATTGTTTCTAAATGATAAATAGGCCCTCGAGCCTCATTGTAACTCAGTTCAGAGGCCTGTAGCCACCACATCTCTTCTCAGAGATAGCTACCAGCGCCCTAGCTAGTTTTATTTCCATTCTGTCTGTAAGCAAATTTCAGTTCTTTGATATTAATGAAATGAAGTGTTATTTCCGTTGCATCTCTATATTTATGGTTATGTGTTTATTGCCCTCGGGCAACGCAAGCTCAGGATCATCTACAATCAAACCTTGCAGAAGAAAACATAAAGATAAATAATGCAGACAAAATAGGGTGTTGTGACAGAAAATACTTATCTAAAAATTTTGTTTCTTTATCAAAGAAAGGTGGACAGAATGGAAAACATAAGGAAAAACAGTGACAAATGAAGAAGACTTCACCATTAACATAGATCAAGGATCCTGTGAACGAGCTTGTATTATTGATGATCAAACTAGTTACAATACTCCATGTACAATAGCTCTCTGCAACTCAGAGCTTTCTTCAATTTAGTCTAGCAGTCCTCAGCTAGCTCAACAACAGAAATCAGTCAAATAACCACCAAGTAACCAACACTAAAAATGAATCTCATATGGAGTATTTATATGCAAATGAGGAGGTGGTGTTAAGCTAGGGTTTGGAATTTCATTTATTACAGAGTTATTGATTCTTGACCTTTGTGACCATGCAAGGCCCAAGGAAAAAATATTTGAAGGTGTTTCTCTGAAATAATAACTCCTAACTTAACTTCTGAGTTAAATTCTATAAAATGTTTGACTTTAAGGCTTTCTGCAATAACTTTACAATAACTGCTGGTAGATGAAAAAATATCTCTGACTAGTTTGTAATAACTGTTTGATGTTTTATTGAAAGAAAACATACTATAGGTTTCAAAATATCATTTGAAGAAGTAACTACTATAGGATGAGTCATTCGAATGTGTTTCTGGGAAAATCTTCCATTTGTTTCATCTTTAAACTATGCATCAGGCCTTTAAACTTTGATTTAACCTTTATAAATTGTTTCACTGTCTTTTCTCTTTATTCTTCTTTGTTGGCTAACCTTTCTGATTTGTCATTGAGATGTACTTAACCTTTTAATCCTTTAACCTTCATTTCTTCATCACAACCCTTTAACCGCATTTCTTCACTGTGTCTCTATTTGTTTGTGTATTTGTTGTAGGGATGCACTTCCTCCATGCTGGAGGGTTAAATGTCTATCGATTAAACTTGAAACAGGGCCTCTGGTCCTTCTAAATTTGATTTAAAACCTTGGATCTTCACCCAGAACTTCATCCAATTGATTATGAGCCATCAGAATGCATTTATTTGCATTCCTGCCATTAAACTTGCACATAACACGAACAATTTAGTCTTCAAAGCTTGTGGGGAGGGTTTACTGCTTTTTCTGAGGTATTCGGGTTGTCGAAGGGAGAAGAACAGTGCTTTGGGTTGGGTTCCATAGGCAGAACCTTCAGGAACTTGAATAAATAGCGGAAGAATTTGAATTATGGCGCAGAAAGGAGAAGCAGTTTTCGGAAAACCAGAGGCAGTTTATCAAGGGGAGAAAAGGCGGTAAGCGGTTTTCGGGAGGGAGCACGCGATATGGTCCAGAGCGCGACACGTGTCAAGGAAAAAACCGCCCGTTTCGTGTGGGTCACAGAACTTTAACCCCGACGCTACTTTATTTGCAATATGGGATTTGGGATGTTGGATCTCAAGAAATGAGATTGACGGTGATCGCACAACGGAGAGGCGAAGGGCAGGTTCGGGGGTGGAGCCTGGGGACAGGTGGCAGAATTTTATTGGAGCGCAAAGTATAGTGGAAGGTGGGCCCGGGTCTTTGATCGCGGTGGGATGCGATGATTTATATATGCGATATGCGATATGTGTGATATGCGATATGTGATATGTGCAATATGCGATATGCGACATGTGCGATATGCGATGGGGGTCGTCGGATCTCGGGGCGGACATCGACGGTGTAGAAGGGCTCAACCCGTTGGCACTTGTAGCGTGAGGGTTAGCATGGAGGGTGTCTCCACAATTGATTGTGTTGACTATGGGAGTAACCTAGATAAACGGTTGAGATTTACTGTGGGGGCATAACCAATTGAATCCTCCGTACCTTGAGGCCCCCCCGCAGTGACATGGCGAACTATTTGTCGTATAGCGGGGGTTAAATATATGCGGGGCTTCAAACCTTTAAACATAGGGTTTAAACATTGAGGTAAGGTCGGGTCAAAATAAACCAAAGAGTCGGGGTCTCAGTTATATGAGAGAGAGGGGTTAAAAAGGGGCTCAGGGTTTAAAATATAAAAGGAGTCGGGCTTATACGTTAAAAACAGGGTTCAATGTGTATAGAAATCAAAAGACCTGACAGTTAAATATTTCAATAAAAACAATGTAAAAAAGAATTTTTTACATTGTTTTAGTGTATGTAAGGGAAAAAATAATGAAGGGAGGGTTTTATGAAGGGTTTTGAGAGCAGGAGTGAGTATTTAATGGGGAAAATGAGTGAATGAGAGATTAGTGAGGAGGATAGGTGAAAATGAGGAATAGTAAGCCCAAAATGAGTCTTTTTAGATCAGCAAGGTAATTCTTTGAAAGGGTAGATATGAAAAATATTGAAAGAGGTTTATATAGGATAATGAAGGCAGTGAGATTTCTAAAGATAGCTGATAGGCAAATAATTCTATCTTTAGGTGCTTGTAGGAAATACATAGTCATCTAGTGAAATATGTAGAATACAGGAGGATAATGGGGGTGAACCCTAAAGAGGACCAAAAAAAACTGAAAAAGAGGTGTTTTGGATAGATAAATAACTGTTTTGAAATGTATATGAAAGTATAGGTTCAGATTTGAAAAATGGCCGAAAAACACTGCAATCTCAGAGGAGCTGCTTCAACTAAACTCCTCCTAAAAAGGTGGAAGCGTACTGAAGCCCTAAGGGGCTTGGTTCCTACTTCGACAAGTAAAACTAAGCAAGTACAGGTCCAATACAAGTGAAGAGGGAGGTCAGACAACCCTGAACAGTGCCCCAGACAAACCCAGAAAAATCACAAAAAATCTCGCAAAAAGTACAAGTCGCTGTTTCTGACCTGTTTTCCATTGAGATCATAGTTTTTAGGCTGTTATCTACTACTTGAGAGTCGAGGTCACATTTGTTTCCCAAAAAGTGCGACCTGCACTTCTGGTTGTCTCGAGAGCAGGTTTCAAAAAAAAAGTGTCATCTTTGCTGTGGCTGATACCTATTACCTGCACAAAGGGCCTAGAAACACAGAGAAGTTAGAATTTTTAATGTTTTAGGATTTTAAAGGTTAAAAACAACATCAAGAAATGAAAAATAAGAAGCAGATGAAAAACCCTAGGGTTGAAGCAGCTTGTCATGCAGGGATCTTAAAAATGATAGCGATCATAATTATAAACCCTTGTGGAGTCACCAGTTGTTAGTGTGAATTCTAATCGCAAGTGTACAAAAAAATATCACTTTAGCTGTGCATAACAAACAGCCATAATATCAAATATGGCTATCAATTCCCTTAGATCTACAGTTAGTGATTAGAATAAATGCTACAAAAATCCAAATCTATGTAGTTAAAGACATTAAACAACAAATAATAAACAAGAGTTGCTCCATGCATCCAATGAACAAGACAATAATTTTTAAATATTTTTTTGTATTATGACACCTGGGAAGGGAACATAGAAAGATGTTACCAGTCCCCCTCAATGGGATGGTTTCTTGTATGTCATCGGTGCTTCAGATCTAAGATCTCTCTCTCTTGATGTTGTAGAAAACCTAGGCAAAAATGGAACTCAAAGAGAGCTCACAAGCAAAAAGTAGAAAAATATGATGTAATATTCCCAAATTTTCACCTGATATTTGGAATATTAGAGTTCTTAATTTTCTTAATGAATTAAGTTAATAAAAGGGTGGAGGGACCCATAAGCCTCAATATGAATAAATATCCACTTTATGTGTGTGAATGTGGATTAATTAAGTCTAGATCTGCATAATAAGGTGGTTGAGCAACTACTAATGTGAATGAAATTGGAGAACCTATCTCGTTAATGAGATAGATCATGGAGGTTGACACAGTCAACTAAGATCCTGAAGAGATCAAACAGAAGGTTTATTTAGTCAATTAAGATCTTGAAGATGTCAAACAAAATATCATGGAACATTCATGATAAAGTGGTGGAGGAAAATGTGCAAACAATGCACACATGGTGGAGAAGGTGTACATTGCACCTAGACATGATGGTTGATTTGGTCAAACTGCGCAGTTTAACTTAGAGAATAATGTCCACATGGATAGTGCAGTCTAGATGAGGACCAAGGCATGGGAAGGATCAATCATTATATAAAGAAGATGAAGACAAGGATGGAGGTATGCTGGTTATTCTTGATGTAAATATCTTTTCAGATCTGGAATTGTCATGTGACATTCCACTACTTTCTTGGGCTGTTTAGCAGAGATTGCAGGTGTTGTTTAGCACAGGGTGTTCCTGAGTAGGAATCCCACCTCTTTCTTAGAGTAGCTCTAGAAATATTATTGTACTTCATTCTACATCAGGCTTAAGTGCCACATCTCCTTTTCTACTTTTTGTAGAACATTCAGAAATTGCAGATTTCTGAAGATTAGTTTGGAAGGTAGAAGTTGTCTTCAATACTTCAGCTGGAGAAATGGTGAGGGTTTATTCCCATCACCTTGGGATTATAGATCAGCATTCCCAGAGCTTCATTACATATCTAGCATCAGGCCAAAAGTTATTGACCTCCCAGAAGCAGTACTTCCTTTAGGAATTACGCTGTCTATCTTGCAGATCAAAAGGGCAAAAGGAAGTTGCTAGTGTTTCAGCTAGAAATCTTGTGAGGGATCATTCCCTCACATTTCCATCAGTCTCACCATCAGCCTGGAGTTTATTGCAGCATTTTTCAGTAGGAATAAGGCCTCTCTTTCCCTCACAGCGCAGTTTCTAGTGGAAGCTGTGTTGCAACAGCTGAAATCATCATTGGAGGATTGAGAAGCTAGATCTAGAGCTTCTAGCTTGTAGATATGAAGAAGGGATCAGCCCTTCAAGCTTAGATCTGATATGATAACATATTTCAGCCATCTATTTGTCAGATCTAGCTTCAGATTTGTATTTCCCAGCAGATCAAGGATCAAATCCTAGGGAGGTGATTTTCCAAAGTTGTAGATCTAGAAAATCCTTTCTGGGTTATCTTGGGAATCCATCACATTGGACAGATCTTGAATCTTGGCATCATCTGATTTCCAGATTTGAGTAGATCTGCATTTCCCTTTTCAGCCTACAACTATATGTTCATATTCTGCTGAAGGGACAGTGCATTATTTGCTTCAGTGCCTCTTCAGTTACATTGTACCTGTTGTAGCTTGTTTTCTGGGTTATTCTAGACCATCTCTTTGGCTAGATCTCCTCATATTTTGTACATTGTGTAACTGATTCATCTCCATATAATAAAATGGCTTAGCTTCTCTATAAATTCTGATGTTGTCTTAAGATTTATTTTTTACTTAGTTGCAGTCCTTATATTGTGTTTAAGTATTACAACATTATCCCTTTTGGGATATTATAGTGGTATCAGAGAATGATATTTGGCTCAGCTGTGGACACCTCATCTTTTGCATCAAAATAAGAAGCAGATAGATGAGATCTATCATGGAGAATGAGAATTTTGCCACTCCTTTCCTTAGATCCATGCATGATCTCTCCAAGGAGGTCAATCAAATGAAGAAGGAAGTATAGAAAGAAGATCCAAGAAGAAGATTTGATGAGGAAGGTCCAAGCACTTCCTATCAGCAAAGAAGGAGAAGACCAGAGAATCATAGATCTACTATACCCACTTTTTCTAAAGAAGGTTAGAGGAATAGAAATGAAGAAGGAAATGAAATTGAGACTCATGAGACTCTCATCCTATATCTTGAAGAGTACAAAGTACAGTCTAGAGCCTTCAAGAAGAAGCTAACTCTCCAACAATTCTTCAAAATCAAAGAAGAAAGAGGATCCTATAGCAACAATAGAAGAAAGAGGCATAATAGATTCTATTTGCCTACATTTAATGGATCTTCCTCAAGCATTGTTAAGGCTTGGAGGAGGGAGTTAGATGCATTTTTCAGGCTACATCCTGTAGCTGAAGGAGAGGTTGTTCAAATTGCAGCACTTCATCTTTTAGATGAAGCCAATGATTGGTGATTTAGTCACATGGAGCATGCAAAGGTGACTCAATATTCAAATTTCTTTCACAAGTCGAGGAAGAAGTTTGAAGTGAAGAGGACAGAGATGCCACAAAGAGACATTTCTTAAGGAAACAAAGGAGAATGTTAATCTTGTCATGCTGGACAAGAGGTCACTACTTTCACCACCAACTGCAAAAGTACTTACATCCGGAGAAGAGATACTTGCATCTTTGCAAGGTAATCTTAAGCAATTGACACATAGAGTCCCATGCATGATTCAGGAGATGCATGAGGAAGAGGAGGAAGATTCCAGCGATGGTACATTGGAGGAAGAGTAGCCATTTCTCTTACCAGTAGTTGGAGGCACCATGGTCCCGGTTGGAGGAACTCTTGTGTTCTGTCAAGAGGTTCCCACATATCAGTTGATCCAAGGTATGCATACACATTCATCACCTATTGTTTCATTAGATCTTATTGAAACTTATGGGGACATGCCATCAAGGCCAATGCATGACCATGGCTTAGGTCCAAATGTTGATTTGAAGCAGCAAACTATCACAACACAGAGGACCCTTGATCCAATCAAGGAGGAGATGGAAAACTATCCCAGTTTGTCATGGATGGACTACATTCAACCTCTTGAGTTGAAGTGTAGAGTTTCAGAAGAAGGGATGAGCATGATCCTATGTACAATGACTGGTTATGAGATCAGTATTGTGCCTTGCTTTGAGACAGTAGATGTATCACCTTGTAGATCTACAGCGATGTCACTTAGTAGTAGTGATAATGATGAGGCCTCATTATTCTTGGAGCACTATGAAGGTAGCTTCACTCATGAATTAATGGAGGACAAGATGATGAATGGTAGACATCTAGATATGAGAAATATTTTCTCCTTTCTTGATGAATCTTTCTCAATGAGCATCTCACAGCTAAAAGAGAGATTTCTACCTACAGCAGATCTAGAACCTCATTGGTTTTGGAAGGCCATGGATGAGAAGAAGGTCTCATTGGAGGTGCACTTCAACATTTCATGAAGTGCAAAGTTCTTCATCAGTTTTGGGAAGATGGTATTCTACAAAGGGAGGATACCATGATTATGCAACACATCACTCATCGTCCATATTGGAGTGAGTGGGTGAGGATGATCAGAAAGGGGTTTCATGACCACTTTTAGATTTATGACATGGGCCAACAAGCTTAGTTACGTTGGTTGCCCTTGGGAGGTTCTTGTCACTGCCCAAAGGCTCCTATTTCTTTGATCCATGCCTTGAGGAGCACTTGTAGACGATGTTGGGTCCCTATATTACTAGTGTAATAGTCCCTTATTTTGTTAGTGTAACCTTATTGTTAGTATTGTACCCTTGTAACCCCAATTTTGTTATTATTGTGCCCTTAAATTATTATTGTTAGGTCGGCTAGGATTACATTGTGGCCCACTAGGATTACATTATGGCCCCATGGACTCCTATATATAGAAAGGAGGTTTTGTAAATTGTGTCATCCAAGAATTTTTCATTCATGTAATGTATTGGAGGTTGCCCCCTCGAATTGGCTTATTTCTAAGGCGTTGATATCTCATTTCTTCTATTTTTGGAGCTGGTTGCACAACATTTGGTATCAGAGCTTTGGATTCTAGGGTTTCGCTGCTCCAAACAGGTCATCGTGGCATTTTCATTATAAATTTTTTTCTACGAAGTTTCAGAAGCTGAAATTTTTAGGGTGCGAAGCCGAAATCCTGAGGAAGCTTTTCTAAAAGTTTCAGAGCTTGGTTCATAATATTTTCGGAGATATTATACGCGGAAATCGAGCTTGGTTCGCAATATTTTTGGAGATATGATCTGTCGAAGGTAGTGCTTTTTCAGGCTCCTGAATTGCATCTCAAAGAGGTGATCGTGGGAAAAGTTTAATAACTTTCTCTCTAGGCATCAGATTGGAGTGCCGTAAAAATTGGTTGCAATTACACAGACTGTAGTTTATTGGCTATCAATTTTAGAGACGAAGGATGAAACAGTGACACGTGGCAAGTTGTACAAGTTCGCTCTACTGAACCAGTCCATAATTAGGTCATTGTGGGAGATTGGACACAACTTTGTCTTGGAGAATCCAAATCAGGTCATACCTGTGGCATTCAAAAGTAAATTTAGAGGGATACTATAGTGCTGAATTTCAAATATTGAAGATATGCAATCGCAGAGATAATACAATTTCAATATCGAGCTCCTCAAAGCAAGAAAAAGGTGTGTATTTTTTTCAAATTGCACAAGTCTTGTTTGAATAATCAAGTTAAATTGATCCCAAGGGCATATTGTAGAATAGATATCAGTATTGGATTCTAAAATGGCCCCTAAAAATAATTCAACACCCATTAAGCCTTCATAAGGCTCTACTATGACTCATGAAGATGAAGAATGGCAACATGACATATCAAAATTACAAGAGCAAATTTTGCTCTCGCAAAGAACAACAAAAAATGAAATGGAAGTTTTGAAGAAAGGCGTGGAAACTAAGATGGATGGTTTGAAGAAAGGCGTGGAAGCTAAGATGATTAGTTTGGAAGCTAAGATGGATGGCATGGAAGTGGGCATGGAAGCTAAGATGGATGACATGAAAGACAACATGGAAAACATGAAGAATGATCTAAAAGCATACATGGAAGGCTTGATGACAAGTTTAAAACTAGAAATGATTCCTAATGGCGAAAAGATAGTAGAAGAACCTCATGATGAGAACAAAATAAATGTTAATTGTGATTTCATAAACTCTAATGTTGGCGGGAAGAACCACCATATTCCAAAGATGGATATGAGGAAGTTTGATGGAAAGGATCCTGTAACATGGATACTACGGATGGAGCAATATTTTGATCTCCATAACGTACAAAACACACAAAAGGTACGCATTGCAACTTTACATTTAGAACAAAATACATTTGTATGGTATCAATGACTTTGCTCCCGTAAAAAAATTGTCACTTGGTCAATTTTTACGGAGGAAATGATAGCACATTATGAGGATACAAAGAGCAACACCTTCTTTAGCCAATTGATAAATCTCAAACAAAAGGGTTTAGTGGGGGAGCACATTGAGGACTTCAAAAATTGAATATAAGGGTAACTGATATTCCAGAGGAACACAGGATTGATCTCTTCATAGGTACTTTAAAGGATAACATCCAACATGAAGTTCGCGTTTTGGAACCTGATTCATTGGAGAAGGCATTCAGGTTGGCAAGAAAAGTTGAATGTAAAGTTATGGCGACAAGGAATCCTACCACTCAATTCTATAAAGAAGGAAGTGTTGCTACATCTAGATTTCCACAACCTACAAGGTTGACACCACAACAATTGGAAGAAAAAAGAGAAAAAGGGCTTTGCTACAGTTGTGATAGAAAATACACTAAAGGTCATAAGTGTGCTGAGAAGAAATTATTTTACATAGATTGTGAAGAGGAAGAAGAAAATGAACAAGAAGAGGATATACACCGGGAACCAGCCCTAGAAGAGGAAGAAATGAATCCGACCATATCGTGTAATGCACTGGCAGGAATTACCACTCCTCAAACTCTCAAGATAGAAGGACAAATCAAGAAGAAAAAGGTAATAGTGTTGATTGATTCAGGTAGCACCTATAATTTTATTCATTGTAAGGTAGCCAAGGAATTAAATTGTTTCCTATACCCAGCACCAGAATGTCAAGTGATGGTTGCAAATGGAGGAACTATAAATTTCTCTGGAAAATGCCATAACATCAAACTAACCATGGGGGAATATGTGTTGACTAGTCCAATGCTTTCCATTCCTATGGGAGGTGCTGATGTTGTACTAGGAGTACAATGGTTACAATCCTTAGGGACGGTAGCTTTTAATTTTCAAGAACTTTTCTTGAAATTTTTTTCAGAAGGAAAGGAAGTCGAATTATGGGGTATTGAAGGGAAGCCAGGAAGGATAATAAGCTCTAATGGCATGACAAAGCTTCTAAAGAAAGAACAACGAGGCGTAATTGCACAATTATGCTCACTTGAAGTTCCAACATCAAAATCATCTATTTCTGCAGATCTCCAACAAGTCTTGGACAATCATTCCAAGGTGTTTGAAACTCCCAAAGGACTCCCACCTATTCGTGATCATGATCATGCTATTCATTTGATTCCGAGAAGTGTTCGTCCAAACATCAGGCCTTATAGATATCCTTACTTCCAAAAGAGCGAAATTGAACGTATGATTGCAGAAATGTTAGAGGCGGGTATAATTCAACCTAGTCAAAGTTTTTTCTCTGCTCCTGTAGTATTGGTACACAAGAAGGATGGATCATGGCGAATGTGTCCGGATTATAGGGAGCTCAATAAGCTCACCATTAAAGACAAATTTCCCATTCCTGTGATTGATGAATTATTGGATGAATTACATGTAGCAATTTATTTTACCAAGTTGGATCTTCGTTCAGGATATCATCAAATTAGAATGAAGACTGAAGATATTCCAAAAACAGCATTTCGAACTCATGAGGGTCATTATGAATTTTTGGTCATGCCTTTTGGCCTTACCAATGCCCCTTCTACATTTCAAGGGTTGATGAATTCCATTTTCAAACCCTTCCTTAGAAAATTTGTGCTAGTATTTTTTGATGATATACTAATCTACAGCAGGTCTTGGAAGGATCATGTTGAACATGTTGACAGGGTGCTCAAACTATTGCGGGAGAAACAATTATATGCAAAAACATCCAAATGTTTCTTTGGAGTACAAGAGGTGGAATATCTGGGTCATATTATATCTCACGAGGGTGTTAAAGTAAACCCTAACAAAATTAAAGCCATTAAGGAATGGAAAGTCCCCAAGACAATAAAGCAGTTGCGAGGATTTCTCGGGTTAACAGGCTATTATCACAAGTTTGTTAAGAATTATGGGAGAATAGCAGCACCTCTAACAACATTATTGAAGAAAGATGCATTTTCATGGACTCCTGAAGCAACTAAGGCCTTTGAATGTCTTAAAGAGGCAATGTGCCTAGCACCGGTCTTAGCTACGCCGGACTTCACAAAAACCTTTATTGTGGAATGTGATGCCTCAGGAAATGGAATTGGTGCAGTTTTAATGCAGGAAGGAAGACCCATTGCTTTTGAAAGTCGTCCAATCAAAGGAAAGTATTTACCGAAACCTATTTATGAGAAGGAAATGTTAGCAATACTGCATGCACTAAAGAAATGGAGAACTTACCTAATGGGAAGACACTTCAAGGTAAAAACTGGTCATGATAGTCTTAAACACTTTTTGGAACAAAGACTATCTTCAGAAGAGCAGCAAAAATGGGTCACAAAGATGTTGGGTTATGACTTTGAAATAATCTACAAAAAAGGAAAGCTTAATGTTGTTGCGGATGCACTCTCAAGAAAGAATGAAGAGGTGGAAGCATTGCTTTGTGCCATTTCTATTATCCAACCAGATTGGATAACTGAAGCAAGAGATGAATGGAAGAAGGACAAAGATTTATGGACACTCATTCAAAAGTTGCAGCAAGATCCTAGTACATCTGATACATTTAGTTGGAAAAATGATTCCTTATGGTACAAAGAGCGCTTATATCTTTGTAAGAATTCCCAACTAAAACAAAAGATTCTTCTGGAATTGCACACTTCTCCTTTAGGAGGACACTCAGGATTTTTAAAAACTTACCACAGGGTGAAGAAAGAATTTTTTTGGGATGGCCTTAAATCTGATATTCGAAAGTTTGTGGCGGAATGTTTGGTTTGCCAACAGAATAAAGTGGAAACAATTAAGACCCCAAGACTTCTACAACCTTTATCCATTTCAAGTCAACGTTGGGAGGAGATTTCAATGGATTTTATCACAAGTTTACCTAAGTCCGAAGGAAAGAGTGTCATCATGGTGGTAGTTGATAGACTTACCAAGTATGCACACTTTTGTGCTTTATCTCATCCATTTAAAGCAAGTACAGTTGCTACTACATTTATGGACAGAATTAAAAAACTACATGGAAGCCCAAGGGTTATTGTGAGCGACAGAGATCCCATTTTTACTGGAAATTTTTGGACGGAGTTATTTTCTTGTTTGGGTACTCAATTAGCTCATAGCTTATCTTATCATCCTCAATCTGATGGTCAAACTGAGATAGTAAATAAATGTTTGGAAGGATATCTTCATTGTTTTGTATCTGATAAACAAACACAATGGGTCAAGTGGTTACCTCTCGCTGAATGGTGGTATAACACTTCCTTCCATGCTGCAGAAAAAATGACCCCATTTATGGCACTTTATGGATATCATCCACCATCGATCAAATCATCTTTAAGGGAAAATTCGAAGGTTTAAGCAGTGGAAGATCACGTCGAGCATCGGCAAGAAGTTCTCCAACTCTTAAAGGATAACCTGAATTTGGCACAAAATCGAATGAAACAACAGGCAGATCAACATCGCAGCGAGAGAAGTTTTGATGTAGGAGATTGGGTATTTTTACGGCTACAACCATACAAACAAATGTCACTCAAGCAAGCTAAGAAGGATAATAAATTATCACCAAAGTACTATGGTCCTTACAAGGTGTTGCAAAAGATTGGTTCTATGGCATACAAATTGGAGCTTCCTGCTTCTTCGCAAGTACATCCAGTTTTCCATGTTTCATGGTTAAAGAAGGTTATAGGTGAAAATCTTCCAGTTCAAACAATATTGCCAGAACTTGATGAGGAAGGAAAAATCATATTGGAACCTGAAGCGGTCATGGAAACAAGAACTCGACAACTACAGAATTGATCAATTTCGGAGTATCTCATCAAGTGGAAGAACTTACCCACTGAAGATTCTACATGGGAGGATGAGAATTTTATACAGAAGCACCCAGAGCTACTCAAGCGTTGAGGACAACACTTTTTTGAAGGAGAGGGGCATGTTAGGTCCCTATATTACTAGTATAGTCCCTTATTTTGTTAGTGTAACCCCCTTATTGTTATTATTGTACCCTTGTAACCCCCATTTTGTTATTATTGTGCCCTTAAATTATTATTGTTAGGTCGGCTAGGATTACATTGTGGCCCACTAGGATTACATTATGGCCCCATGGACTCCTATATATAGAAAGGAGGTTTTTAAATTGTATCATCCAAGAATTGTTCATTTATGTAATGTATTGGAGGTTTCCCCCTCAGTGGCTCATTTCTAAGGCGTTGATATCTCTTTCTTCCTATTTTGAGTGGTTACACAACAAATGAAGAAGGAGGCATGGTTGCGCTGGCTACTCTTGGGTGAGTATGGTTACCACCCAATAGCTCATATTTTTCTGATTCATGCCTTGTATATCAATGATAGAATGCAGCAAAAGAAGGCATGTTCATTTTGGTTTCCCTTGAGAGAGATTGGCCACCACATGACATTTCCTATGTCTATGTGTTTTGTATTGGGTAAATCTTGTCATGATGCACTCATGATGTGTATTGATGGAGTACATTTGTATTGGGCTGATGTGACATTCCACATGTCTATCAGTATGTTTTTTCTTCATGATGCACATGAGGAGGAGAGAAAGCAGCAGGATCTCTTGTTGCTTTGGTTGCTTTTGGGGGAGTTTGGCTTGTCCATCTTACATGGACAAGATGGAGGATGGCAGCAAAGGGCCTTACTCCCGTGGTTACTGTTAGGAGAATATGGTTTGAAATTTTTGTCTACCCATATAGCTCCTTATCTTATTCTTTTGCAAAGCTATGGAATAATGCTTGGATCCAACAAGACCAACAGGGCTAAGGATGGGAGCATGACATTGCTCAATCAAATTCATAAAGCATGGGATGAAGAGAGGTATTCTGTGATGGAGCTTTTCCTTTATGGAAAGAGCTACTTTATTTTATGTATCTCATATATTGATGATGATTTTGGAAATTATATGGTTGTCACTTGGTACTCCATGATGGAAGGAAGACATCGAACCAAACAGTTAGAAGTCATTCTATGTTTTTTTGAAAGACAACCTTGGAACCAAACATACGTGACACATTGCAGCAAATGGAGGAAGCCTTCCTTATGTGGATGCCATTTGGAGGGGAATAGATGGCCTTGCATCTATTTTTGGAGTTGCTTGAGGGCAAGCAACATTTTTCTGAGGAGGACTGTAATATTCCCAAATTTTCACCTGATAATTGGAATATTAGAGTTCTTAATTTTCTTAATGAATTAAGTTAATAAAAATGTGGAGGGACCCATAATCCTCAATATGAATAAATATCCACTTTATGTGTGTGAATGTGGATTAATTTATTCTAGATCTACATAATAAGGTGGTTGAGAAACTACTAATGTGAATGAAATTGGAGAACCTGTCTCATTAATGAGATAGATCATGGAGGTTGACACAGTCAACTAAGATCTTGAAGAGATCAAACAAAAGGTTGATTCAGTCAATTAAGATCTTGAATATGTCAAACAAAATATCATGGGACATTCATGATAAAGTGGTGGAGGAAAATGTGCAAACAATGCACACATGGTGGAGAAGGTGTACATTTCACCTAGACATGATGGTTGATTTGGTCAAACAACACAATTTAACTTCGAGAATCTTGTCCACATGGACAGCGCAGTCTAGATGAGGGCCAAGGCATGGGAAGGCTTAATCATTATATAAAGAAGATGAAGACAAGGATGGATGTATGCTGGTTATTCTTGATGTAAAGATCTTTTCAGATCTGGAATTGTCACGTGACATTCCATTGCTTTCTTGGGCTATTTAGAAGAGATTGCAGGTGTTGTTTAGCACAGGGTCTTCCCGAGCGAGAATCCCACCTCTTTCTTAGAGTAGCTCTAGAAAGAGTATTTTACTTCATTCTACATCAAGCTTAAGTGCCACATCTCCTTTTCTACTTTCTGCAGAACATTCAGAAATTGCAGATTTCTGAAGATCAGTTTGGAAGGTAGAAGTTGTCTTCAGTACTTCAGTTGGAGAACTGGTGAGGGTTTATTCCCATCAACTTGGGCTTATAGATCAGCATTCCTAGAGTTTCATTGCAGATCTGCCATCAGGCCAAAATTTATTGACTTCCCAGCAGTAGTACTTCCTTTAGGAATTACGCTGTCTATCTTCCAAATCAAAAGGGAGGAAGGAAGTTGCTAGTATTTTAGCTAGCAATCCTGTGCGGGATCATTCCCTCACATTGCCATCAATCTCACCAT
This sequence comes from Pinus albicaulis, assembly GCA_034641835.2. Taxonomy (NCBI): domain Eukaryota; kingdom Viridiplantae; phylum Streptophyta; class Pinopsida; order Pinales; family Pinaceae; genus Pinus; species Pinus albicaulis. The sequence continues at coordinate 210,398,021 of CM076571.1, forward strand.
CAGCCTGGAGTTTATTGCAGCATTTTTCAGTAGGCAGAAGGCCTCTATTTCCCTCACAACGCAGTTTCTAGTGGCAGCTATGTTGCAGTAGCTGAAATCATCATTGGAGGATTAAGAAGCTAGATCTAGAGCTTCTAGCTTGTAGATATGAAGAAGGGATCAACCCTTCAAGATTAGATCTGATCTGATAACATATTTCAGCCATATATTTATCATATCTAGCTTTAGATCTGTATTTCCCAGCAGATCAAGGATCAAATCCTAGGGAGGTGATTTTCCAAAGTTGTAGATCTGGAAAATCCTTTCTGGGTTATCTTGGGAATCCATCACATTGGACAGATCTTGAATCTTGGCATCATCTGAGTTCCATATTTGAGTAGATATGCATTTCCATTTTCAGCCTGCAACTATATGTTCATAGTTTTTTGAAGGGATAGCGCAGTATTTGCTTCTGTGCCTCTCCAGTTACGCTGTACCTATTGTAGCTTGTTTTCTAGGTGATTCTAGACCATCTCTTTGGCTAGATCTCCTCATATTTTGTACATTGTGTAATTGATTCATCTCCATATAATAAAATGGCTCAGCTTCTCTATAAATTCTGATGTTGTCTTAAGATTTTTTTTTTTTACTTAGTTACAGTCCTTATATTATGTTTAAGTATTACTGCATTCTCCCTTTTGGGATATTACAGACTAAGGCCCAACCGCTACACCAAAAGACTGGCTTGTTAGTAAGGGCGGCATCCCAGGGTGTTAAGGGTGGGGGTCGGCCACTAGAGCATCTGAGGGCAGGGACCCTTACATAGTACCCCTCATTACGTAGACCCTGGACACATGGCTGCAGGCCCTACCCGCACACGGGACATTACAGCCCACCACACTCCGTGAGTCTCGACCACGAGACCTCGGCTCTGATACCACTAAGGCCCAACCGCTACACCAAAATACCAACTTTTTAGTAAGGGCAACATCCCAGGGTGTTAAGGGTGGGGGTCGGCCCACTGAAGCATCTAAGGGTGGGGACTCTTATGCAGTACCCCTCATTACGCAAACCCCAGACACATGGTTGCAAGCCCTACTCGCACACGAGACATTACATATGACAATGATGGGAGGATCAAAGTCAGACCAAAATTATATATCAAGAATGATCTCTAGGCAACAAAAGGTAGTGAATGAATGGAAAAACCCTTCTATTTATAACAAAATATTTACTTAGTCTAGATATTGGTATATAATTAAAATATTATTAAGCAAATCTAGATCCAACTTTTATGGAATATTTTATTATTTTTGTTGGAGGGAAAAATAATTTAAATTTGGTCAAATCCCTTTATTTATAAATAATAAATAATAAATGATTTATTTATTAGTTTAAGAATGTGGTTAAGTAATAATTAAATAAATAATGATTTATTCAATTATTTATAACAGTCTTAGTCAAATTTAACAAGGAATATTATTAAATAGTGTTTTAAATAATTATTCCTAGAAAATAATAAGATATATAATGATTTATGGGCGGAAACGTGAAGCTGGGTTACACTTTTGTGAGAATCGGGGTGCGAAATTTTTTTTCAACAATAGTTCGGCCGAACTTTCTTAGAAAGTTCTGCCGAACTCGTGATTCCGTTTAGATTGACGGCACACTGACGACACGGGCAAACAAAATTTTCGCCAGAGATGGGAAAACCGACAACAAAAGTTCGGCCAAACTGTGATTTCGGCCAAACTTTTACTTTTAAAATAGTTCGGCCAAACTAGTTTCTATAAATAAATCGCCCACAAAGTTAATTTGTTTGTCGGTTTCATTATTCACGCGTATTTCTGTCACTGTCGCTGCTGCTCTTTTCGCGCGTTTTCGCTCCTCCCGTTCGCACTGTTGCTCCTCCTGTCCGCGCTGTTGCTCCTTTCGTCGACGCTGTTGCTCCTTTCGTCGGGTATGCAGAACTCTAGTTTGTATTTTTTAATGAGTCTTTGATTGCTAATATCTTATTATAACTTTTTTATGTCGTGCAATCTTGTCTTGGTCGTTAGAGTTAAATATTAGAAGACAGAAGTGAAATGGGAGGATGATGATGAATGGTTGCATAACTTTAATTCGATTTTTTCCACTAGTATTTGAGTGCTAATACACTATTAAGTTGTGCAATATTTTCTTGGAATTAAACCTTTTAGTATTTTTCTCCAACTTTATTTTTGACAAAATTATTCAGAATCTTACAACCACTGCTAGAACTCGCAGGAATCACCTTAAGAACATTAAACCTTACAGTCTTGGACAAGGGCCTGCATTGCCCAATGATAACATGATCCCCTTCCTTGACACGGAAACATGGTGAAATATGGGCAGGTATGTTCGAATGTCTCTTTTCATACCTCTGATATTTCTTGACAAAATGGAGATAGTCCCTGCGGACAATAATTGTCCGTGTCATTTTAGCACTGTAACATGTTCCAGCTAATATACGACCTCTTATTGAAACAGTACCAGTGAATGGGCACTTCTTGTCGATGTAGGTCCCTTGAATAGCTTACTTGGGTGTCTTGAAGCCAAGACCAACATTCTTCCAAAACCTGTTGCCACCTTTTCCGGGTCGTTTCCCCTTCCCAGACTTCTTGGAACTGAGAAAGACTTTTGGTTGCTTTAGAAAAGCTCTCTGTTTATTCTACCATGGCTACAAGAAATCGAGACTCTTGCCGCGGCCGCTCCTGCTTCTACCAGAGAAGGAAGGATTTCCTGAACTTTCATATGTCTTTCCTAATGTCTATCTGCTGATGTATAACATATTTTGCTATATCTCTATCATTTCTGCTTTTTCTACAGGGATGTATGATTTTCTGATCATGATGGGATGTGGTTAAAACCCCCCGTAATATGTTTCCCACTGTATTCTTTGCCTCTCTTTCTTAGATAGGTACAGTATACTGTTGGATGATATGTCTCGTTTTTCTCGCTGTATATCTGAGAATATGTCTATATGCATATGAATTGATTAATATACATCATCGTTTTTTCTGCCTAAAAAAAGGTTTCCAGGTATGGGTTTCTAACTGAATCTATATGGACATTTCTGTCTAGTTAAATACCCTTTTTTTTGCAAGATTGATTTATCTTTTAAGATTTTTCATTTGTGTGTTGTATGCATCAAGGATTTCTATTCCCAGTTTTTCTATGCACATCAATTCAAATGCACAAACAATTATCTAATTTAATATTATTGTCTGCTAAGTTAGTTTATGTTTTAAAAATGTGCAGTGTTGTATGTAGCAAAACATTCATTACAGGTTTTGTTCTACATATGCATTCAGGTGTTTTGAGATATCCTTGTGTGTTAGGTTATTTATGTTTTTAAATTTTGCAATGATATGTTGTAAGCTTTTTATTACAGTTTTTGGTTTGCATGTTCATTTTGGCTGCATAAATATTCTCTCCATCATAATATCATTGTGTTTGATATCTTGATTTATGTTTTAAATTTTGCACTCACATGTTTTATCATTTTGTAGCAAAGTATTTTTATGCCTGCTATATTAGGCTCTCTCTTTTCATTGAGCTGTGTGTATGGTATGGTTTCATTTAGACCATTTTCAACCACAATAGTGTTCTCTGTCATTACTGCAAAAATAAAAAGCACATGTTAGACATTATCATATTCACATAGGCAAAAAATGGTTTTCCTTAATTTTACATATTAAAATGTCTTTGAAAAGTTATTTCTATTTAAAATAAAAAGGTGAAAGATTAGTTTCAGCAATTACTAGAACGAATAGATGGTAAGGCCCACAACAACAACTGCAAAAGAAATGCAATATAACCAATCAACCTACATCAACAAAACATATGGTCTTGAATGAGCTTTTGGACTCTTTAGATATAAATGTACATCGTGGCAATGTATCTTATATAAAACTTTAATCCATGTGCTTAACCTTAACATTGACACAAATGGAATACAATTTTACTCACTGCTTTATGATAGAAAAATATGCGGATGAGTATTGCCCACATATCCGAAGTCAAAAGGGATAGATTAAAAGGGGATGCTCCGGTCATCTATAAAAGATAAATTAAAGAAGCATGAAATATTATTAATGCAAATTAGATATGCGTACCAATTATGTTCATATAACACAACAAATAGATGATTCAATACAAATGTCACATAGAAGTCATATTTATCTCATGGGCCTTCAACTTAATTTATATATCTAGCATTACATTAAGCTATAGGAGATAAATCAAAGAAGAATTTGAATGTAAATTAAACATGTGTAATAATTATGTCCTTTAGTTCAATAAATAGATAATAATTTGCAAATGCCATATCTAAGCTATATTTCATCTAAGTGGCTTTCAATTTAAACTTATATCTAATGTTAAATTATATAAAAGAATAACAGTAATCCAAACTTCAAAATAATATTTAGAGTTAGTATAAAATGTGACATAATTTTCCTGCGTGGAAAAACATAGTTACCGAGAGTTCAAAACTCATGCATTTGAATACAAAGTGGGTATACGAATGAGCAAGTAGATTTTTTCTAGGAATGAGGAAGTGAAGGTTGATAGAGAGCCACACAAAATTTCAAATTCATACCTTAACAAAATTGTTAGATCCTTTTAAAGAAAACGTGTCATATAATCAACTTTCATCGAAATATATGATAAACTCAACCCAATTTTATGAAAAATAGTATACCATTTTTACATTTCACATAATAGAAATAGATAAATATTACTTAAGTATTGTTATAAATATTTAACTACCCATAGAGAGATGGCCAAGTGATTGAGACAGGGCATCATCACAATAAAAAACCAAGTACAAATTGTAGTAATCCTAGAATCATGCTTTACATAAGGTAAAATTGGGGTTCATGACTTACTATAGATAAAAAACATTTACCCTTACCAAAAAATATATATGATAAAAATTGACAAACTACATATGCTTAAGCTTAAGGGGATATAATCCTTCTTTCCTTCCATATAGATAATGAAAATGATTGTTCCAAGTCTCATGTTGCTTCTCATGTTACTTTATAAACCTTGATTGGAAAGAAAAATAGGAGGGCGGAAGTGTAAGAAATATAAAACATAATGAAACACAATGTAAGAAATAGAGAACATAATGAAACACACACATACATATCTAGACAATCAACACAATTATTTTCCTAGGAAATCCTTATGGGAGACAAGCAACCCTAAAAAGTAATGATGCTCTACTCCTTTTTCCCTTGGAAATCCTTATGGGAGAAAAACAACACTAAAATGTAAACATGCTCTACTCTCTCTTTTCTGGTATGGAAAATATGTAAGTACAAAGAAAGAGGTAATCTCTCTAGAGTTAGCTAAGACTTTTGGCGTGTAAGGTCGCTATAAAAACTTAACTTCATACATTTTTCTCTCTAACTTCACACTCCTAGTTGTATTTTCAACTATGGAACAAAATACAATAACACAAAATGGAACTCTTATTCCTCCTAGTGGCCAAGTATTTAACATAACGTGATAGCCAACTAGGTGTAAGATTTGACTCCGTCAACCATTAACGAGGTTTGTGATTTTAGACCTTTTAGAGTCTTGTTAAAATTCCACATGTAGCTAGCTTGCTATGCATGAGTAATGGGGCTAAAATGACATTCTCTCGTACCATGGTCGTCAACATGATAGGTCAACTTACTAAAGGCATAAATTTTGAATGAACTTCATTTGATGTTTTTCTTGCACCATTGGATATGTCTTTAAGTGTAGAATAATGGTCAAGATTTCGGCACAAGCGAAATCGTTTGACCCCCATAAATGTCATTTAATACCTCAAAATGACTCCAAAAGGTTTTAGACCCCAATTCTCCACCCACCATTAAAATGACCCTACAAGTCAAGATTCTTTCAATTTTTTCACTCTATAAGCACCAAAATATATGACAAATAATATAATTATACAATCTAGATCATTATTTAATAATTTGTTAAAATTATGAGTAAGATATACATCATGGAATTTAAATAAATAGCGTTAATTCATTGAACACCCTTGTACATTCCTTGTTGATACTTTGAAAGTTTAATATGTTTTGAAAAATAATTTGTTTATGGATTCTATTTTCCACATTCTCTCAACCATATCAAAAACCTTCTTATAATATTTGAAACCATCTATATACAACTTTTCATTTGTTTCGATAGGAATTAACATATTGAAATATTAATTGTATTTATGTCTTGTGTGCTAAGGAAGGGAGGTCGTGAACCTTAGGAGAAGAGATAATATTTGTTAAGTTAGGAGGGATAATTTTTATGAGATAGAATTAATTTAAAATGCTTCTTAAGATTATGTAACTTTCGAACCATAATTACAAATTTATTTATTTTTTTACTTATCATTTAGTTGCTAAAAGTTGAAGAATTTATGTTGGTAAATAATTAATTAGGTCTATTTAAATCATTTACCACTTTTGGGTTTTTTGTTTTCGTGGTTTCATTCATAATTTCACTTTTTTGCAAATTGTCAATTTCAATTTTTCACACCACATGTGCACAATCAAAGGACCTAAGGTCTTTCCCATACCAAAGTATGTTCTTTTAAAACATGTTTTCTTGGTGATATGGGTGATTTAGAAATGATTGGGAGAGAGAAATTCCTCATTTAATACACAATATGTTTGGTTCATGCCACTAAGCCAATAATTTTAAATTCAACTTACTTTTAATATAACCAACTAAATCCTGCAAAAAAAGAATAAAACAATTTATGTTAGGGTTGTGGATTTAGGCATTGAAACAACACACCATGATATTTCAAATTAAAAAATAATGGTTTGAGTCCTAGGTATCTTAGAATCCTATCTAGAGGTTTGTTTTCAAAATAAGGATGCACTCCCATTTGATTCTCATGATTAGGTTGTAATCATGAGGCTCTCGCGCAAGAGTGGACCTTCCCAAAATCTTGTGACGTCTTGTCACAAAAAAAACCATCAAACTGAAAAACACATCATGTAAGAAACATAGCTTGCTGACATATCATTTTTCTCCTTCAAAGAAAAAAAATTCACATCATGTGAATATCTCCATGTACTCTTACATATTGGTGTACAAAACCATCAACCAAACACAAGTCGAAAAAACATGCCTCTTCAAACAACTGACTCTCAAGTCAAATAATAGCTCATGTACAAATTTCCATATTTGTTGCATTTAAGTGTGTCAACATAACTCTGCCTTCAACATCTTGCTTCATGCAGCATGCACCATACTTTGAATTTGCAAAGAAATTCATGAAACATCAAAATACATGCAAGGCCTTAATTGGATAAGAAATCTAACCATCCGTTACCAAACCATTTCAATGGCCCGCTTATTTTAGCTGCACTTCATCATCATGTGAATCATCTTGACCCTCATCGATTATGGAATCCTCTTTTCCATTCTTGTCATTATCTCTTTCCACCTTCTTCAAATGTTGTGGATGACTTGTTGGATACAAAGTCCAACACTTCTCTACAAGGTGACCTTTCTTATGGCAATGAGTAATAAACAATTGCAACTTATTTTCAACATCATTTTCCTTGTCCAATGGGCCTTTGACTTTTTGCCTCATTTATTTAGAAAGTTTCATGTGCATGGATATCTTCTTCCAACATCTATAAACATTATGATTATTCAAACCACAAAAGGAACATGCAAGTTATTTTCCAAATCTTATGTGAATATTTACCATGTTTATCATAATCAAAAGCAATTTGATTAAAGGCAAATTTATACCTTGAACATTCACCGTTGTCGCCTTCTTGAGGAGGTGAATTTGATGAGGTAGTGGCTCTCCTCTAAATACTAGCAATGAATTCAATGACTCTAGAGCTTTCAACATCCTCTTATTTTACATTCTCATTAGCTGCATGATTATTAACATCTTCTTGCAAAGTGGGTGTCAAACTTTTCCATTCATCATGAACACAAAATTCACAAGCTTGAGGTAATGAACACGAAATGAAATTCCTTCTTGGAACAGCTTCATGTGCCTCCTTGGCTTTGGAGCATTCTCCATCATGTTTTCCATAACCAAGACCCAAATAATTAGGCCTTTCCTCAACAACATTTGGCTCAACTATGCCTTGTACTCAACTATGCCTTGTACATGTTTTCCTTTAACCCTTTACTTTCATAGCACATTTTCATCAAAAATTTGGACCTTATTCCTCTAGTGTGTCTCTCAAAAGCACGTACACATTCATTTTGAGAGGAAATTGAAGACAGAAACCAATAGCTAATTCTTCTAACCTTGACTAAAATGAGCTAAATTGTACTTTGATACCAACTTGATTTGAATATGGACAAACTAGTTTTGTTGGGCTATCTCCCTCATCAGTTAAATAAAAATGTGTTTAGGATCATCTAAAGTTAGCCAATTGGGAAGGGGTTTATGTGTCAAGCTTTAAGTGTATTTTGTGAGAAATTTATGAGTTAATTAGCTTTTAAAAACTCATGTGTACAACAAATAAAATGCAAAATTTTTATTTTGGAAAATTGTTTCCCTCAATCTAGATTCCGATCATTGGACATGTAAGAGGAAGAAAGAGGGAATTCACTTTTCAAATTCTAGACCTTGTCTAAACCAAAATAAACTAGAGGTTTGGTTTTCAAATACATTCACTTATTTGGAAAATTTCTAGCTACCAAAAGTCCATATGCCAATCTACCTCCCAAGAAATCCATTTATTACACCACTAGTTAGTTTTTTGTCTTCCTATATTCTTTATCAACCTCTTCTAGTGATTCTTGAAATGTGGATACTTAAATCCTTCCTAAAAATTTGAGCTCTAAAACAAGAAGACATACAAGGTCATTTTAAGTCATTCCTCTATCCAATTATAAAAACCAAGTGAATATTTCTACATATTGATTTATGTCCCATAAACTGTACAATATAGGTCAATTTTTTCTTTTAACTTATTTAAATATTGTTCTAGCGCACAATTGTTCAATGGTCTGATGAAATTTCATTGATAAAGGCATGATTATGCCAATCCATGTTGCATATTTCCATTAGCAATGTTTACTTACATGTAAAACAATGTTGTCTCTGCTTTTATGTTATTTTGAGTTTGCTTTTAGTGCTGAAATTGGAATATATGATATTAATTTATGACTTGCAATTATAGTTGCTGAGATACTATTCTTTTTCTCTACTATATTGCTATTTCTGGTCCTCTGGGTGCTTTCTTCATATATATATATATATATATATATATATATATTTTTACTAATTGAAGGGATTCGTAATTCTATATTTTACCATATTGCTTGCTGGTTCCATGTAGATTTAATTGACATATAATAGGTGGTTTCTGTTTTTGGGATGTCTGTAAAGTTTTTGGCACATCATATTGAATTTCTATAATTTGTGTAGCTCCCTAACATTCAGATAGAACCTTCATTGAAAAATGTGAGGGGGGTTTCAAATTCACATTGGATAACACCCTCCTTTGGGATAGAAAAGTTTAACAAACACAATAATAGAGAAACAATTAGTTGTTGAGATTTTATTTCTTATTTTTAATTAAATCTGGAGGAAAATATCATGTAGGTGACAACAATAGGATTTGTTGCTACATTGGCTAAATCATTTTCTGATGAGGAGTTAATGCATCCTATATTTGTTTTGAGAGAATTTATGAGTTTGTTGCCATTTCCAGCTATAAAATGTAAGCCCGTAGAGGCAAGTGTGCATAATGAGGAATGTGCTGTGAGGAAGAGCTGAGCAGATGAGAAACTCTGCTATTGTATTTCTGCTGTTGATGAATGAGATTTTCGATGCCCTGTTAGGTGGACGTAGCCCAGATTGGTTGGGTGAACCACGTTAAATATGTTGTTCTTTATATGTCTTTGAATGCTGTGTGTTCTGTACGTTTTATTTTGTTATTCCACTGCTGAGCTCAACAATTGGTATCAGAGCTTGAAGTTGGAGACAGAGCCTGACAGTGTTGAACATCGTTGAACTGAACTGCTTGAATAGCGTTGAACAGCGTTGGAGAAGATTCGCAGCGTTGAAGAAGAGTGTGGACTGAGTCGATCTGCGTGAGATATTAAAGTCTGTCGTGAGCTATTACAGTCTGCGTGTGATATAGTTGTGAGCCTGGCAGCATGGACTTTTAAACGCGTGGACTGTTGAACGGTTTGGGCAGCGTTGAACAGGTTTACTCAAATGCCGTGAGTTGAAAATCGATATTTTTATTTGGAATGGTTTTTGAACTGGGTCTTTAAAACAAGAAAACGATTTCCAAAAAGTCGATTTGAAGTTTTTTTTTAATGCTGTTATGTAAATGTATTTGAAAGGAAGGTCGATTTAGTGAAACGCTTCCATATGAATTAAGTCAAATGCTGTTATTTAAATTTTTGATTAAAAAGTCGATTTGAAGTTTTATAATCGATTTGGAGTTTTATAAAAAGGTCAAATATAAAAAGTGAATGCCATTTGCATATGGTGTTTTTTAAATAAATCGATTTTTATTAAAAGCCTTTTTATAATGTTTAATAATGTAAATGCCATTTACATTTGGTATTAAGAGAAAGGCCTTTTTTTATAAGATGAAGGGTATAAGTTTTTTTTTAACTGAAGGCATTCTTTAAGGCAAGGGAAATTTTTAAATCAAAATTATTTTTTGATTAAAATATTAAAAAAAAAAGGGCATTCTTTATTAAAAAGTTGCAATTGGAGGTTTTTTTTTGTGACACGAGCTACTAAAAATGGAAAAAACACAAAGTGCCCGGTTTGAGTTCGAGAAGTTCAATGGCAAAAAAAACTTTGAGATCTGGAAGGTGAAGATGTATGATCTACTTGTGCAACAAGGTGTGGCGAAGGCATTGTTGGGAAAATCCAAACAGCCTTACACCATGACAGATGATGAATGGAGTGATCTGGATGAAAGAGCACTGAGCGGCATTCGACTGTGTTTGGCGGATGATGTTTTGTTTAACATCGTGTCAGAGAAAACTGCTGCTGGTTTGTGGACAAAGCTTGAAAAGCTGTACATGACAAAATCCTTAACCAATAGGATTCTTCTGAAGCGACAGTTGTACAGCTTGCGCATGAAAGAAGGTACGACGATATCTGATCATCTGAATACCTTTAATACTCTCCTGGTGCAGTTAGAAAGTATAGAAGTAAAATTTGAATCAGAAGATAAAGCTGTAACTTTATTATGCTCGTTGCCCGAGTCATGGGATCATTTGTTACTTCTATAAGTCTTAGTTCATCAGAAACCCTTGAATTTGATGATGTTGTTGGAGCTTTGTTGTCTGAAGAAACAAGGAAGAGGTCAAATTCAGAAACCTCTACATCAGAAGCAATGATGGTCAGAGGTCGTTCTAAAGAAAGACGCTTCAGTAAGCACAACAACTCGCGTTCAAAATCGAAAGGGAAGAAGAGTAAGGTAAAGTGTTGGTTTTGTGGCAAATCGGGACATTTGAAGAAGGACTGTTGGAAGAGACAGCAAACATCCAAAGGAGACTCTTCGACAGAAAAGAAAGAAGCAAACACGACAGATACAGGTTCGGCATCCATTTCAGGTATGAGTGATGAAGTGTTATCAGTTAGTTTGTCTAATCATGATCAACATTGGCTATTAGATTCTGGTGCGTCAAATCACATGTGCATTCATAGAGAGTGGTTTAAAACTTATAAATCAATCAATGATGGAGTGGTTTATATGGGAAATGATGCCTCATGTAATGTTGTGGGAATTGGAAGCGTCCAGATTAAAATGTTTGATGGGACAAATAAAATTCTAACTGATGTAAGACATGTACTTGAACTAAGAAAAAACCTCATTTCACTAGGAGTACTAGACACTAATGGATATAAAACCTTTATTCAAGGTGGATTAATGAAAGTTTATAAAGGAATTTTACTAGTAATGAAAGCAAAGAAGGTTGGAAATCTTTTTCAGTTAGAAGGAAGAACAAAGTCAGATCATGCTTCTACAGTATCTGAAAATGACAGTAATTCTATTCGTTTATGGCATCAAAGGTTGGGCCATATGAGCGAAAGAGGATTAAAAATTTTATCTGATCGTAAGTTACTTCCTAGTTTAAAATCTTCTAAGTTAGATTTCTGCAAACATTGTCTGTTTGGGAAACAAAGCAAGCAGAATTTTAAAACTGGAAAACATACTAGTAAGGGAATTCTTGATTATATCCATTCTGATGTTTGGGGTCCATCTCCTACAACCTCATATGGAGGATCGTCATATTTTGTATCTTTTATTGATGATTTCTCTAGAAAAGTGTGGGTCTACATGTTAAATAAGAAGTCTGATGTATTCACAGTTTTCAAACAGTTTAGAGCATTAGTTGAAAACATCACTGGAAGAACCATTAAATGTTTAAGAACTGACAATGGTGGTGAGTTTACTTCAAAAGAATTTGATAATTATTGCAAGGATGCTGGGATCGAAAGACATAAAACCACTGTATATACTCCTCAGCAAAATGGAGTTGCTGAACGCATGAACAGGACTCTCTTAGAGAGAGCAAGAAGTATGCTTAGTAACGCCAATTTGCAGAAGGAATTGTGGACAGAAGCGGTTTCTACAGCTTGTTACTTGGTAAATCGATCACCATCAACTGCGATAGGATGCAAAATTCCTCAAGAGGTATGGAAAGGTTATCCATGTGATTATTCTAAACTGAAAGTTTTTGGTTGTGATGCATATTTTCTAGTTCTGAAACATCAGCGTTCTAAGTTAGATCCTAAATCAAAAAGATATATCTTTGTTGGATATGGTGATGGGACTAAGGGATATAGGTTGTGGGATCCTACTACTCACAAGATCATTATTAACAGAGATGTTAAATTTAATGAATCCTCACTTGAAAATCCGGATGTAGATGATGAATTGAAACAAGATAATGAACCTAAGCTTCAACACATTCAGTTTGAAACCAGTTCAAAAACTGATGATAGTCCAGATGAACAAGTTTCAGATTCAGATCATGAACAAGTTTCAGATGCAGATCATGAACGTGTTTCAGATGCTGATCATGAAGAAGTTCCTACAGATAATAATCAGCAAATTGTGGAAGTACCAGAAACATCTTTAAGGAGGTCTACGAGAATCGGATGACTTCCTAAAAGGTATGATGATTATGTTACTTCAGTTGCTTTAACTGCTAACGATGATGAACCTTTGTGCTATCAGGAAGCTATAGAAGGTTTAAACAGTGGTAAGTGGAAAGAGGCTATGAAGGACGAGATGAAGGCATTAGCGAAGAATGCCACATGGGATCTGGTAGAACTTCCTAAAGACAGAAAAACTGTGGGATGTAAGTGGGTTTACAAGTTGAAGAAAGGTGTTGATGATACAGAAGACAGGTACAAAGCGAGGCTGGTCGCAAAAGGTTTTTCTCAGAAAGCAGGCGTTGACTTTCATGAGATTTTTTCACCAGTTGTGAAAATTGTTTCAATTCGGATTGTGTTAGCATTAGTTGCTTTACTTGATTTAGAATTACAACAACTAGATGTTAAAACTGCATTTTTACATGGAGATTTAGATGAGGAGATTTACATGGAACAACCGGAAGGGTTTGTTCAAAATCGCAACAGGAAATTTGTCTGTAGACTCAAGAAATCATTGTATGGTCTGAAGCAGTGGCCTCGACAATGGTACAAGAAATTTGATTCTTTCATGATGAGTCAAAATTATATAACAAGTGAATATGATCATTGTGTTTACTTTAAGAAATTAAGTAATGGCATGTTCATTATCTTAGTGTTGTATGTTGACGATATGCTTTTAGCAAGAAAAAGCATAACAGAGATCAACAGGTTAAAGGCTCAGATGGCTAGGACGTTTGATATGAAAGATCTAGGAGCAGCAAGACAGATTTTGGGCATGGAGATTTTCAGAGACAGGAGTAATGGTAAGTTGTGGCTATCACAACAGAAGTATATTGAGAAGATACTCTTGAGGTTTGGTATGAACAATGTGAAGCCTGTTTCAGTCCCTTTTGCTTCCCATTTTAAGCTTTCTTCAAGTTTATGTCCTAACACTAATGAAGAAAAGGAATATGTGTCTCGAATTCCATATGCCAATGTAGTAGGTTGTTTGATGTATGCGATGGTTTGTACTCGACCAGATATTTCACATGCAGTTGGGGTTGTCAGCAGGTATATGGAAAATCTAGGAAAAGAACACTGGTCAGCAGTGAAATGGGTGCTTCGGTATTTGAGAGGCACAAGTGATTATTGTATCACTTATAACAGGAGCAGTGAATATGTTTGTGGATATGTTGATTCTGATTTTGCAGGTGATTTGGATAAGAGAAGGTCAACTTCAGGGTATGTATTTACTCTTGCAGGTGGAGCTATTAGCTGGATGTCAAAGCTACAGAAAATTGTTGCTTTATCCACTACAGAAGCAGAATACATAGCTGCTTCACATGCTTGCAAAGAAGCAGTTTGGTTGAAAGGTTTGTTTGGTGAGTTTGGTAGGTTGCAGGACAGCATCAAGTTATTTTGTGATAGTCAAAGTGTAATTCACTTGGCTAAAAATCCCGCCTATCACAGTAAATCAAAGCATATACCTATCAAGTACCATTTTGTAAGACAGGTTATCACTGAAAGGGGAGTGTCTCTTGAAAAGGTGCATACAAAGGAAAACTGTGCAGACATGTTCACGAAACCAATTTTGTTAGAGAAGCTACGATGGTGTCTGGCTTCTCTTGGCTTGCAGAAAAGATAAAAATAATAATGAAACAGGGTATCAGGCTAATTTTTGTCAAGGTGGAGATTGTTGAGATTTTATTTCTTATTTTTAATTAAATCTGAAGGAAAATCTCATGTAGGTGACAACAATAGGATTTGTTGCTACATTGGCTCCATCAGTTTCTGATGAGGATTTAATGCATCCTATATTTGTTGTGAGAGAATTTATGAGTTTGTTGCCATTTCCAGCTATAAAAATAATGAAATGATGTGCATAATAGAGGAATGTCTTGTGAGGAAGAGGTAATGAGATAGAAACTTCTTTGCTATTGTATTTACTGCTTTGTTGATGAATGAGCAGATTGCCGATGCCTGTTAGGTGGAGCATTAGCCCAGTTGGTTGGGTGAACCACGTTAAATTTGATGTCCTTTATGTGTCTTTGAATGTGTGTTATGTACGTTTTATTTTGTTATTCATTTCTTGAGCTCAACACAAAACAATTAGTGATGTCACCAAAAGATGTAGCCTCTTCAAGGTATCATATCCTCTCATCAAGGTCTAGCATGGACCTTAATGTCATAGCCTTCTTTCGCCTAAAATGAATGCAAATTTCCTTGCAATTTGGCTTGCAACATTCATAATTCATGCTCATGGAACATGATTGTGTTGCAATTGTGATAACATCTGCTGTATGCAGAAGCTTTAATAAAAAATGATTGAAAATGAAATTTTTGCTCTATTTTTTTCAATATTTAAGGAAAATTACACCAAGTAGCTTCCAGCCTCATATGACCATCATGTCAAACTCATCTTAGGATATTGTCCAAGTAAGAGCCACTTAAGCAAGAAATATAGTATACATGACTCTCCAATTTCAATTAGCAGAAATGACAGTTCTAAGTATGGTGCAAACATTGCTCCAGATCCTCAATGGGGCATGTTTGATGACAATAATTTGGGGAGTGAGAGAGGGAGATGGTAGGAGAAAAAATTCAAGGAATCCACGGGAAATTGAAAAATATATAAATAATAAGGTGAAGACACTTTGTAACCTAAGAGAGAAACCTGTTAGGAAATGGGTGAAGTTGGTATTACACACCCAATTGGATAACCTCGAGGAGAAAACATTTCTCCCACTTTATTTGTTGGCATAACCTAGTAAGTGTTATTCACTAGCATGTATGTTGTAAAGGACTTGATCTAGTTCCCATTCAACTCCATCCACAAGGTTGTAGAGGATTCCAAGCCTAATTTCATGAAAAGTAAGTTGGGGATGATCACATTGACCTGCTTGATGACGTGTCTATGAAGATTAACTACCTTGAACTATTTTTTTGCGTAGGGAAAGAGACACATTCCCATGTCTGAGCATGAAAATGTTCTTTGATATTGTTAATGCCTCTAGTGTTTACTTCTACAAGTTCTATAGGAAGAGTCTGTAAAGGGCCAGGTAGCCTCTGGATCTCATCTTTTATGAAAGG
Source organism: Pinus albicaulis (assembly GCA_034641835.2). Taxonomy (NCBI): domain Eukaryota; kingdom Viridiplantae; phylum Streptophyta; class Pinopsida; order Pinales; family Pinaceae; genus Pinus; species Pinus albicaulis. Next base: position 210,414,213 of record CM076571.1, read on the forward strand.
TGACATATCTAGTAAATGCCCCTACAGTCAATCTCTGGAATGGATCTAAATATAAGTTCTTCATTTTAATATCCATAAAACAAAACAACTTTAAGGTAAACTATGTACATGTGTCATTTCTCCCACAAACTAAAGTGTATAAGTGGTAAATTTTATACCAAGTGTGCTCCCACCATGTAAATCGCAATTTGGTGAACTTATCATTTTTATAATTTCTTTTTCGATTAAATTGAGTTTCACACATCAATTATTGCTTTGAAAGTTGTGTTCTACATAATTTGTGTACACTAAATTACAAATTGATTTTTTGAAATCTATTTTGTGTAAATGTCAACCAATAGATATATATATCATGGAGGATGAATGACGAAGATCAGCCAAATCCCATATGGAGGTTCAGGGATCGGGGGATGTTCACGGTATTTAAATATAATCTTAAATCTCCATACATGTGTGTACATATGGAATTTATTTTTTATTAACTTTGTGAGTTAAATTAGTTGTTAATAAGTTTCATTTTTTAATTTTTAGGAGGTAAGAGGAGAAGGGTTCTACTCCATCCATGGAGCGTGCTCATGGTTCAGCCAGTCGTGGTATGGTTCACGCAATTTAATCAATGAATATGTATATGTATTTATATGTACACATGAATGTATTTTTCAATTGATTATAAATTCGTATTTGTTTATGAAGCTTCTCTCTCGTCTCGAGAGGTTGGTGGTGGTTCAAATCCACTTAGAGGGCCATCAATGAGTGGTAGCAAGTTGCGTGAAGGGGGTGATATTTATTCCCCCAAAAGCCAATCAACAGATGTTGGTTCTCAGCAGGGTCATTTTGGGTCTGGTTCTCAGCAGGGTCATTCTGGGTCTGGTTCTCAGCAGGGTCATGTTGGAGAAGATGCTAACCAACAACGTCAAGGTTGCCATCAATTTCAATATTTTTTCATTAAATTTGTACAACTTTTTTTACATGTGTTTTTTCTAATATACGAAATTATATATATATATTGATGCAGAGGCCGAAAATGTTCCAACTAGTGGTCAAAATAGACGTAGGGCAGCCCGCTACATTCAAGAAGAAGGTTTTCAACCCAGCACAACTTATCCGGCCAAGATTACTGATATACCATGGGAAACCAACATGGCGCAATGCACCTTACAAAGGTGTGAAAGACTTCATGCAAAATTGCAAAGAGATCTCGTGGCTTTGTCTCTACCTGCTGAGAGTCGACAAAGCCTTGAAATAGTTACACATTCATTGGGCGAAATTGTAAATGTGTACAGAAATCTTGGGCCAACGACTGATACATTTGTAGAAATGATGAGAAAGAGAAAAGAAACAGTAATGGGTCCAGATAAATGGGAGGACGTAAAACAAAAAGTTACAAAAGAAGTGGCCAAGTCAATGTTTAATTACAAGGAAGGGCCAAAAATAAAAATGTTGAAGGTGCAGTATTTCAAGCACCCATACATAGCTCGTTATTTGTATGATAGGCACCTTGCGGCCTATGGAAGGCTTCCATGGAACGATGAGGTTCCTGTTTATTTTGCACAAATGTTTTATGCAGAATTTTTTTTGGGTATGAAACCCAACTACAATGACCTTCCGTTAGAATTTTTTGGCCCGGGGAAAGGTCGATTATATGACCGTAAGGGCGCTAAGCGAGATGTGGAGTTGCCTCGCCCTGAGCCGCCATTGGTGAGTCGACCATTTCGAGTCGAAACTCTGCGATCAGAGATGGATGCGACTTCTCAAATAAGTCGAGAAGCAAGGGATGTTATGATCGACAATGTTCATAGCGGATTGGGTGGAGTCGATCTTTGTTTAAATCGACAAAGAGCACATGAAAATGCACGTGCCAATTTTGTGTATTGTACAGATAAGGAGATTGACAACATGAATGTTGAAGATCTCCGAATATACGCAAAAAAATTTCGCAATGGTTTGTAAGACCTAATTTTTCATGAGGAAGAGGGCACCGAAACGGTATGTGTTAGTGACCTTATGGTTTGAAATTATTTTAACATACATATACATGTGTACAATTTGTAATTAATACATGTGTATGTACATGTATACATTTATTTGTATGTGTACATTAATCTAACAAAAATGTATGATTATATGTTAAAACACCATTTGCAGTTCTCACACATGATGCGTGACGAAAATGTTAATATCACGTTCGGGACCTTTGGTTCAAACAATGCAGATGGGTCTGACCATCAAGATATGTTGGCAAATGTTAGTGTTTTTTAAGTGACTTTAAAATAAATAATTGTGCACACATGTACATGTATGTATATATATAATTTGATAAAATGTTTTAATAGATACTGATTCTGTCCGATGTTTTTGGGATGGCGGTACCTTCTTCTTCCTTGGGAGATGTACCTTCTACTTCCTTGGGAGATGAGCCACAAGTATGGACAATTTTTCACAAGTTTAAAATTTGTGTTTAAAAGTTATATATATATATATATTATACCTAAAAAAGTTCCATTAAAAATTGAGATATCTCTCTCTCTCTCTCTCTCTCTCTCTCTCTATATATATATATATATATAGAGAGAGAGAGAGAGAGAGAGAGAGATCTATATTTTGAGTTATTTAAAATTTTTTGAATTTAGGTTCCTATAGAAGATTTCTTTAATCCGCGGACTCTAGCGACGGAGATAGGAACATCCACAGCATTTGAACAAGTTGTCTTTAGTTCCTTTTTTAATATTATTGAAAATAAGTTTATATATGTACACGTGCATTTTCATTTGAAAGTTTTTACTATATATATATATATATATATATATTTAACTGTACATGTATATTGTACAGTTTACCGCTACAGATGTTCCTATGGGAGAACTTGTTCATCAAATGGAGAGGGAACCTCATAAGGTATTGCATGATTTTTTTGTTATATTTTTTTTTTGCATGAAGTTTTAGATATACATATATTCTCATTCATTTTTAAAACATCAAATTTTAATGTTCAAGTACATGTGCATTGTGTATGTAGGTTTCCCATGATGCTTCACATGATAGGGCGCGGATTGAGACCTTGATAGGAAAGACGCTAGATCCGTCTCTATTTGATGGACATGATTTGTAGATTTGATTTCAAGATTTAGATGGTCTTAAAATTTGTTAAACTTGATACAATTTGATACTTGTGAGATCTACAATTTTTGGACATATTTTATTACATTGTTAATATAATTTGTTTTATTTAATTTTTGGATGGTTTTAGTACTTTTGGCATGTGAATGTGAAGTAATGTTGTCATCTATAAATTAATGTTGTCATCTGAACTACATTTGGTATGTTATGTAATGACATGTTTTATAATTTGTTTTGTTTTTAAAATTTAAGTTTTGGATGGTTTCAATCTATATTTTGCATGTGATATTTAATGAATTTTAAATGTTTAATGTTTTAATGTTGAACGATATATAATCAAAAGGTTTTTAAAACTTAGAGTTTTGGATGGATTCAATCTACATTTGGCACATGTGGTATATAATGTTAAATGTTTCTATTGGATCTAGTTGAACTATAATTGGCATGGCATGTGAAGTAACGATCTATATATGATCAAAAAGTTTTTTAAACTCAAGTTTTGAATGGTTTCAATCTACATTTCGCATGTGATGTTTAATGTTTTAATGTTGCACGATATATTATCAAAAGTTTTTAAAATTTTAAAGTTTTGGATGGTTTCAATCTACATTTGGCACATGTGGTATATAATGTTAAATGTTTCTATTGGATAGTTGTTCACTATAATTGGCATGGGATGTCAAGTAATGTTGCACAAATACCTTTTGGATGGTTGAAGTACATTTGGAATTTTAAGATTGCTTTTGATCTCTCCATGTAGTCTTGTTTGAATGAAAAAATTTGCAATAGGAAGAACATAGCTTTTCAATGCAACTAACCATGTATCAATTGAGCTCTAATTGAAAAAAGAGTTTAAAGAAGTAGATATATGTACAAATTATCCCTTTAATTTTGATTGGAAATATAAGTCTAGTACATATATATATGTTTTTTGAATTTGGGTCAATGTCGTTAATGCACTCAAATAGGTAGCCTTGTTGATTTATTTACATTGTGGAAACTTTTTACCAGAAAATCCAACTAGTTTTTCATCAATGCACATAGAAAAACTACTTGGAACAATTAATTGCATTCTAGAACATATCTATCCAATACAAGTAGCATTTTTCATCAATGCACATTGAACATATCCGACCATTGGACAAACAAATTTTGTACTAGATTTTCAATCAGGAATAGAGATGTGGGTCAAATCCCACCAAAAGTCGGAGAAGTGCTCCGAGTCTCTTGTCTGAAAGGAATTTTCATACAAAACTATACTGCAGATGATTTATTTACATTGTGTCCATAATTTTTACCAGAAAATCCAACTAGTTTTTCATCAATGCACATAGAAAAACTAGTTCCAGTTAATTGCATTCTAGAACATATATATTGAGTACGTAAATAATTTTTCATCAATGCACATAGTAAAACTAGAACAATTAATTTCATTCTAGAACACACACACACACACACACACACACACACACACACACACATATATATATATCCAATACATATAACATTTTTCATCAATGCACATGTATAGAAAAGCTACTTTCAGTTGATACTAGAGCACGTGCTTGTACCAAAACAATTTGTACATGTGCAAACACTTGCACAAATAACATAAGAAACTAAATTTTTAGTTGAGCACTGGAAGTTCTAAAACATATTTAATCCAAAGAGAATAAATTTTTGGACAATTCACTCAAAAAAATTCTAATGGAATTCCATCTTCAATAATCCGTTCATGATCGGATTTTGACATTTTCCATCTCTTAATTTTTGATTTTTTCTTTGATTGAACTTCTATCAACTTTATGCGTGCTGCACACACCAAGTGACTATATTGAAAACTTATGGAATCATGTTCATAGTCTTCAAAGTAAACAAAGTCTCCACTTTGATGAGTTTGTCTGAAAAAATAACCTTTCAGTATAATAGACCCTCTGTCATATTGAAATCCATGATCATTACAGTTTTGTAATAATTTCATTTTTCGTTCAGTGCAACGCATCAAATAATACTTCACATTTTCATCGTTGTCAATAGGTGAAATTACAGCAAAAACATCTCCTGCACAATAAAATAAACTTAACAAAATTATACATATTTAAATTTATTTCTAGATCTTTAAATCATTAGAAAGTAATTCAAATGTTACCTTCTCTAACAAGATCAGAAACTCGATCACCATCGGATGATATTGTAGTTTCCTCTGATTCCATTTCTTCAAACATTTCAATGGACATTTTTCCCTTTGTATTTAGCTCTATATGTTTCCAATCATTCACATACATTTTGTTTTCACAAACGTCATTGGATTTTGTGTTGTCTATGCAAACATCACAAAAACAAGAATATTTTCTTTTATCCAATGCAAACACATTTCTGGATGACTTTGTTTGAATTGAATGCAATTTTCGAGTCCCTTTTATTGTTTCAACATCACTTCCAATTGATCTATCTACGTCTTCGATTCCAATATGCCAGAAAAACCTTTATATGGAAAATTAGAAGAAGAATTTGTAAATATGATATCAAAATACAATCGAAGATAATCATTGCATGATAAATGTACAATGTTTAAAATTAGATTTCCAATATAAATTAAATTGAATGTACCTTCGCACTTCTCTTGATGGGTTTCTCTCATGGCTTAGAGCAGTGATGCACCATTGAACAACTTATTTAGCGTTCACAAGTCGGCTTGCAGATTGGTTCATTTGATATCTTCGAAGTACTCGTTTTATGCATGCTCCTGCACCGTCATGTTCTCCTTTTCCATGGCCAGTCTCAAAGAAATTCCAACAATGTTTAATGCAGGTTTTCTTATGAAGAAAACACAACCAAAAAAATGATCGTGCAGATTTGAATTGACCTGCGCATCCGTCTGACCATATCCAATGTTCATTGAATGTTATTCCACGATTTTTCAATGAATCATAATTTTTTCCAAAACAATGTTGTACAAAACATGTATCATGTGTACGATCGTCACTGATATAAAAGTGATATTCTTTAATGATATGTCAATTTTCACTCGTGCTTTCTATATGATTGACATTTTGTTTAGCATGTCTATATAGAATATGGACGAGCATGGAGACTTGGTCAGAATGATAGTATTCACTCTGAATTTCTTTTTGTGGAACAAATGTGTAATTTTCTGCAAAATCAATCACTGACAAAATGGTCCCTGGTGGAAAAAATTCACGAGATTTTTTGAATTGCAAGTCTTTCCATCGAGCTCTATGGGAATGCTTGGTGTATTTGTAAATTTCTACCTCAAACTTTCTCAAAAAGTCTATCAGAAAAATTTCATCTTCTAGTAATTCAATTCTTTTAACACTATTTTCACCTTGAATCGATGTATCGATATATTCATATCTCTTCCATTTCACTTTCATGTTGGAAAATGATTGATCATTTATATCAATACGATATTTGTTTTGAAATTTAGTCAAATTTCCACAATCATCGCATTTTTTACCACCAACACATTTCTTTTTGTAAAATAGTTCATCGCTTTATCTTTCACATAGAATTTGAGATATGAATTCACGGATAGTGGAAGGAGGAGGTGAATCCTTCCATAATGTTCTACCGAAATCAAGGAATGTGTCATAATATAACTCAAATTCCACATGATAACGATAACAACAAGTGTCGCGTACGGTGATAGGTTTTACATACCATGGTTTTTGTTGAACAAAAGCACTAAGTGAAACATGAATTTGACGATTCTCTTCTTTGAACTTGTTGAATAACTCTATCTAAGTGGTTTCCAAGAGATTTTTTTCATGTTCTTCGTACTGATTTCGTGCTATTCTTCTTTGCATCACATGCCTTGCAGTTGGTGAAACACGCGAATTGTTCTTCCAATATTCATATATTATTTTTTTAACATTTTCTCCAAGTCTATCTTTGTATGGTTGCCTACAAATAGCTCTCCAACAAGTGAGTTCATCATTTACATCTATTTGCAGCCGAAATTTCCGATGTTTGTGCAAATTTTTTCGCGAGGTTCCCAGTGCTCGTGCCATAGATGTTACCAAATGATTCTCTTGAGTACTTGATGAAACCATTGCCATCTGTATTCCTCTACGTACAATTGAAACATATTTCTCTCTAGATCTCTTAATTGACTTTATAGCACTACTCATATTTTTTATCACATCTTCCTTCATTTTTTTTAATCTTTGGTTGATTTTCGAATACCCAATAGTGTCGTAGCTTCTTTTAATTTCCTTAATGATAGGAGACCTTTCAACATTTGAGCCTACACTATCACCCGCTCATTTAAGAAATACTTTTCAAAAATGTAGTTAACACGATATTGTATAGCATGGTCAGGTTTTTTATATCCATATGTGTGAGTGTCAACATTTTCTAACATCTCATTATCGATAGTGATTTCATCTGTACATATTCGAAAAAATAGTACATATTCAATAAATAACTAAATTAATAAATATATCTATAATTTCAATGATATGTGCATGTGTTTAATATATATATATATATATACCTTGTGATTCAATTTCTTTATTTGGATTTCTTTCAATATTTTCACCATCTTCAATCATTGGTTCAATATCTCTTTTACTTTCTCTTTCAAAATTTTGTATCTCATCATCAATGTTTTGAGGAATATCTCTGTCTGTTTACATTAAATAAAATATTTTTCAAATTAGTTCATCAAATAAAAATTAAGCTTCACATTTTACATTAGGAAAATTTTAAATATATCAATAGATCATAATATTTACATTTACATACCTGCTTCAATTTCTACTTGAGGTTGATTTTCTTCTTCAATATTTTGAGGAATATCTCTGTCTGTTTACATTAAACAAAATATTTTACAAATTAGTTCATCAAATAAAAATTAAGCTTCACATTTTACATTAGGAAAATTTTAAATATATCAATAGATCATAATATTTACATTTACATACCTGCTTCAATTTCTGCTTGAGTTTGTTTTTCCTCTTCAATATTTGAGAGGGCTTCTAACTTTCTTTTGCGAGATTGTCTCGTCTCTTCTCTACATTCCTCAGGGTCTCTTTTTCGATCATATTTTCTCGCACAAGTTCTTCGATTTCCCATGATAATAGGGTATGAAGTTCAAAAAATTTCCTTCAAAAAATTAGACAATAACTCGATTACAAAAAACATCACAAAAGATTTAATTTAAAAAAATTCATTTTAAATTTTTTGCAAAAAATACATACTCCAATCCAAAACACTTACTTTAAAAAATTCGAGAGAAAAATGTCTTATAAAAATGAAACGAAGCTCAAAATATTTACTTCAACTCAAAACACGTACATACCTCCAAGAAATGTCCTTTGAATGTACGTCTAAGAAAATTTCTTAAGTCCAAAACAATTTTTTGCAAAATCGGGTCGCCTCCAAGAAATGTCTTCCAAGGAAATTCTTTAAACCCAAAACAATTCTTTGCAAAGTCAGTCTGCTTCCAAGAAATGCTCTTAAATCCAAACTTTGAAGAAAATATTTTAAACCCAAACCAAGATCTTTGTAAAATCATATGAAACATCGAAATGTGTGAAAATTATGAATGATTTCGCGGCAATTTATATTGCCGCGAAATGTGTTTTAGTAGGGGCTCTGCAAAATTTTCCGACCGACGGAAAATTATACAAAAGTTCGGCCGAACTATTAAGTTGTTAGACTTAACGAGCCGTTGGCGCAAAACATAGTTCGACCGAACTTTTAATCAAAGTTCGACCGAACTAACGCGTCACTAGTTACACAAAAACAAGGCTCCGAATACGTTTCTGCAACTTTGGACTGATTAAACTCCATGAAAGGTTTTTAATTAACTGTCGGAACCAAGACAAGCATTTTTAGAATTGAATCTACTTTCAGGAAATATAACTTTTATGGAATTTCATAAACGTTTACTAATTTTAATTATTTTTCTAATAAAATGGGTGCAAACAATTTATGAGGGTCATTGTGATTCAGTGAAATCAAAATTTTGTATCTCCCAAAATACGTTGTAAAAAAAATTGAAAAAATTATGGGGCATTACATTGGTCCGTCGTCTCTAATGGGTAGCTTTTAGATTTTTAGTTTATAACTTATATGTTAAGAAATTTCTTGCGACACGAAACATATCCAAAATACGCAGTTTTTCGTATTGGACCAGTTCAAAAAATTCTAGTAATTATGATATGCATCCATTGGCTTTGTAAATATGACGAAAACAAAGTAGAATCTGTCTAGATTGTTGTAACACATTTTGTTTTTTCAAAAACGCAAATTTTCAATGAATACAACATTGCGTCATAACATGACTTCTTATGAATCCTTTGATTGTTAAGAAACACACACTCAAAGAAACGCTAAGTTGACATATCAAATCTGCATAAAAAAATTTCAAAAAATAAGTAATAGAAAGCTAAAAAAATTTCTCACAACTTTTATTTTTATTGCAAAATGAAATTCTACACAGAAAAATTGTTATAGTTTGCAGAAAGTTGAAGAACCGAAAAAAATGAAATTTTTTTCTCAAAAAAGGGCAAAAAGTGTAACCCAACTTCACATTTTCACATTGATTGTTTTGGGTTAAATATGGCGGAATATTAATTAAATAGTGGTTAATTATCCCTTGAGGAAAATCGAGCAAATAAGTATTTATTCAATTATTCCTCATGGGGTTTCATTAGAAAATTAAATATTACAGAGCAATGAAACACATAAAATATGCGGAAAAATACAAGCACACAAAACACATAAAACCAGAGAGACACAGATATACGTGGTTCACCCAGTTTGGGCTACGTCCACCCCGAACAGCCAGTCCTTCCTTTATATTCTCCAACAAAATGAAGAGACAAAACCTACAGCAGATCCGCTGTAATATCCTCTGTTCTCTCTCACAGTGTCCCTCTCTGTTTCTCGCTCCGAGAATACACTCATAATTCACAGCCGCAATACAATACCCTCATATATACAAGGGGTTGCCTTCTAGGGCAAAAAACCTAATCTAAACATAACTTCTACCGTCAGATCATTTGCCTAATGAACGGCCCAGATTGACTAGAAATTACTATACTTTTACAAGGCAATTTTACATCTGTTTTTAGCTTCGGGGGGGCTCTGAAAAGCGCTTCCGCCCCCCCCTGGACCCCCCACGGCAGCGATTAAATTTTGGGCGGCGTTGCCACCCCTTTTAAGGTACAGGGGTCCAATGTTGTGATACAAAGTAAACAAGATAATCAGGCTCCACACCCAACAATCTCCCACTTGGAGACTGATTGTAGCAACTCCATCGCTGCTTCATTTGCTGGACAATGACTCCTCTTTGGACATGGCTGTTCCTCATCTTCATCGTCATCCTTGAAGACCAATTGAAACTGAGCATGTTCTCAGTTTCTCCCTGGTTATAACTTTTGTTAGCATATCTGCAGGATTCTGGCTAGTGTGTATCTTTTCCAGCTTCAACTCTCCATCTTCCAATACTGACCGTATGAAATGGTACTTGAGATGTATGTGTTTAGTCTTGGAATGAAATGCTGAGTTCTTTGCAAGATGAATAACACTTTGGCTATCACTGTATAGTGTACCCATATAATGCTTCTTACCCAATTCATCCATAAACCATTGTAACCAAATCATTTCTTTACTAGCCTCTGTAGCAGCAACATACTTGGCTTCTGTTGTTGAAAGTGCAACAACACTTTGGATTTTGAAACCCAACTGACAGTTGTTCCACCTACAGTAAATACATATCCTGTAGTGCTCCTCCTGTTATCTCTGTCACCTGCCATATCTGCATCAACATATCCCTGTAGAGAAATGTTTGAACCACCAAAGCATAATACTTGATTTGTGGTACCTCTCAAATATCTGAGAATCCATTTTACTGCCATCCAATGTTATTTTCCTGGATTGTTCATATACCTGCTTACAACTCCCACTGCATGTGCAATATCAGGCCTTGTGCAGACCATTGCATACATTAAACTTCCAAATGCTGATGCATATGGAACTTTAGACATATAATCCATGTCTTCTTGGGTCTTTGGGCACATCTCCTTACTAAGTTTGAAATGGCTAGCAAAAGGTGTACTAACTGGTTTTGCATTTTGCATATTAAATCTTTTCAACACCTTTTCTATGTACTCATTCTGAGATAGTGTTAATTTGCGATTTTTTCTGTCTCTAGTTATCCTCATACCAAGGATTTGTTTTGCAGCTCCCAAATCCTTCATTGCAAATGAATTTGCCAATTTTCTTTTGAGCACATTTATTTCCTGCATGTTAGACCCTGCAACAAGCATGTCATCTACATACAATAACAATATAATATAGTTGCCATCATTTTGCCTTTTTAGATAAACACAATGATCAGAGTGACATCTAGTATAACCTTGTTTAGACATAAACTTGTCAAATTTTAGATACCACTGCCTTGGAGCTTGTTTTAAGCCATATAAGCTCTTCTTTAACCTGCACACCAATTTTTCTTTCCCTTTGACCTCATATCCTTCTGGTTGCTGCATGTATATCTCTTCCTCCAAATCTCCATGGAGAAATGTTGTCTTTACATCTAGCTGTTCAAGATGTAAATCTTCCGATGCTACAAGACTTAAGATAGTTCTGATTGAAGTCATCTTAACAACAGGAGAAAATATTTCATCAAAATCAATACCTTTCTTTTGTGCAAACCCCTTCACCACAAGTCTAGCTTTGTACCTCTTTTTTCCTCCATCTTCTTCCTTCAGCCTGTAAACCCATTTATTCTGCAATGTAGTTTTACCTGTAGGCAACCTGACTAAGTCCCAAGTCTGGTTATGCATTAAGGAGTCCATCTCTTCTTCCATGGCTAGCTCCCACTTCTTCCTACTTTCAACTTGCATTGCTTCTTCATAACATTCAGGTTCACCAGAATCAGTCAGCAATAAATAATATAATGAAGGAGAGTATCGTTCAGGGGGTCTACTTATCCTGGTAGATCTTCTAACACCACTTTCGGGTGTTTGAGGTGCCTGTTGTTGTTGTGGTGGTTGATGTTGCTGTGGTTGTTGATTATTTTCAGACACCTTTACTTTTTCAGTTATCTCATCAAGAACCGTGTATTCTTTGCTTTCTTTTTCCTGTTTCTTTTCCTGCAGCTGATTCTTATACAGGACCTTTTCATTGAATATTACATCTCTGCTCCTAATGATTTTGTGATTTTCATAATCATATAAGCGATAACCAAAATCATTAACACCATATCCAATAAAGGTACATTTCTTTGATTTTTCCTCAAGCTTTGTTCTATTTTCTTTATTAATATGGACAAAGGCCTCACAACCAAAAGGCTTTAAAAAGAAGTAGTTTACCTTTTTACCTGTCCATGCTTCCTCTGGAATACCACCATCCAAGGAACTTGAAGGCCCTCTGTTTATTAGATAAACAACAGTATCTACAACATCTGCCCAAAATTGTAAAGGCAATCTTGCATGCAATCTCATGCACCTTGCACGCTCCATGATTGTTCTGTTCATCCTTTCTGACACACCATTTTCTTGTGGTGTTCTTGGAACTCTCTTCTCTCTACGAATTCCATGCTCTGAACAGTACCTATCAAACTCTTTGCTGCAATATTCACCTCCATTGTCTGATCTGAGACACTTCAACTTCTTTTCTGTCTCAATCTCAACCAAAGCTTTCCATTTCTTGAAAGTATCAAATACATCAGATTTATTCTGAATACAATAAATCCATGTTTTTCTAGTTGCATCATCAATAAAAGTAACATAATAACGAGAGCCACCGAGAGATGATACCTGAGCGGGTCCCCATACATCTGTATGCACAAGCTCCAATTTTTCGCTCTTCTTTTCTTTCCCAACTCTGAGAAATCTGACTCTCTTCTGTTTTCCATAAATGCAATTCTGACAGAAATCCAAATCAACATTCTTCAAACCTGGCAACAAATTTCTTGAGTGGAGGATCTTCATTCCCTTCTCACTCATGTGTCCGAGCCTATGATGCCATAATGCTGCATCTTCTCCTTTGGAAGTTAAAGCATTAACAGAGTTAGAAATACCATTGCATAAATACAATGTACCAACCTTTTCGCCTTTTGCTATTACCAGGGCTCCTTTGGTGACCTTCCAAGTTTTATCCGTGAAAGTTGTCACACAACCTTCACCGCCTAACTACCCTGTTGAAATCAGATTTTTCTTCAGATCTGGAACATGCCTTACCTCCTTTAGTAGCCATTGGTTTCCATTCTGTTGTTTTACAAGAACTTTACCCATTCCAACAATTTCACAGGGTTTATCATCACCCAAACGAACTTGTCCAAAATCTCCTTGAACATAGTCATGAAAATATTTCTTATCAGGTGTGGCATGGAATGAAGCCCCTGAATCTACAACCCAAGAATCGGTAACATTTTCGAAAGAAAGAATCAAAGCATCTTGTAACACATCACCTGTCACATTTGCTTCATGATTGTTTTCTTGTTGTGTGTCTCCTTCTTTTCCCTTCCGAGATCTACAGTCTTTCTTTAGGTGTCCTTTCTTTCCACATTTCCAGCACACTATCCCCAATCTGGACTTGGATCTGCCTTTCCTTGATTTACTTCGATATCCTGAGCTCTTTCCTCTTTCCATTCTTCTTCCCCTAGACTCTGCACTCAAAGCATTACCCGATGTCTCACCGGAGCTTTTCTGTCGCATTTCCTCGCTAAGGATAGCACCAACAACATCATCAAACTTTAAAGTACTAGATCCAGAGACAGAGTTACTAATGGCCATTACTAAACCATTCCAACTCTGTGGAAATGAGCACAAGAATAACAGAGCTCTAACTTCATCATCAAAGTTTACCCCTACAGAACTTAACTGACTGGTAACTGTATTAAATTCATTTAAATGATCTGCAACAGATCCACCTTCTGACATCTTCATATTAAATAGTCGTTTCATAAGAAATACCTTGTTTGAGGCCGAGGGCTTTTCATACAGTTTCGCCAACGTCTGCATCAAACCCTCTGTTGTTGTTTCCTTCGAAATATTGAAGGTGACTGACGCCGCAAGACACAACCGTACTGTTCCAAGTGCCTTTCTATCGAGAATGTTCCATTCTGCGTCTGTCATGGTCGTCGGCTTCTTTGTTTTTCCGCTCAATGGTAGGTACAGATCTTTCTGATACAGATAATCTTCCATCTGCATCTTCCACAGCGCAAAGTTTTGGCCGTTAAATTTCTCGACCCTGAACTTACCATCGTCCGCCATTGCTCCCACTCGAACCAGGAACCCTTTTTTCCTGCGAGTTTATCAGCCAAATAGACCTTCGGCTCCGATACCAGTTGTTAGAAAATTAAATATTACAGAGCAATGAAACACATAAAATATGCGGAAAAAATACAAGCACACAAAACACATAAAACCAGAGAGACACAGATATACGTGGTTCACCCAGTTTGGGCTACGTCCACCCCGAACAGCCAGTCCTTCCTTTATATTATCCAACAAAATGAAGAGACAAAACCTACGGCAGATCCGCTGTAATATCCTCTGTTCTCTCTCACAGTCTCCCTCTCTATTTCTCGCTCCGAGAATACACTCATCATGCATAGCCGCAATACAATACCCTCATATATACAAGGGGTTGCCTTCTAGGGCAAAAAACCCTAATCTAAACATAACTTCTACCGTCAGATCATTTGCCTAATGAACGGCCAAGATTGACTAGAAATTACTATACTTTTACAAGGCAATTTTACATCTGTTTTTAGCTTCGGGGGCGTTGCCCCCAAACCCCCGCCAGGGGGGGCCTCCGAAAAGCGCTACCGCCCCCCCAGGACCCCCCACGGCAGCGATTAAATTTCGGGTGGCGTTGCCGCCCCTTTTAAAATAGGGGGTCCAAAGGGCGCGATACAAAGTAAACGAGATAATCGGAGCTTACACCCAACATTTTCTGTTTGAACCACAAATTGTTTGAACCACAAACAACTTAATAAATTATGGGTTATTAAGTTATTTTTCATAGTGAAAGCAATTTTACTATGGTAAAGTTGGTCTTACATGGTGTACTTTACTCTATCTAATAGTAACAGGTTAGATGACCAAAAATTGGTGTAACAAAAGTCTTAGGAGAGATTAACTCAGTAAGTATTAGATTGTCATCAAACCCAAAAGTTTCTCAAATTATTAATATGTTGATTGCAGAGATCCCTGCATTTTACAATTTAGTTCTTAGCCGAGACTGGTCTAAAAAATTACATGGATATTTTGCAACAGACTCGTCTCATATGTGGCTTCCATATAATGGAAATCCAAACCAAATCAGAGTCGATCTTGAAAAAAATATGAAGTAATCAGTTACATACCTTCGGGAGGAAAATGACCCTGTAGCACTTAATAATAACATTTTGGGCAATTAATCTGTAAACCCATTATTAGGGAATTTCAATGCGTAAAGTTCACCTTTTTCAATCAATTCTATTAACTCACAAGTTGATTTCTTTCCTCAAAATGATTCCATTATATGCTTCAATTTCGAAGAGGAAACTATAGTCCAATCTCCATTTTGGAAAATTTATTTTACAGATCAAGACCCATTGATGGTGCAGGATCAGGATGCGTATTTATTAGCCCAAAAGGTGAGAAAACCGTGCTAGCTTGTAGGTTAGAATTTGAATGCACTAACAATATTGTTGAATACGAAGCATTGATTCAAGGTCTCCAAAAAGCAATTAGTCTTTATATACAATATATTCAGGTGTTTGGAGATTCATAGATTGTGGTAAGACAAGTGTGAAATACTATTCGATGTCTCTCGATTCACTTGAAACATTACCAATCTTTGATTCAGGACCTCACATCACATTTTATTGCATTCAATATCTCTCCTATTCCTAGATCATAGAACTCCAACATCGACCTTTTAGCTAATGTGGCCTCCAAGCTTATTCCACCAGAAGATTTTAGTCTTGACAGATTCTCTATTGAATTAATTTTCTAACCATCTATACCAAATAATTTTACTAGTTGGCGGGTTTTTAATGACAATAGTGATATTTTAAGTTTTATTACTTATGAGAAATAATATGATGATCAAATTGTGGACGAAGATGAACATGATAATCAAATCAAGCAACAAATTGATAAAAATATTTTTCCAAAATCCATGGTCAAGCTTGAAGATTTATATGATTTAAAAGATAGATTCAAGAAAGTCAACAATTCTAAACTACAGAGTTCTACTCTAAGGTATGAATTAGTTAACTTAGGATCTACTGATTTACATCAAGATATAAATCTAGGGCTTAGCCTCTCATTTGAAGAAATAAATGCGTTCATTTCATTATTGAAGATATACAAAGATATTTTGCATGGAATTGCCAAGATATTAAAACATATGACCCATCAATCATTCAACATACTATTACTATGGTACTTGATGTTAAACCCATTCAACAAAAGCTCAGGAAAATTCATCCAAAATTGGAAACTGAAATAAAAAATGAATTAAACAAATTATTGAAAGCTAAGATCATTTTTCATTTTAGACATTCAAAATGGGTTTCTAATTTAGTACCTATTAGGAAAAAGAGTGGATATATTCAGATTTGTATTGATTTCAGAAATCTGAACAAAGCATTTCAAAAGGATAATTTTCCTTTACCATCAATGGAACAAGTTTTACAATTAGCAGCAGGTTCTAAATTAATGTCTTTTCTAGATGGATTTTCAGGGTATAACTAGATTTTGGTTCATCCAGAAGATCGTTTGAAAACAACATTTCGAACCAAATGGGGAACTTATGCATATCATAAGATGCCCTTCGGACTACTAAATGCAGGAGCCACATTCCAGAGAGCCATGGATATTTCATTCAAAGGATTGATAAATAAAACAATGGTAGTCTATCTTGATGATATAACCATATATTCAAAAGATAGAAACAATCACTTGCATAACTTAAAGTAGATCTTTGAAAGATGCAGAAGATTTGGGATCTCTCTTAATCAAAAGGAGTCAATTTTTTCTTTAAGAGAAGGCAAACTTCTAGGTTTTATCATCTCAAAGAATGGAATTTGTGTTGATCTAGATAGGATTAAAAGAATTTCAGAAATTCCACTACCGCAAAAAAATAAAAATCAATGCAATACCTTTTAGGACAGATAAATTTTGTCAAATGATTCATTCCAAATTTTTCACATAAAGTTCTTCCACTACAAAAAATGATCAAGAAATATAACATTGTTTAAATGGGGAGAAGAAGAAAATGAATATTTTCAAATCATCAAACAAGAAATTGCTTATGCTCCTTCTCTTTCAACTCCTAATTTTTCCAATGATTTCATTTTATATACTTTTGCCTTGGATCTATCATATACGGTGGGCTTAACTCAACCAGATGATAAAAACCTCGAAACCCCAATTGCATTTTTCAGTTCTAATTTTCAAGGAGTTGAATTGAATTATTCAGGAGCCAAAAAGTAGGCATTTGCAGTTTATAAAGCAATCAAATATTTTCGACCTTTTCTTTTGAAAGCTCATGTCAAGGTAATAGTTCCTTTCTCATCTGTCAGAAAAATACTTATACATAAGGAACTAGGAGAAAAAAGGGCCAACTGGGTAACAACAATGCAAGAATATGATTTAGAGATAAAACCTGCTAAAATTGTAAGAGGTTAAGGATTTTGCAGGTTGATTATAGGAATGAATGACATATCACCGAATGAGGTAACAAATAGTATTGAAAATTTTACAGAGGTACTCAATGTTAACCCTCAAACTCAATATGTTGATTTAATCTTTTATTTAAAGAACGATCATGCTCCACTCAATTTAGATTTAAAGAGAAAATGAGCGTTAATATTGAAAGCTAATTAGTATCAATTAGTCAATGATGTGTTATTCAGAAAAAATTATGACTTTGTCTTACTCAGATTCTTAAACAGAACTGAAATACCTAATGTGCTACAGGAACTTCATGATGGACTAGCAGGTGGACACTTTGGTGGAGACACCACAACACATAAAATATTACATGTAGGATACTACTGAGCAACATTATTCAAAGATGCACACAGTTATGTCAGAAATTGTAAGTTTTGTCAAACTGCAGTAGGAAGACAAAGGAAATATTCAATGCCACTTCAACCAGTTAATGTGGAACAACCTTTCGAACAATGGGGACTTGACATAATAGGTGAGATTGTTCCTCATTCTTCTAAACAACACAAATATATAATGATTGCTACAGACTATTTTACAAAGTGGGTAGAATAAATACCTCTTAAAACAGCTAATTCAGAAAACATTATTGAGTTTATTGATCAATTCATCATTACAAGGTTTGGTGTTCCTGACGCTTTGATATTTGACAATGCTTCTTATTTTTCGAGCAATGTCATGACTGAATTTTCTTTGAAAAGAGGTTTTAAATTAAAATATTTTGCAACTTATTATCCTCAAGGAAATGGCCTAGCAGAATCAACAAAAAAAAACCTTAAAAGGATAATTAAACGAACTATTGATCAAAACCAGAAAAACTGGCATAAATCCTTAATGTTTGCATTATGGGCAGATAGGATAACTAGAAAAGCTTTAATAAGAACTTCTCCTTTTCGATTGGTATATGGGAAAGAGGAAATTTTACCTTTGAATATAGCTATCCCATCAATGACCCTAGCTCAATTAATTAATGAACAACCTTTCTCTTCATTACAATTAAAAATGTCTGAAGTAATTAAAATGGAAGAAGAAAGAGAGAAAGCGAAAATGGTACACAGTCATCATCAACAGTTGATCAAAGCTTTGTTTGATTCAAATACAGTCAAAACTAAACAGTTTGAGATTGGAGATTTGGTATTGAAATGGGATAAAGTGCATGAGGATAAAGGAAAATATACAAAACTTCAAAAACTCTTGCTTAGCCCTTTTCAAATAATCAGAAAAATAGGTCCATCAACTTTCATTTTGCAAGATTTACAAGAGAAGAAAGAAACTCTTCATGTTAATGGACTTGTCCTTAAAAAATATTTTTCTTAAAAGAACAATTGTTCTTTTGTATAAATATATAGATAGGTGTAATTTAAAAATAAATAATTTTTTTGCAATATTATGCTAAAGGTGAAACACTTTATTATTCTTCTTGAACATGGAAATATTAATCCTTAAAGATATAAAATAAGGAAATAAATCATAAATTGAATTCTCTATTTCTTTGGAATATTTTGATTTAAATAGCCGATTAGAAAGAATAATACTTCTAACCTATGTGATTTGAAAAATTATTTTGACATGAATCATGTTCGAAAAGTTACTTTTATAAAGTGGGAAATTTTATTGAAGTATTAGCATCTTTTACTCAAATGGTCATCCAAAAGCTCATAAAGAGAAAAATGACAACCTCCGCATTCATTTATATATTAGATATATTTTTCAAAGTGTAATTCAAAAATACAAAAAACTTTAAAGCTGAGAGATCTCATCACGAGTCGACTCATCATGTATATAGGAAACTAATAAATTTGACCTTATTAATTGGCTACCAAACCAAGATAATGGCTCATGACCTAAAACCTTGAGACAAGGGATCTCGTCATGAGTCATCTTGTTCAAATTTATTATAACCAGTGAATGGCATTATCACTTCTGGCTTCCAAACTAGGATAATTATTTTAAAGTGGCAAAAGATGAAGAATTCTACAAAGAAAATTAGTTACCTTTGGAGATGTATATTATATTATGAATGGGATACTAGTTCATTTTTTGTTAAATAGTAATCATGTCGAGACTATGAATGCCTGCTGGCAAAAATGTCTCTACTAGTGACTAATAAGTTTATCAAATAAGCTAAGATTTGATTAAATTCCTACTTATCTTTTCAACTTATTAATATTTGATTCATTTAAAGAGAAATTTCATTCACAAAAGAAAGAGGAAAATTTTTCAAGTAAAACCAAGGTATTTCGATTAGAATTTACCTATATCAAAGACATATTTCAATTATTTATAAATTTCATAGAATATTGTCTTTAAGTATTAATATTTATCAGAGATTCTTGATTCATCTAATGTATCACCAATTGTTGTAGTATTACAACTCCCCATCATCTAAGTAAAATAGATTAGAAAGGATAATGGGGACCCTTTAAAATTTTTAGGTTAATGTTTATTTTAGAAATAAAACTTAAAGATAGGATTCTATTAGATTAAGCTTTATAAAATAAAGAAAAACGCCTAAAAAGAACCCTCAAACCGAAAAATCACAAAAGCGGGGGAAAATATCACTGAAATTGTGAACAACGAACCACCAAAATAGCACAATGCCAAAATCCAAGTAGCGAATTTACAATTACAAAATGCCAAAATGCGAAGTAATGAAGCCGTCACCTAACATATGCCGACATTGGAAACCATCATCTGACAAACACCGATATCGCATCCCGCCTCGAAAAATCGCAATGTCACACTTTGCATTTCGCAGATGGCTTCGAGCATTATAAATTTCCAACAATCAAAATTGTCGATCAACGAATCCCGATATTATGACATCTGTCATAATAACACGAATCTATGCTTGTCAATTTAATGTTAATTCAGGTGTTTTGTGATCTCAAGGTTTGTAATTGATTTGTAATTATTTCAAATATTAATACCAGGGATTTCCCATTATGCATGAGTTAAGTTGACAAGACAGTTAATATTGTTCGAAGTGATTTTAGCTTATCCTCTCTAGTTTTCTTTTCAAAAGGGTAAATCCAAACACTTAGGCATAAAAGGATGCCAAGGTTGATTAAATTACGAAGGAAATCCACCACCCCATCATTGTTATTCATACAGCAAGAGGAAAACAACGAAAATGCTCCCCTAATCTCGGATACTACATGCAACCTAGAAATTGGTTCTTCAAGCTGGGAAGGGATATATCAGTTGTTTGAGAATGAGAAATTGCAAGTAATTCTGGATAGAAAATATGTGGCCAATGATACTTTGTCCAATGATTTAGAATCATGGACGGACACTGCTAATTCTTTTCTTCACATAATTTTTGCTCATCCTAAGATGCTGCCATATAATGACTTAGTGAAATGGGTCTTGGACAATGTAGATATCAGAGATAGGGAATTCGTTACTCAAAGTAGAACTATCATTGGCTCTCTTAGGCCATCATATTTGAAGAATATGTATAAAATTAGAGAACCCCAGAAGAGATAGGATGCCCAATTTGTTCAAGAGTTCACGTGTGAGAATGACCATCCCGTGACTATAATTAAAGAATGGAGAAAAGACCCTAACTGGCATAAGTACGATGATAAGGGTATATATTCTATTGGAACAGGGTCCCCTAAAGCTGCGAATTTTGCACAATTTTGTATATTTTTGGTATTAATTAGTCTGGCGCAGGGGTTTTGGGGTGGACCAAAGGCTTGAATGCATTGTAATGGGTCCAAGGGTAGACTAAGTGTCCACAAATCACGGTTTACGGACCACTGAAAGCATAGGATAAGATAATATAAATATATGAACATTTTGAGTCTAGAAGTAGAGAAAAATTAAGACTAATGCTAAGTATGAATTGTTAGATCTGTTTTGGGTTGTTTGGGTAAGGAATTCTGTTGTCTGTATGCACAGAGATTTTCAGTCCTGCTGGCTGTGTGTGAACCCTGCTGGCTGTGTGCGCAGGCTATGTTTGGATTGTAACTGGGTTTTTTATACCAATATATGCGAATATAGTTGAAGTATCTATGTGTTATCTAGATCTTATGTGTTATTTTTGATGCGAACCTTTTGGAATCTGTTGGAGCTACGAATACAATTGTGTTATCTATTTATGTTGTGAATCTATCTGTGTCATGGTATGAAGTGTCTGTTATTGATGCATTTATGATATTATGTATTGATAGTTGCTGATATGCACGTGGATGTGAAGGTATTGACTAGATCTGTGCATGGTGATAACTTTGTTATGATTATGTTGTTAACAAACCTGCGAATAGACCTATCTTGTGTGAACCTGATAGGTTGTGAACTTGGATCTGCTTGACTTACCTACTCTCTCTCAGGGTGCGGAAACCTGGTTCCAGTACCCTCCCATACTGCTTCGGGTGAGACTTTGGCCTGCACAAGTAGGTCACTGCCGAAAGGGCCAGTAGTATAGGGGTTTGTTGGCAAACCTTAACTTCCGAACCTGGGTCAAGACCCCTCGAGCCAAAAAATGGTTTTATTGTCGAGACCGGGAGCATTTTGAGAGAGGGATCAGCTAATGCCAAGGAAACATTGGAGACATAAGAGGGTATAAATGGAAGAGTGGTTTGAAAAATAGGTTCAGGAATTTGTTGTAAAAGATAATCGCAGCACAAAATTTATGGCTGAGAAGAGGAAGAATAAATACATCCTCACTGAAGCCTATGAAATTTTCTTTGTAACATTTGTGAATGAGCTCTAGGAGTGGTTCGTGAGGCTCGTAGATTTCCAAAAGTGTTGGAAGGATGAACAGGTCACGCAGTGGACTCCAGAATTGATCCAGAAGTTGGAAAGAACTGATAATACCATCACTCGTACAGTAGATCACTGGCTAGATAGCGTGCTGGGATGATTTGTGACAGAATTCGTAGTCAATCAGTTCGTATCCTATTCTGAGGTAGAGCGAAGGTTATTCAAAGGTTTCTGAGGTAAGTTTTTGAAGACACTCCCATTATTAATCAAGATTTTGTTGTGCGAAAAAGGTATTTTGTGCAGCCGCACCGAGTGAATGACCTCCGATCTAGGTGAAAGAATGATATGAAGGGGTAAATAATATAGAACTAATTAGGAAGGATAAAGATCTGTCTACAGTCCAGTAAGAGATTCAGCTGTGCATAGCCCTCCAGCTACACCACCTTCAAGCCAGCATAGGGGTAAAAACTCATCCGTACCTCCACCACCATTATAAGACGATATGGCCTCGCACACGAAGCTACCTACCTTCAAGGGTGTAGGGGATGAAGATATGGACCGGTTCTGGTTTGTCATAGAGTCAATATGGACTACACAAAATGTAGCTAACGATGCTGTAAAAAGTGCGCAACTCTCCCTCGCCTTCGAAGGAAGAGCCTTGGAATGGTATATGGGATACATATCTCAGCATGTGAACGCGACTATTCAGGAGATTAAGGATGCCCTAAAACAGTAGTTTCAGAAGCCTAAGTCCTACTCTTAGATAGTGAATGACCTAAAATATTTTAAACAATGGCCCTCTGAGTCTGTATGGGAGGTTGATCAGCGGCTAAAGAAGGTGATCAGAGAAGGGGAATTTCTATATGATGACAGAGAGCACAAGGAATGGTTCATCGCTATGTTACTACCTCACCTGCGCGTACCTATGGGTCAGCAAGCCATTGAATCACAGGAAAAATCCTTGGAGATTGCTATGAAGCTGGAAGCTGCACCAAGAGATGATGCCCAGTTTGGAGTACAGCAGATCCAAGGGAAACTATAGGCCATGCATCTCGAAATCCAGAACCTGTGCAAGGAGCGAGGGAAGGAAGCCAACCCAGAAATATGGTGCATACGATGCCGGGTGTCAGGGCACACCAAGGATCAATGCCCTCTATTGACAGATGATATGCAGGCTGAGGGACCTAGCCCCCTACGTCCTAGAGAAGTTGTGGGACCAAGTGGCCCAACCATATGGTGCACTGATTGTCATGTAGCAGATTACATGATACCAACCACTGCCCTCATCTGGCCGCTTATGTTCCGGAATTGAAGCAACAATGGTGCCGATTTTTCTCATCTGTGGGACATAACGAACAGAACTGTCGGACATATGACCTAATGATTGACCGAGGTAACCTATATCAAATGCAGGTTGATGCTTTGACACCTCTATCTCCATCGAGCAGAGGAGGCTCCCCAGCCAGGGGTAGAGGAGGAGTGAGTGGTGGAGGCGCAAGTCGGGGAAGAGGAAAATTGATCTGTTATAACTGCAGAGAAGTAGGGCACTTTGCAAGGGACTGTCCAAACCCTGCAAGACAATCCTGTAGTTATTGTAGACATTTGTATCATGTGATTGAATTATATCCAATTCTAATCACAAAAATGCAGGAAAAATAGAAGACACCTACACAGAATGTGCAGAGGGTTAAGGTTGAACTACATGACGAAGACCCAAGCATTAATATCATAACACGCAGTGGGATGGATACTGGGGGAGCTAAGGAGAAATATGTGGTTGAACCTCTTATCTGAAAAGTAGTTGTCAAACAAGAAGGTTTGGACCTACAAAAGGAAAATGAAACCTTTGTTTCAGCCCGCAAATACTTCACTAAGGATGAGGCACCTATGCCAAAAGTGCCAGCAAACCTAAAGACCGATGATGAAGTTAAACCATTTCTCCAGGCATGTATGAACTTGCTGTGCAGAAAGGCCTAACCCACCTCAGAAATTTAAGGATGTGCACAAGTTGTACAAGAATAAGAAAAACACTAGTAGGGAAATGCGGCTAACAGCGTAGATCGGTGACTATGAAATGGATCAGGTTATTTTGGACTTGGGATCAAATGTGAACAGCTTGCCTAAGTAAACTTGGCAATGAACATGGGAACCTAAGTTGGAATGGTCCACTATCCAGCTGTGCATGGCCAACTAGCAGAAGATCATACCATTAGAGAGACTGTCGAAAATCATGGTAGATATCGCAGGAGTTAAGGTCCGGGCTGACTTTAAGGTAATTCAGATTGTAGAAGATGCGGACCCCTATCCTATACTCCTAGGATTGGATTGGGCCATAAATATGGGAGGAATCATCAATCTAAAGAAAAGAAGCATGGTATTTGAAAATGAAGGTACGCGGGTGATAATACCATTAGACCCTGTGGAAGGAGAACGGTATACGGAGCCAGTGTGCAAAGAAGAGGATGTCCGGATGACGATTGGATCAATCCTATGGCCGATGGTATGCTTTGCTGGGAAAAAGATAGTGAATGTTTCTCTGACTCTGACGGGGAGATAGAAAATTGGTAGAATCGGTTACACAATGTATCTACACTGCAGTGTCTTAGAATTGCTAAGAGCTTCCGGTCAATCTCCTCAGAGGTAGGAGAACTGCCCTACTTTGATGGTTCTGGTAGTATTAAGGAGTTTTTATGAGCATTTGAAGCTAAAGTCCCACGGGAATGGAGGTTATGGGCCCTTAATCTAGCCATGCGCGCAACACCTGCGAGGTGGTGGGACATGCATAAGGGGGCGTTCCAAGATTGGGAAGAGTGTCAGGATATGATGATCCTACGATCCGAACCTCCGAATCACTTGCGTGTCAAGACTTTCATTGGCCCAGGGGACCCACCCGAGCATTTGTTCACTTGGATGGCGAAGCGGTGCGACCGAACTCCAGAAGAATGGGTTCACCTGTTTATCTATGCCTTGGGACCAATTCCCACTGCATGGTATTTAGATGCGGAGCTACATCAGCGCACCCGCCACTAGGAAACATTAAAGGATGAGTTTGTAGGGACATTTGGGTTAGTAGGTGGCACAGAGGCACTTGATGAAGTTCTGCAGGATATAGATACATTAGTCCCGCCCATATGCAACACTCGGGGTGTTAGGTCTCCATAGTTTGCAAGATTAGCAAGTACAAACGCTGTAGAGCCTACATCAAAACCGCTTTGGAATCTGAGGACCTAGCCATCCTAGATTCAGAGAGGGATCTCTCTATGTATGAATTCAAAGATATGATCTTTAAGGCTTGAAGTGTGATTTTCGGCTAGTTATGAACAACATAGTTTTTATTTGTTTTGGTTGGGTAAGGATATAATGAAGGTGAAGGAATTATTTATGAAGGGTAAAGGTACAAGTAGGTGAAATAATAGTTCAACTGATAACATAGGCAAGGAGCAGCATCAATCCATTGGGCTATGGATTCATAAGAGGATTTAATTGGACAGCAAGGTTCAAGAGAGGTCCATGGGGCAAGTCATCTATGTCAAAGGATCTCTTTAAGTTGATTTTATGGAATGAAACATTAAAAAGCGGAGTGAGGGAAATCAAACAAATGAAGAAACAAAGAGCAGCCTCAGATCAAGTAAGTACTTTGAAACTATCCTGCTTTTGGCATGCACTTAAGGGATGACACAAAAGTAATCTAAGATCAGGTAAGTACTTTGAAACTAGCCTGCTTTTGATGTACTTTCGAAAGAAAACATTTAAAACACAGAATAGCTTAAGATCAAGTTAAGACTTTTAACTTAGCTTGCTTTCATCATATTCAAAGCAAAAACATTTATGATAAACATAAAAAGTAGTCTAAGATCAGGTAAGTACTTTGAAACTAGCCTGCTTTCAACATACTCTTAAGGGAACTTTTCAAAGCAACTGTTGGAGATAAAACCAGAGGACAGGGCTAACCATAAACTTCTCTAGCTCAGCTTTAATTAGCAAAATTCTCAAGAACATTCAAAGATAAAATCTCAAGTTGTACTCAGGAAACATGGGCTCACCAACACTTCATTGGTTATACTCTATTGAATTATCTTCAAATAACAATAAAAAAAAAACATAAAGGATAAAGATTTTTAGTGAGATTTAGGGTACTTCAGAATTAAATTATAACCTATATTTGTTGTTCTTTATCAGAGAAAAGTGGACAGAATGGAAACAAAAAGAGAAAATGACAATTTTACAATGACAAACACATCACCATTGACATAGACCAGGATCCCATAAATCAGCTACTTGTATTTGATGTTCAAACCAGTTACAATCATCAAGTCCAGTGAGTCTCTACAGCTAAAAACTTCTCATCTCAACTTATGTATCTTCAATTACAAACAGGACTACAACAGCTTCAGAAAACTATTTACATGCAACAAATATCCAGAGACCAACCTCTATATTGTCTTCTACAGCAGTATTTATAGAAGAAAGAGGAGGTGGAGTGTATGAGGGGTTCATTTGTTCAATTAATACAGAGTAATGGTGCCTTGACCTTTAGGAGGTCGAAGGGAGAAAATTTCTGGTGCTTATCTCCATTTTAATGATTTTTACATTAAGTTTCATCATCCTTAATTATTATTGTTGACTTTGGGGGCTTTGGAAGACTGATCATAAATTCTGAGCTGTCTTTGGCAAAAGATCTCTGACTGGGTCTTTAACTGTGTATGCTTCCGATGCAAAAAAGTTGTAGGTGGAAATTTAGTAGCTAGGGATTCAATTAGCCCAGCTGATGTAGCATCGAGGTGTCCTTCATTGTTTTGTCTTCTTTGATTTCCTTAAAAACACAGATCTTCTTTAATATCATGTTTATGCCTGTTTGGGTTCTCTGTTTAGCTTTAATCATTGATCTGTCTTTAACATGTGCTTTATCTTTATCTATCGGGTTAAGCTCTTTTGATCTTCAGTCTTTATGCATTAACCTTTAGCTTTATTGGCTCACCGACACTCCTTGATCCTACATCACTATGTTTGCTGATGTATAGGTGTATGGGCGCATCGAGGGTTTCATGGTGTAACCAATGCTCATGAGGCACGAGTCGAACCATAATTTTGAACTCTGTAGATTCCCTTTTCTACTTGAATACTAGCCTGAGGATCGTTATCCCTGGCCCTTGGTCACCTTTTTATGATAGTGGGATGGCTCTGTAGCTCGTTATCCATTAAACCTGCAACAAAAACATAAACCATATTATAAAAACTTGCGAGAATGGGGATAACTGCGACAGAGGTTGATGAGGGCGAGGAGTAGTGAGGGGAAGAGGACTTGCAGCGACGGAGGGGTGATTACGTAGGTGGAGGGCTTCTGTGGGAAAAACAGGTGAAAATGCAGTTTAAATTGTATTTGGTGCGATCTGGGTGAAAAGTGGTTTTCACAATACCACGAGTGGTTATCGCATAACCGAAAGGCAGTAAGTGGTTTTTCCCAAACCAATGTGATTCCATACAATGGTTGACATGTGGATTTTCAATACTGCCCATTTCGAAAAAATTTGAAACGTTAAACCTTAGGCGCAAGGATTTTGCGATATGGAATATATGCCATCGGATGAGGGAGAGGAGATCCGACTGTGCGGGTGAAATGCGATAAATAAGTTGCGCGACAGGAGTGATAATGGAATACAGGTGGCAGCACATGATTGGACAGGCGCTTCATGTGGTTTAAGGTAGGCCCCGGTGGAGTTGGGTCATCGGGTTAGATGAGGACCGTCAGGTCAAATGGATCGACGGATAGGATTCATTCGCAAAGGTGAATACACAGCAAAATTTGGGCTGAAAGGGGATAGGGAAAAGGGGTGCGATAGTCGTTGATCTGTTTAGATGAATGGTCCAAGATGAACATCGGGCTTTTCAAATAATGAAAAGAAAATATAAAAGAAAAAGGGATTGGGGAGGAAGGAGAGGGCTTAGCGCCGAGTGCGAAACTGGGGCATATGGAGAGATGAGTGACCAGGAGCGGTATTGAAAGGGGCTTAGTCCTTAAAGCACTTGGTTATAGCACTGATATTTTATGGGGATCTGAAGCTAAGGACTAAGCTGAAAAAGCACTTAGGCCCTGTTTGTTTGTAGAAATGGGTTTTTAGCCTAAAAAGTTGGGTTTTTAGGCTTTTTAGGGGTTCTAATAGGAGGGAAAAGGGAACTTCGAAACTGATAAAGGGAATTTATTAGTTTTGCAGGGAAAAATGAAGGGTAAAGGGGTTTTTCAGAGGTAAATGAAGGATAGAAAGGGGTAAAAATGAGTGAATGGAATAATGAAAGAGGAGTTGTTTTGGGAACAATTGTTGCAGGGGGCAGCAGGCTTAATTTGGTTCTCTTTTAATGAAACAGTAGTGAAGATTACTTGCTAAGTTAAACAACACAAGAAGACTTCAAGAATGAGCATTTTTCATAAGAACAATCTCTTGAAGGCTTAGGACTTATTCTTAGCCATCATTTGCTCAATCAAAAATTTAATGACGGCTAATAGTGGCTCCACTTGGGGATGGCAGCTCCTTGGAGGTGTCAAGAATTTTTAGAATTTGATCTCTGGGATGTAGACCTGTGCCTTCATCCATTGACAACCTTTTCTTCTTTCATCATGCAGTTTTGAAAGATGATCAACATTTATATCAAACAAAGTTATTTCCCAAACAAATACCTACACAGCCTACTTCCTAACATTTTTTCTCTTCAGCAGGTGCATTTGGACTTGCAGACCTTGAACATCAACATTTTATTCTTTTGAAAACAGGAAAAACTAATCTAAGTCTACCCTTATTTCTTCCATGAGTTCAGATTAGACTTGTTAGCCACCTATGAATTTTTTTGTCAAGAAAACAGGTGGCTAAATATTTTTCTGAGCCTTCAAGAGATACATTTCCTATGAAAATCTCTCATTCTTGAAGCCTCTGTGTGCCCTTTTCCTTTAAAAAAATCTTCACTGTTGTTTCCATCCAAAATCCTCACTGACTGTGAAAAAATGATGCTCACAAAAGGCCTCCTTTTGCCCCTTGTATCCCTACAAAATTTCCCATTTTAACCCTTTTTTCCCTTTTCAAAGTTTTCCCTTTAACCCCCAAAATTCCTTCCTAAGCCTACTAAATCATTCCATCTCCACTTTTAACCTCACAAATACCCTTTGTTTGGCCTAAAAATCCATTTTTCCCTCTACCGAAAACCTATGTTCAGCCTTAAAAACTATCTTTTTAGGCTAAAAAAACCCATTTTTTGCCATATAACAGGCTTAGCCCCTTTCGGCCAGCCCCTTAACCACTTCCCCTCCATGAACCCAAGCACTAAGACCAAGCGCTAATCCATGTAGGGCTAATTGGAATCGGAAGATGTTCGGGAGCACTTTTCCTTTGTAAAACAAAAAGTTCCGATGCGATGGTGTATTTGGTTTGTCGGCCTTTCAAGTGATCTCCTCCGTTGATCTGAAAAGATCTAATAGTTCCATGCATGTTTCAATGCGCCTGTCTCACTCCTTTATAAAATCTTGATGAAGATCTCCACCATTGATCTTAAAGCTTCCGACAGCCATCGCAGCACTGCGCTCATCGCCAATCGGAGATTTTAGAATGTGCCACCCTCCGATGCCTCGATTGGTCGATTCCCGATTGAATCTGAGCTGTCCATCCATTCTAATCCTACGGCCCAAATTTCTTCTTGCTCCACCCTACTTCCCTGATTGGTCACCCTCCAATCCAATCATAGTCTTTGATCTCCCGTAGATCTAACGGTCCAGAGCCCATCGGAGATTTGGCCCCTGCCTCCTCCGCTTCCGATTAGATCCTGACCGTTCATTCCTTTTGATCCGACGGCCAGGATCAATCCTGCCCACTAACAAACTCCTCCACCTGTGTTTCTCCTCTGCAGATCTCAGCCATCCATCGCACTGATCGGATGGTCCCCAATCAAACCACCTTTGATTGGCCCCCACCTTAACTGACCACGCACATTATCATATCGCGCTCCATCTCCCACCGTCGGATCTCGCTGTCCCAGATCCAACGCCCAGCATCAATATCGCATTGTTTTCTCATCTGAAGTTTAATAGTTAGAATTTACGCGATATGGGCGGTTTCTAAAAGCCACATGTCAGCTGGGGACCCATATCGCATTCGAAAAGTGAAAACCGCCTTACCCGCCTTTTGTCGCGTGAAAACATTTGTTTCTTCATAAAAACCACTTCCCCACTTCCTGCCTCCGAAATTCCATCTACAGATCTCGACCGTTGATATTTATTGATCAACGACCCTCATTGCATCTTGCACTCCATTCACATCTTTCCCGTCGTGCGACCATAGAACCTCATCGGATCATCGCAGTCGTTGATCTCCTCCTGAGATCTAACGGTCCTAATTAAATTGCCCTGTGCCCATGACCAGGTCCCACCATCTAAAGTCCATTTCATATGTTTTCCATGCATTCCTTTGTAGTTCGACTCAAAGGACCATACCTTATGTTTTGCATTAAGAACCTTTTCTTCCGCCCGCATTAAAATTTTAATGTTTTTCATTAAAGGGTTATATCATTCCACCTACATTAAAACTTTAATGTTTTACATTAAATTTCATTGAATATCACTTAGCCTTCTAAAGTCATTCCATCAGTTAATCTCCACCGTCGATCATCGCCTCCTGACCTGATTGAATGGTCCACATGCATTCCTCCACCAAACCTCCATCCGCTGCATTTTTCACCAGTTTTCCCTTGCATCCACTGGTTCCACCATGCTGCGCTACCATTCCCACAGCCTTCCACTACATCCATCCTCCCATGCATGGATTTCTTAACATATTTTTGTGTTTTTGTAGGGTACAGGCAGTGGAAACCGCCATTGTTCACAGTCACTTTTATAGTGGCACAGAGCGCAGAGGAGGCTATTTTCAGAGCCTGAGATTACACAGAAATGCCTAGGAAGGTGTTAGAACATAATTTTTCATTAAAAGAACAGTTTTCAACCCTATTGAACCTCTCCAGCACCATTAAAGCTCAAAATTTCACAGACAGAGACAGTCATGAAGTGGTAAAGAGTATCCGTACACGATTAAAGAGTTGTGAAGCATCTAATTGAAGATTTTAAGCTTTAATTAACTGTTCAAAAGGTGACTGTACCAGATTGAAGACCTTATGGTTATCACAGAAGGCCCAATGAGGCCTAACGCACAGAAAACAATATTATCAGTGTTCCACATCAGCAGAAGTTTCCCTCCCGAGAAAGGACAAAGTTCCCATACTGTTTTTATTTTATATCCTGTTCCTGAGAAGATTTCCACCCTGACAGAAGTCCTAATGATACCAGAGCATTTGTTATGCAGTATTGTAGAACTCAAACTCATTTATCTACCTTTTCTATTCACCAGAGTACTGCAGCCTAAAGTACGTCAAAGAACATACGTGGAAGTTAATATCAGCCTGTCGAAGACCACTCTTTCTTCCAAAGAGTACTGAAGATTAATTGCATAGATATTAAGATGGAATGGGCATCGATCCCTCTTCTGATACTTCTATTTTAATGTCTCATTTAGTGTTTCACCTACCTCCTCTGCCTCTCTTTCAACTATAAGAACTCAAGAAAAACACAGTAAAAAGGGTTGGTTGTTGTTGATTATTGATCGGATAACTGTGAATTGTAAGTTGTTTCTCTTGAGATATAGTTCTCTGTGTAAAGTTGTAGGATAGGCTGAGGAAGATGTTTTTAGACTGAATATCAAGCTGTTGGAAAATGTTGTACATGACTGGTGTTGCTCTGTAATATGACAAGCACATTTCTTTGGATCCTGATTTAAGGCAGCGGTGATGTTTTCTGCCTCTGTCTCTATTTTCCTTCCGTAATTCATTACATTTCATTTCTCTGGTAAGCATCAGAAATCTGGCTTAGGATATACCCTTGCATGGTACCCTAATGCTTCTGCTCTCCTTACCTTTGATGTTTTCTACTAAATGTGTTATCTAAGAACTAATTCAAGATAATTTAACCAGTGTAGTAGCTACTTTTCACTGCTAGCTAATGTATGAATTTATGAATCTGGTCTTGGATGTTCTTGTTGGGTTTTAATTGAAAAATTTGGGATACTGGGAGTTTAGAATGTTGATTCTGCCTCACTAGGGTCTTTTTCAATCAATTGAACCTTTCTAATTTCCCTTAAGTTGGATGTCGAAGCATTGAAAGTTCAAAGCCTTTCTCTAATCTCAGGCCTTCACCTTTGTGTTTAAATCTTTAATGTTTCCTTTGTCTGAAGAGTTAACCTTTTAGGGGGTGGATCATAGGTGTTTAATGGCATGTCCTATCCCTAGATCTATTTCCTAAGTGGTCACCTTGGAGGTTTCCTTGTCATTCACCTTCCTTCCTTATCATTTCATACCACACTCTCATCTTTAAGATCATATGCTTTAGATGACTAGCCCAATTGAAAGCCTTGAATACTGAATAGCAAGTAAACCCTTTCATGACTCCATTTCCCAATGGTCTCGAGTGTTCTCTGAATTACCTCTCCTTTGCCTAAATTCCTCCTTTCTCGTCCTTGTCTTACATTGAACCCTTCCTTCCAGTTTCCCAACAACCAAACAAACAAACAAAAAAAACAAACCTTATGCCTATAACTAACCTAATATCTTAACATTTGAACTTCAAAGACATATACCTTTGCCTTCATAGAGAGATCCCTCTCTGGACCCAGGAGGGCTAGATCCTGAGGTCTAAAAGTGGTTCTGATGTTGTCTGATCTTTTGGTATTGCCAAACTGTCCAAAACATGGGAACTCCAACAAGACTATTGAACTCATAAATTCTCTACCTAAGCTATTATCTGCCAGGATTAGACTGTCTGGTATATTTTATTCTCTATTTTATAAAACAGAAATTTAAACATAGTCAAAACAGGGTTAGGCTGTCTGATTTGCCATGATGTCTATGGCTGTATGTATAAGCTGCACACAGACTTTATTTGCAAAAATTCAAAACAAACATATGAAGGCTTGAAATCTGGAAAACATAAAACATCCTTCATCCTTTATTTCATCTCTAGTTTTAATCTATTTGAGCTGTTCTTTTCTTTTCTCTTGGTTCATATTTTGAGAATTTTAGAACCATGGTTTTCTATCCTAATCTAACCTACTGATAAGCCAAAATTAAACAGTTTAACAAATCTTATTTACTAACCTATCAGCAGAAAAATTGAAATATATCTCAGTCATGATTAGGCTGTATGACTAAAATAGCATAGTTTTGTTTTTGGTAGTGGCATTTAAGCTTCCACACTTTCAGATTTTCTCTTTTTGGTATGGGGCTGTACCTTTCTTGTTTTATTTTTGCCCTCTTTTCTTTTATATTGTTTTTGTCTTTCTCTTTCTTCAAATTATAAAAACAGTGTTATATACAATGGATAAAAAGCCTTGAAATTAAAAAATAAGTCAACAAAAATAATGTTTGAGAACCCTACCATTAACAGGACATCCAAAATATTCAGCTCCATCCAATTGTTGGAGAAAAAATGCATTGTTTCCAATAGCAGATTGGATAAGATAAGACCCTGCCATAAGTTATCAAATTTTCCATGTTTTCCCTTATCTTCTCTTCTTGAATCCCATTTCAAAACTTTATCACCAATTTTGAAATCACTTTCCTTAGTTCTTGTGTCAAACAACTTCTTGATGTTTTCTTGTAGTTGTTGTGCTCTAATGTATACCTCCTCTCTAGTTTGTTGTAGATGTATTGTCTGATTTATTCTTCTTGTGACATCATCATCTTCAGATTGTACTTCCTGGATCAGCTTCATGACTGGCACTCCTAAACTGGTTGGAAATACTGCATCAGTTCCATAAACTAGCTGGTAGGGAGACATTCCAATAGATTTTTTAATGGCCAATCTATCTTCCCATAAAGCATGTACTAGCTTATTGTGCCATGATTTTTTGTTATCTTCTAACAACTTCTTGATAATGTTAACCAGAATTTTATTTGATTATTCTGCAAGCCCATTGCCTTGAGGGTAATAAGCTGTGGAATGACCCAATATGATCTGATACTTATGACAGAATTCTACCATATTCTTAGACCCAAATGTAGCAGCATTATCAGTGATGATCTTTCTAGGACAGCCAAATCTGGATAATATATGGTTTTCAAGGAATGAAATGATAACTGAATCTATGGCATTCCTAGATGGGATGGCTTCTATCCACTTGGTGAAGTAGTCTATTGTTGTGAGGATCCATTTATGTTGGGCAGATGATGGAGGATGGATTTTTCCAATGAAGTCTAGACCCCACTGTTGAAAAGGAGCTTCAACAGTGATTGGTTGCAGAGGTAAGGGAAGAAACTTTATTTTGCCTTCAAAGATTTGGCATTTGTGACAGGCAATAATCATTTTATGGACATCTTGAAAGAGAGTGGGCCAGTAGTAACCAACTCTAAGGATTTTATTAGCAGTCGACTTCCAATAGAGGTGGCCTCCACATTCTCCTTCATGAAACTCATGCTTGATCTTATCTGCATCATTCTCAAGAAAACATTTAAGTAATAATCCACTATCATTTTTCCAATATAAACATTTATCCAAAATGCAGTAATTTACAGCTTTTAACTTTAAAAATATTTCCTTTGTTTTAGACAAATCGGAAGGAACATTCATATTGAGAAAAACATGCAAAATGTCAGCATACCAAGATGAATTTAGAAAATGATCTTCAATAATTGGAGTTAAACACTCCTCCTGTTCATCTAATGTATTAAACATGTTTATATCAAGAGCTTGAAAGTTGGATTTAGCCATAAGTTTTGCTAGTCCTTGACCTTTTATGAGTTTAGTGGGCTTAGTGGGCTTTATTTCTAAGTCATACTCTAAAATTACATCAATCCACTTTCCTCTTTTTCCATTTGGATCTTGAGTCAATATGTCTTTCACTACTGAATGAGGCACAGATGCTATAACGTGGGAATGTAAAATATAAACTCTAAAGTCTTTTAAAGCTTTGACTAAGGCAAAGGCTTGTTTTTCCATTATGTTATACTTCAAAGGTGCATCTCTTAATGCCTTGCTGAAAAATGCAATGGGTTGCTCTTGTCCATTCAAATTTTTCTGTAATAGGACAACAGCTACAATGTGTTCTGATGCAAATGAAAAGATAAAGAAATCTTTTGAAAAATCAGGACTTATAAGAATTGGTGTTTTGGTGAGTGCTTGTTTTACCAGTTCAAATGACTTCTTTGCTTCCAAGGTCCATTTAACTTCTTCTTCTTTCTTGAGCATGTTTGTTATGTTTCTAAGGAGTTCAGCTAAATTGGGTATGAACCTTCTCAAGAAATTAATCTTCCCAATGAAATATTGAAGTTCCTTGATGTTTCTGGGATGGTTGATTTGCAATATGCCATCAATCATTTTTGGGTCTATCCTTATTCCTTCTTCTGATATGATATGTCTAAGAAGTTTACCTTCTTGGAGACCAAACAATGTTTTATTTGGATTTAAGGATAGTCCGAATTTTCTGCACTTTTCAAAGACTTTTCTCAAGTGTATTAGGTGCTCTTCATCTGTTTTAGAATAAACAGTTATATCATCAAGGTAAATCACAATGAAGTAACCTATTTCTTCTGAAAATGCAATATCCATGGCTCTCTAAAATGTGGCACCAGCATTCATTAAACCAAAAGGCATTTTCAAATACATGAAAGTACCCCAAGGTGTAGTGAAGGTTGTTTTAAGTTGATCATCAGGATGTACCAAAATCTGATTATATCCCGAGAAGCCATCTAGCAAAGAAATTCTTCTAGAACCAACTACCCTTTGTAAAATATGATCCATTTTGGGCAAGGGATAGTTTTCCTTTAGTGAGGCTTTGTTTAAGTTTCTAAAATCAATACAAAGCCTTATCTCTCATGTTTTCTTCCTAACTGATACGAGATTAGACACCCACTCTGAGTATCTAACAGGGACTACAATTCCAGCATCATACATTTTTTTTAATTTCTTTCTCTACCAGAGGTAATTGAATAGGGTTAATTCTGCACAATTTCTGTTTAAAAGGTTTTAGGTTTTCTTTGAGGGGTATCTTATGCTGAACTATTTCTGTATCATATGATTTAGATCTTCATATCTCCATGCAAACACATCAGAAAATTCTTTGAACAGCTCAATATATTTCAGCTTAATGTGAGCTGGAAAATTTTTAGATAGTTTAATCATTTTGGGCTTTTCCTCACTGCTTATATCGCATTCTTCCACTTTAGATTCTATGGGTTCCAGTTTTGGCTTTTTGGCCACATAATTCAAGTCAAATAGTTCTTCTAAGGGGACCAGACCTTTTGGCAAGTTGTGGTATTTAGATTGCGGCACTTCTAAGTCTTCAATTTCTAAATCTGTGCTGTTCTCTATTTTATGATTGGGTTCATAGGTTAACAGGTTTATTTCAGCAATATTGGGAGATTTTTCTTCTTCAACAAGTGGGTTTTCTTCAACAGGACAGTATTTATCATAATTTGAATCTGAGCTTGATGTTTCAAATTCCTTTTTGGACTGTAGGAAGTCTTCTATTTGTTTATCTCCCTCAAAAACTTGCCAGTATTTTTCATTTTTGGGACAGCTGGTCTAAATTTGACTTGGGTAGTGCACTGCTTGGTTTCATAAGGTGTAAGACAAGTTCTAGCAGCAAAGGCTAAACCGTTGGCAAGGACGTTTTGGTTTCTTCGGATAAAGATAAGTTGAAATTCATCAAAAGTTTTTAATAGATCCATGGCATCATCTCTATAGGCTTTAAGTCTGGGATGTTTAGCACTATATTCCCCATTTACTTGCCTAATAATCAACTTAGCATCCCCATGAACTTTTATCCTTTTGGCCCCTAATTTTTTCAATAAATGCAGGCCTAAAAGGAGAGCTTCATACTCAGCTATATTGTTAGTACATTGAAAGTTTAACATGTAGGAACATCCCTCAGCATGATTACTTTCAGTGTTATGTAGCCATATGCCTGCTTCTGCATCATTTTTAGTGCAAGACCCATCAAAATTCATGCTCCAAAGGGGATTGTTTTCAATTTTGAGATTTATTTCATTATTGTCCTCTCTGCATTCTTCATCATTCTGTTCTGAACTGGGGTCTGTACTGGATTTTCCCGAATTTTGTTCCTCAATTTTTTCAATGGTTTGAGGTTTTATTTCTTGATTTCCATGATCTATGTTATTTATATGACTATATTGGACCTCAATAATTTTAAGATGTTTGCTGTAAATTTCTAAATCAGCAGATTGTTTTTTAATTTTCCCTTTATTTTCCTCCTCATCAATGGTTGTAGCTATGTTTGAAAGTGAAGCGATCACAACATTTGATGTTTCTTCATTGATTGGCTCTTACTCTTTAGAGATATCATCATTGAAAATAATGAAAGAGTCAAGGTTAGTGTGGATGGAATAGAGAGGAGAATTCTCTGGTCTTTCTTGGTTACTCACCATGTACTTCATGTGTGTATCCCTATAGAGCCTTCTAGGTTGACTGAAGACAGGGATGGTGGCATTAGTCATATCCATTTGCATTGTGCCTTGTAACTTAGCACCCCATGTCCTTTAAAGGAGCATGCCATATTTGAGGGGTATATCAGCCACTACAATGTCCATCACTAAACTCTTGGCTAGTATTTGGGCTAAGTTAACACACAGATCCTTTATTAGACCTAGGCATCTCACCCTACTTGAATCAAAGGAATATAAATATTTATAGGGTCTGGTTATCTCTAAGCCTAACCTTTCCATTATCACCTTGGGCATAAGGTTGTGTGATTCTCATGAATCTAGCATGGCATTGTGCAAGATATTGTCATGAATGTTTAAGCTGATGTAGAAAGGAGGGGTGGTTCCTTCTTGAAATTTCCCTTCAATTTTTGGTCCAAATATGAGCTCTGGGGTATCATCATTTAAGTTAATTGTGTCATGAACATCTTCTATGTTCAAAGCCTTCAAAATCTTACCTCTATATAAATTTTGAGTGACTAATTCAGTGAGAGAGACAGAGATTTTGATTTTGGATATTTCATTCTCTACGCTGAAAGGAATTTGTTTTTTTAACATGTTTAGTTCAGCCTTTTTAGTCACTATTTCATCAGCAAAATCATCTTGCTATTTTTCGCTATTTACAGAAGTTAGAATGGTTTTTTTAGGAGCATTAACTGAGGTGCTAGTGCTACTAGGGTTAATACTTTGTTTTTCATTGGTTTGAGCATTTTTCCCTTTGTTTAAACCAGAATTTACAGCCATTGTTTTGTGATTTTATACTGTCTTTTTAGGTGTATTTTCAGGGTTGTTTTTGGCAAATTTATCAGAGGTTTTATTTCTGGGAGTGTCTTGATTCTTTTTACTTCTGAGATCATACTGTTTAGGTGATCCTATGATGGCATTTTCAGAGTACTGTTCATAATAGTCAGGTTGTGGTCTTCTGTCATCATGGGGTGTATATAAACCTTGTTTTCTTTCATAAATGAGAATAGAATCCTCATTACTTACTCCCAACATATTCATCAAAACCGCTTTTGAAAATGAGGACCTAGCCATCCTAGATTTAGAGAGGGATCTCTCTATGTATGAGTTCAAAGATATGATCTTTAAGGCTTGAAGTGTGATTTTAGGCTAGTGATGAAGAACATAGTTTTTATTTGTTTTGGTTGGGTAAGGATATAATGAAGGTGAAGGAATTCTTTATAAAGGGTGAAGGTGTAAGTAGGTGAAATAATAGTTCAGCTGATAAGATAGGCAAGGAGTAGCATCAATCCATTGGGCTATGGAGTCATAACAGGATTTAATTGGACAGCAAGGTTCAAGAGAGGTCCATGGGGCAAGTCATCTATGTCAAAGGATCTCTTTAAGTTGATTTTATGGAATGAAACATTAAAAAGCGGAGTAAGGGAAATCAAACAAATGAAGAAACAAAGAGCAGCCTAAGATTAAGTAAGTACTTTGAAACTATCCTGCATTTGGCATGCACTTAAGGGAAGACACAAAAGTAATCTAAGATCAGGTAAGTACTTTGAAACTAGCCTTCTTTTGATGTACTTTCGAAAGAAAACATTTAAAACACACATAATAGCTTAAGATCAAGTAAAGACTTTTAACTTAGCCTGCTTTCAGCATATTCAAAGGGAAAACATTTATGATAAACATAAAAAGTAGTCTAAGATCAGGTAAGTACTTTGAAACTAGCCTGCTTTCAACATACTCTTAAGGGAACTTTTCAAAGAAACTGTTGGAGATAAAACCAGAGGATAGGGCTAACCATAAACTTCTCTAGCTCAGCTTTAATTAGCAAACTTCTCAAGAACATTCAAAGATAGAATCTCAAGTTGTACTCAAGAAACATGGGCTCACCAACACTTCACTAGTTATACTCTATTGAATTATCTTCAAATAAACAATCAGCAGAAAACATAAAGGATAAAAATTTTCAGTGAGATTTAGGGTAATTTAGAAGTATATCCTAATCTATATTTGTTGTTCTTTATTAGAGAAAAGTGGACAGAATGGAAACAAAAAGAGAAAATGAAAATTTTATAGTGACAAACACATCACCAGTGACATAGACCAGGATCCCATAAATCAGCTACTTGTATTTGATGTTCAAACCAGTTACAATCATCAAGTCCAGTGAGTCTCTACGGCTACAAACTTCTCATCTCAACTTATGTATCTTCAATTACAAACAGGACTACAGCAGCTTCAGAAAACTATTTACATGCAACAGATATCCAGAGACCAACCTCTATATTGTCTTCTACAACAGTATTTATAGAAGAAAGAGGAGGTGGAGTGTATGAGGGGTTCATTTGTTCAATTAATATAGAGTAATGGTGCCTTGACCTTTAGGAGGTCTAAGGGAGAAAATTTCGAGTGCTTATCTCTATTTTAATGATTTTTACATTAAGTTTCATCATCATAGTGTGTTGACTTTGGGGCTTCGATGATCATAAATTAAAATTTCTTTGTAAATCAATCTACCGACTGAGTCCTTTTAACTATGTATACTTTCGATGCAAAAAATTACGGGTGGAAATTTCCTGGCTAGGGATTCAGTCGCCTACGATGTGGCACCGAGGTGTCCTTCATTGTTTTGTCTTCTTTGATTTCCTTAAAAACACAGATCTTCTTTAATATCGTGTTTATGCCTGTTTAGGTTCTCTGTTTAGCTTTAATCATTGATCTGTCTTTAATATGTGCTTTATCTTTATCTATCGGGTTAAGCTCTTTTGATATTCAGTCTTTATGCATTAACCTTTAGCTTTATTGGCTCACTGACACTCCTTGATCCTTCATCACTTTGTTTGCTGATGTACAAGTGTATGGGCGCATCGAGGGTTTCATGGTGTAACCAATGCTCATGAGGCACGAGTCGAACCATAATTTTGAACCATGTAGATTCCATTTTCTACGTGAATACTGGCCTAAGGATTGTTATCCTTGGCCCTTGGTCACCTTTTTATGATAGTGGTATGGCTCTGCAGCTCGTTATCCATTAAACTTGCAACAAAAACATAAACCATATTATAAAAACCTACGAGAATGGGGATAACTGCGACAGAGGTTGATGAGGGTGAGGAGCAATGAGGGGAAGAGGACTTGTAGCGATGGAGGGGTGATTATACAGGCGGTGGGGTTCTATGGGAAAAATAGGCGAAAATGCAGTTTAAACTGTATTTGGCGTGATCTGGGCGAAAAGTGGTTTTCACAATACGAGGAGGGGTTATCGCACAACCGAAAGGCAGTAAGTGGTTTTTCCAGAAAGCAATGCGATTCCATATAATGGTTGACACATGAATTTCAATACCACCCATTTCGCAAAATTTTGAAACGTTAAACCTCGAGCGCAAGGATTTTGCGATATGGAATATATGCCATCGGATGACGGAGAGGAGATCTGACGGTGCGAGTGAAATGCGATAAATAAGTTGTGCGACGGGAGTGATAATGGAATAAAGGTGGCAGCACACGATTGGACAGGCACTTCATGTGGTGGAAGGTAGGCCCCGGTGGAGTTGGGTCATCGGGTTAGATGAGGACTGTCAGGTCAAATGGATCGATGGATAGGATTCATTCGCAAAGGTGAATAAATAGCAGAATCTGGAATGAAAGGGGATAGGGAAAAGGGGCGCGATAGTCGTTGATCTGTTTAGATGAACAGTCCAAGATGAACAGCAGGCTTTTCAAATAATGAAAAGAAAATATAAAATAAAAAGGGATCGGGGAGGAAGGAGAGGGCTTAGAACCGAGTGCGAAACTAGGGCATATGGAGAGATGAGTGACCAGGAGCGGTATTGAAGGGGGCTTAGTCCTTAAAGCACTTGGTTATAGCACTGAGATTTTATGGGGAGCAGAAGCTAAGGACTAAGATGAAAAAGCACTTAGGCCCTATTTGTTTGCAGAAATGGGCTTTTAGCCTAAAAAGTTGGGTTTTTAGGCTTTTTAGGCGTTCCGATAGGAGGGAAAAGAGAACTTCAAGAATGATAAAGGGAATTTATTAGTTTTGCAGGGAAAAATGAAGGGTAAAGGGGTATTTCAAAAGAAGGATAGAAAGGGGTAAAAATGAGTGAATGGAATAATGAAAGAGGAGTTGTTTTAGGAACAATTGTTGCAGGGGGCAGCAGGCTTAATTTGGTTCTCTTTTAATGAAACAACAGTGAAGATTACTTGCTAAGTTCAACATCACAAGAAGACTTCAAAAATGAGCAGTTTTTCATAAAAACAATCTCTTGAAGGCTTAGGACTTATTATTAGCCACCATTTTCTCAATCAAAAATTTACTGATGGCTAACACGAGGCACCAACATGGGAAACGCAGATGCAGGATATTGTCAACTTCCAGAATTTAGCCATAGAGGAGTGCGATGAGGATCCGTGAAATGTCTCTATCTCGGAGTCGGAAGGGGAACCCGCAGTGGTTGGACCTCCACTGCAAACTGTCGATGTTACTAAGCCTCTAAAGCTGTAAGAAGTCAACATTGGAACAGAGGAGCAACCTAAGCTGGCTAAAATTGGGGACTACTGGGATGATGATACAGTAAGAAAAGTTGCAGAACTACTCACAGAATACCGGGACTTATTCCCGACGAAGTTCTTGGAACTTAAGGGGATCATAGGGGAACTAGGGGTCATGCGCATCACGTTAAAACCAGATGCACGCCCTGTGAAGCAGTGACCTTATTGGTTGAACCCTAAGTATAAACAGAAGGTCAAAGAAGAAATCGATAAGATGCTCACCGCAGGTATCATCAAACCGGTTGAATAACAGACTAGGTAAGTCCAATGGTGGTTCAAGAGAAAAATACGAAGGGAGAGATACAAATCTGTGTTGACTTGTGCAAATTGAATGATGCCTGTGTGCGTGATCCCTTTCCCATGCCGTTCTCAAATGAAATCCTTGATAGCGTAGGAGGACAAGAAGCGTACTCATTTACAAATGGGTTCTCGGGCTACCATCAAATCAGAATCGCACCTGAAGATCGCAGCAAAACTACGTTCGCTACTAAATGGGGATCTTTTCAGCATACTGTCAAGCTGTTTGGGCTTAAGAATGCCCTTGCCATCTATTCGTGGGTAGTAGTCGCAGTATTCAGAGAGTTCATACACAAGTTTTTGGAGGTTTATTTTGATGATTAGACTGTCTTCAGCTTGGTGAAAAAGCACGTCTCGAACCTGTGCATGATTTTGGATGCCTGTAGAAATCACCAGAGCTCCCTGAATATCAAGAAGTTCATATTCTTCATACCCTTCAGAATCTTGCTTGGACATATAGTTTGTAGACAGGGGTTAATGGTTGATCCTGCGAAGGTTGCAGTTATCATAAACCTGGCAGTTCTTACAACTGAGAAATAGCTATGTTAGATCCTCGGACACACATGCTACTACAGGAAGTTCATTCAAGGGTACACACTGATCACAACACCTATGGAAATAGCTATGTAGTTATGGACCAAGGTGTAGCGCGACCCTCTCTTGCGAGAAATCAACCAGGATCTGCGCTAGAAGGAAGAAGCATTTGAGCAGCTAGAAGCCACTATGCCTACTCTGATTCCTGCTCAAATATTGGCATGACTGCATACCAGCCACGCCCTTCGGGATAATATTGATGAACTCTGATAGAAGAAGAAGGCTCTCAGCAACTGCCTTAAGCCTTGGGCTGATGAAGCCCTGAAGCTCTCTCAAGATGTTGGTTTCGTCATTAAACAACTGAACCAGACTCTAGAGAGCGTCATCGCTGCGATAGAAGTTGGTAGATATTTCTCATAATGCTGCTACTCAGAGTGAAGGAGTGCTACCCCCACTGGTCGAGGCGATCAGGTTGTTGCAGGCGCGGGTGGAGACCCCATGACCACAGTGACTCGGGACGAGTCACAAGATTGTGTTGGGGGACTATTGGAACAAGATCCCCTAAATCTGCGATTTTTGTACAATTTTGTATATTTTTGGTATTAATTAGTCTAGCGCAGGGATTTTGGGATGGGCCAAATCCCCAAATGCATTGTAATGGATCCAAGAGTAGACCAAGTGTCTGCAAACCATAGTTTGCGGACCACTGGAAGCATAAGCTAAGATAATATAAATAGATGAACATTTTGAGTCTAGAAGTAGAGAAGAATTAAGACTAATGCTAAATACGAATTGTTAGATCTATTTTGGGTTGTTTGGGTA
This sequence comes from Pinus albicaulis, assembly GCA_034641835.2. Classification (NCBI taxonomy): domain Eukaryota; kingdom Viridiplantae; phylum Streptophyta; class Pinopsida; order Pinales; family Pinaceae; genus Pinus; species Pinus albicaulis. The sequence continues at coordinate 210,458,426 of CM076571.1, forward strand.
AGGAATCCTGCTGGCTGTGTGCGCGGAGATCGTCAGTCCTGTTGGGTGCGAACCCTACTGGTTATGTGCGCAGGCTGTATTTGGATTGTAGCTGGGTTTTTGATACTAATATATGCAGATATAGTTGAAGTATCTTTGTGTTATTTGGATCTGATGTGTTATTGTTGATGTGAACCTTTTGGAATCTGTTGGAGCTACGAACACAATTGTGTTATCTGTTTATGCTTTGAATCTATCCGTGTCATGGTATGAAGTGTCTTTTATTGATGTGTTTATGATATTATGTACTGATAACTGTTGATACGCATGTGGATGAGAAGGTATTGACTAGATCTGTGCATGGTAATAACTTTGTTATGATTATGTTGTTAACAAACCCACGAATAGACATGTCTTGTGTGAACCTGATAGGTTGCGAACTTGGATCTACTTGACTTACTTACTCTCTCTCAGGGTGTGGTAACCTGGATCCAGCACCCTCTCATACTACTTCGGGTGAGACTTTGGCCTGCGCAAGTAGGTCACTGCCGAAAGGGCCAATAGTATAGGGGTTTGTTGGAAAAACTTAACTTCTGAACCTGGTTCAGGACCCCTCGAGCCAACATATTCAATCATCTCCCTTAAAATCCCATTCTCTCAAATAGCTGCAATGATCTGTCGTCTCTTTGGATCTATAAATATGAACAAATTTAAAGAGAATTGAACACCCTTGATAGAAGCATCCTTTGATGGCTATATTCTAGATTGGGATACTATTATTTATGATAATTTGATCAGATTTATCACAACCTATAGAGAAAATATAAATTCCCCACCCAATGCAGTCCCTTCTTTTTATATGAGTTCCTATATCTTAGACGCAGTTTGTTTTTCCCTTGAGTTTTCATCATTAGGATGGAAATGGACCAGAGAAGTTGAAGCCCCCATCTACTTACAGTTAGATTATTATGGGAGTTGAAAAATCATTCTCACATGTTCAAAATATGAAATGGCATAATGCTCCCGGTCTTCCATGTCATTTTCGAAAGGAAAATCCCTAGAGTCACCCCTGAAGCTAATAAAAGTCTCAAGTCTAGAGGTAGGTGGTTTGGTGAAGAGAATTTTACATGAATCCGTATTTTTGGAATTTATTCTCATCCTCATGTCCTACCCTAGTATATACCAGAAAAATTGTTGGCTAAAGAAATTTATTATCAAACAGTCGGAAACGGTTTGACTAAAATCCTGAAAGATGCCAAAAAGACCGTTTGGCAAAATTTTCCTTTTTCCTGTCGTTCGTATGCCCTAGACAATTTCAAGCATGTCTGTCTTGAAATTTATCAATTAAAACCTTTCAATTTTCTAGTGTTACCCAATAGAAGTTATGATTCCTACGGTATTGCTAGAGAGATAATGAATTCAGTCAAGCTGTGAGCATTTGCAAGCGAGTCTGACAGATTTGATGATATGTTTGAATCAATTCATGGATTTTCAACAGTTTAGCATAAAGTAGCTGAAATTCTCAGCCCAGAATATTTTTTAATATTCAAAGTATCGAGAACATAGAAATTCTCATTTTCTAGATTATGTGCTTCACATACCAGAGCCAATGCAGAACATGTTATAGTTGCAATAGTTTCTCAAGTACCAGTAGCAGTTCAAGAAGAGTAAATCACTAATGTTCAACGAGATGATAGATTCATCCGAAATTGGGAAGAACTTGAGAAAGTACTGTTAGAGATTGATACCCCTACCATTCAAAATGTCATTTAGTTAGAAACTGTGCCAATTGTAGGTGCTACAAGTTCCATGAATCATACAAGTGAGCCAAGTATGCAGCATGTTTCCACTGATATAGATAACTCCAAGAATCAGGAAGAAATTAGAGAAACCTCATTCACTGCAGAGGTTTCCAAAATTATTTTTGAGCAAATCCAGATCCAAGGACACAATGATACAAAGGAGAAACCAGAGGAAACACCAACCCAAGATATGGAAATAATTTTGGCTTTTCCGACTACTGAAATACTCCTGAAAGTTGAAGAGATACCGCCATTGGACATGTTTAATATTCCAAGGCACAAAGCTATCATGAATATGTCAAAGAAGAAGTGAAAGATGGAAGAACATCCAGAACTGCCTATGGATTGAACACTAATGCGAGTCCTTTGGAAAGGAACTCAATCATCTCTAGGGAAAGAGCTTAATAGATTATCTCAATTTTCAGGTGCTTATGAAAATTCCACAGTTGATAGGGCAGCAGAGGTTTAATCATTGATTATAGAAATGGACAAAAAAATTGCTCAAATGAAGAAATTTTTCTCTGATGAAAAGCAAAGGATCGAGTAGGAACTTCAGTCAAGCATCAATAATATGCAACAACAGTTTGAAGGTCTCAAACTCAAAATTGAAAATGAAATTAAAGAGAAAAATCAAATAATTCATCAAATGCAATAGAAGATTGAAAAACTCCAAGAAAGCCTGAAATTAATGAAGTAAAGAAAGAAGCAACGTAGTTGGAGGCATTACCGGTAACACAGCAAGCAATTTTCTATCAGAATTATAATTCGATTCAAGAGAAAGCTAAGACCAGTGATCAATTGGTTACTCAGATTTCCAATCTAAGAACTTATTATGAAGAAATTCATGACAAGGTGTCAAAACACATAGATTGGCAAGATACTTCACAGAGTAGAGCGATCGATCTCCCTCGTCTTGAAGAATCAATTAGAGATATAATATTTGGAGATTGGGATATTAAAATGAAGAGCGTTGAATTAGCTATTATCAGAGCTGAGAATTTACCTTCCAGCATCTTTGAGTATATGAAAGATTCTCTTCTACAAGCCAACCTGATTCATGAAGCATCAAAAGACACCCTACCAGAGATCAGTTTCCTAAAGCAATCCTGGCAAGAAACATCAAACATAAAATCTCTTGACATAGGAAATTTGACAAGGTTAAACATGGATATTTACGGGTACTTGTTGATTAAGCCTCATAACCAATTGATAATGTTGAGGTGCCTCTCCAATGCAACAACTCAGTTTCTTCCAACACTGAACGATGTAGTATTCACGGGATAGATGAGAATGCAGCCAATTCATCCCCCCAGCTCAAACATATGATCAAAGCATGCCAGCGAGAGAGTGAATTGGGGAAATAGTCATAGATTGTTACAAGTTATGCATTTTATTTTCCTAGTTTATAGTTTTATAGTTTAGAGTAATATTAGTAGACTTCTTTTACAAGTCTTCTATTTTTGTAATGTTAATTAGTATTTAAACCCCTTTCATGCATTTAGAAACATGTCTAGAATTTTGAGAAGACTTCTTTTGGAACTTACAGTATTGTTTGAACGAAAGTTATCTAATTGAAACTTTGAACCTTGAAGCTATCTTTTCAAATCTAAAACTATGATGCAACATGTACTATTATATGTGTATTGATTGTTTTATGTTTCTAAAATTGTGGCAAACGTATTCTTTCTATTAGTTTCATACTGATAAGCATTGAAGTGATATATGTTAGTATTAATATTGATATAATATATTGAACGATATGTTGTTAGATGTGAGACTTAGAGATCTTTTGTGTGATTAATGTTCTTCATCAACTAAATCAATTAAATTGATTTATTTTTTTAAATGTGCCTATATTCATTAAGTATGCAAGGATCTATATTGTTTAATGCTTGTGAAATTATATGCCTTAATCATATAAATGAATCCAATCCCAGCAAGTAGTTAGATTAGTTTCACTTTATGTTATCGTTAGAATAAATCACCCCGCTAGTATTGATTTCATTTCTTTTTTTATATAACTATGTTTATATGGGAAACTGGTCCCTTGATCCCCAGTTGGAGCCACCTTTTTCAACGGAAAATGAGTTTTATTAAGCTCTCGACTTGGCGGAATACCTAATGTTGAGGAAGTCACTTTCCAGCCTTCAACATGTACAAGCGAGTGTGATGATTAAAGTCTGCAATATTTATGATTGGGTGTTGTAGACTCCAAAATTCTTATCTTTTCATGCGGAATTTGAAATCCCCGTATTCCACACGGATTTGACCATTTTGTTCAACCCCTAACCACATCACTCATTTCACCAAAGTTTTTTTGTAGCTACAAGGGTGAAGGCATTGGATAGGAGTCGTTACTTCTAGATTTTGACGCTCCACAGAACCATTTTTTTAGCATTATGAAAGTAAGAAATTAAATTAAATTAAATTAAATTAAATAATGAAATGATATTTTAACATCCAAGAGACTAAAAATAGTCTATGGGGCCATGAGTTCCATGTTTTTTTCCTGTTGTGTTTCAGTCATTTTCTTATTAAAATTGATAATGAGCTAGCCAAACCTTCCAACAATCCCATCGCTGAAAAGACAATGCCAAGAAACCGATGCTAACATATTCCCATTAATTTCTTTGATGTCTTTGAATGCATCACATTCAAAAAATAAATGTGTTTTCGATTCCACTGTCCCAGACATGAAAAATGTACACACTCGTTCTTCCCAAGTTTCTTTAGGCATTTTCCACCATCTTGTTTCACGCCAAATTTGATGCGAGTTGGTTCTTAATTGAGCAATAAGAACTTTTTCCCTCCACATAATGTTAGCCCAATGTGCTCCTTTTGTTGGAGATCATACGTAGGGTTGAATTCTTCAATGTAGTACTTTTTCTTTCTACCCAACTCTTTTCCCCATACATGTTTACGAAACTTACCCATAACAAAATTCTTTAGCTCCTTGCTATTTGTGGGACAAACATTGAGGTAGATATTCCATTTTTTCATCCATGTGTAGTCTTGTCTCGTCCATGATTTCTTTCTTTCACTCATACCTTCCTTGAAGATAACATTAGGACATTTACCTACTCCCATTTTATCAATTATTTTTAGATATCTTATGGGCCACACCATAGAAATTGCTTCAATTAGAGTTGCTCCTGTTTCACTCAACATTATCTCATAAGGTACCAAACTTTTTATTTTGAAGTTTTTCATGATGAAGCGATTTTGGATTTTCTCAATTTGCTTCCATTTTGAGACATGGATGATGCTAGCCCACAATTCACACCCATATAGCATCGTTGGTAAAACTAGGAGTCCAAAAAGCACTTTAATCATTTTCCAATTCCATAACTTTATCTCTCTACATCTGTTTTGAAGAGCATATAATGCTTTCCACCCTCCTAAGATTCTCTTCTTTCTGCAATCCTCCCAATTAAGTTTGTTTTTGAAATCAATCCCGAGGTATTTTTACTCATTTACTTCTTTAAAAATGTTGCCTTCAAAGAAGAACATATGTTGACTCTGCTTCCTTTTATTAGAGAAAATCATTATTTTGGTATTGCTAGTATTGACTTGCATCCTCACTTCTCTACAAAAATGTTCAAGGGCATATAGGTGCATCTGCAATCCATCAGCCGATTTATAAATCAACACAACATCATCATCATATAAAATAAGCTTTATCACAAACTCCGCCAACTGAACACCATCCCCACCTTGAAAATTTAGCCACTCTTCTAGTTTACCAATATATAAACCAAAAAGAGTAGGGGATAAAGGGCAACCTTGCTTGACTCCAATGTCACTTGTAAAGCTTTATGAAATACTTGCTGGGGTTCTAATTTTGACTTTCATCTCTTCATAAAGTATATGGACAACAACTCTAAATGCAAAGGAATTTCAAGTTCTTCCATTCTACGCCACAACTTATCTCTAGGGACTGTGTCAAATGCCTTTTTGAAGTCAAAAAAACATATGAATACTTCTTATTTATCACCCCAAACCTTTTCAATAATGTGTCTCAACGTGTTGCCATGATCCATTGTAGAATTATTTGGCCTAAACTCGCATGTCCTTTTTCCCTCTTTTCTTTTACTTCTTCCCACTTACTGATTCTATTTTCTACCATGCAGCTAAAAAGCTTTGCAAACAAAGGATTGATCATAATGGTTCTATAATTGGAAGGATTATTAATGTCTCCACTTTTAAAAAGGGGTATTGCAAGGATAGTTGTCTAGTCCCTTCGTAATCCTTGTTGAATATTTCCATGATGTGTGGTGCAAGAGTGTTCATTCCCCATTTTAGATACTTTGCTTGAAGTTCAACCAAGTCTTTTGCCTTTCCTTATTTCAACTTCTTAATTCCAATCTCCATCTCTTGTAACGTGAAGAGCTTTGTAGTTGTGTTGGGGGAGGCTCGACCTCTGATTAATAAATAAAAAAATGGTTAGTTCCTATTGTGGTGTGGAATGTTCCTCACCCATCTTTCTTTTCCAACAAACATAAGACAACCAAATGAGTGTATTATTCCTTTTTTAGTGAAATGATATTATCATCCATTACTTCATGAAGGTTGTTATGCTGGATTTATGTGTATGATTGTAATGATGAGATGGAAAAATGTGTATTATGCTTAGTCACTAACTATTATTTCTTATAAGAATAAATTCAAGATACAAAGATATACTCTAACATTTTCCCCTAGTGAGAAATGTTATGAAGTGGAATGTATAGGATGGTTTGATCTTAAGGATCTTCTTGTATTTTTTTAGTGTGAATGGCCCATCTTAGGCTAGTTATGGGACAAGATTAGTAGTGATTGTATCCTTGTTTTAAATGAGAAGACTTCATGTCTTTCTCTGCTTAAGAGTCTTTGCTCCTTTGTAGATAAGACATGATATTTCTTGTATAGGGTAAGTGTTAGAAGTTTGGAGGGTGAATTTATAGTCCTAATGTAAAAGAAGTGGCCCCTTCAACTAGGAGAAGTTGTGAATACAAGTTGCTAGCCATCTTCCACTTTCTTGGTGAATATGTTTGGTTGAAGGTAGTGTTTTGGGTGCCCCCTTGAGGTCATTGAAGACTTCTGAGGCTTCAAATGTTCTCTTGGGAAAATTATTTCCCTATCGAAGTTAATTCAAACCTTTGTAACATGTTGATATTATTCTGTCAGAGGATTTAGAGTTGTGGGGTTAGAAGTTTTAGCCTCGCCGCGCTGGCCACATGGCTTAACATGAGCTGTGACTAGGACCCTAGCAAAAGGGGGCCATCAATAATTTCCTTTTAGCTATAAAATTTTTGGAGATCAAGCAAAAACTATAACCATAAAATCTCAACACTAAAGTATTTCCTTGTTAATTGTTGATATGTGTTTTTAGAACACTTCACCCATCTTTAGGAAAAAAATGTCACATTTAAGTTAGGAAGAGTACCAAACCAAGAATATATAGAGAAATGGTATGAATGTTTGGGAGCGTGAAGAATATGGGAACGTTAGTTAATAATTAATAATTGTGTATTCCAATTAATAGATGAAATGCCGTTTCTGAGGGCATTCTTTTGGTTAATTTTAACCAAAATATTTTTAAAAACTTGAGATAGTAAGTTATTTAATCTGTATAATTCCAATGTCCCAAGGGTTTTTCACAGTGTTGAATCTATTTGTGCATTCAAAAATCTATTTTAATGTAACAAAAATTCACAATCTTCCTTGAAATTGTATTGCTATATTTTTGTGAAAAATAGAATTTTGTATATAAATTAGACTATGCCAGAGTCCATGGGATTTGGATAGAGGGTGATTAGGTTCCTTTTTAAGGAACTCCCAAATGTTGAGTCATTAGTTCAATTCCTTTCCCTATTTGGGTGTTATTCTTTGGACATAACCATGATGTAGCATCATCGTCAGTTATTACCCGAAAAAATAAAAACCAGATTGGGGCCAGAACATTTGTTAATAATTAATAATTTCAAAAGGTAAAGTTAAATTAGAACAAATAGAAATAATCAAAATAAATTAAATTAATGAAGTTAAAGTGGAATGAAAGATCAAATAAAACAAGGAAAACAAGGGCTACATAGCAGCGACTCCCTACCGCTTAGTGTAGGGTATTTTTGCGTGGAAGATGTATGTATTTCATTTGCAATTTTGACATATATTTAGAAAAATATTATTGGAAAAATAGCTAGCTTTGATATGTGGATTTTGTTTTATTTTCTCAAGTTAAATATATATTTTTTCATAATCTTTTTCTCTTATTAAATCTTCAACCATTTATAAAACTTATGTTATTTATTGTTTTTCCTAGAAAAATTTCATAACATAAATTTAACTATAAATATAAATATTAATTTTATTGAAATACAATAAAACTTATATTATATGTGAAATATGTAATATAAAAGGTAAGTGTCACTAAACAAAAATGACTTGAAAAATTATTTGAAAAACCTTACAAATTTTTTTTTTAAATACAACAATTTAGTCAATTTAATATTTTTAATGTTTAGCAACTTGCATTCACTATTTAATATTTAAAGTGATGACTTAACACTCAATTCAATTTAATATTCTTAATGTTTAACAACTTGTATTCACTGTTTAATATTTAAAGCGATGACTTAAATATTTTACTTAGTATATTTATAATTATAAAATACTTACTTTCCAACCTTTTAGATATTAGGGTTATACATTCTTATTGGTTAACATATATAATAATAAGTAGAATGAATATTTTTATTAAGATTATAAAACTTATGTGTTACAAACTATATGTATAGAGTTTTTAGGCTTAATTGTTTTAACACCAATGAAATAGAGAAAGTTTAGGGTTAATTGTTTTAACACCAATGAGTTTTAAAATTAAGTGATATGAAATTTCATTATACAGTTATACATTTTTATATTTAACAAGGTTTACCTATATCCATGATACAAAGAAGAGAGAGATCCCTTGCTTTAATAAATATACTATGCAGAATAGAAAATCATTACCGCTTATGTTTGATTGCAATAAAAAAACCTCCAATATTTTCCGACATGTCATCAACCTATAAAGTGACATGGATGGTCAGTACAATTCGATTGCAATAAAAAGCCTCTAATATTTTTCCGACATGTCATCAACCTATAAAGTGACACAGGCAGTCAGTACATTGCAAAGCATGTAAGTGGCCAGTAAACTACAAAGCATTTTGGTTGAAATTGTTTTCTTGTGCATACTTGAATCGTTTGGCAACCCAATTTTATTTTGTTTCTGATCGATCAATGAAACCCATGATATTAGATTTCAATAAATGTAGAAGCTAGTGTAGAACTTACCTGAAATGGGTTGAATATAATGTGCTTTGAATATGATAACCATCACATCTATCACAATTGATCTGTGTCATACAAGGGTCCACTGAGCCCACTGAGCTCAACAAAACAATAACTAGTGGTCCGACAATAAATGGGTCGAGGCCACATGTATTTTAGCACTAGGGATGGGGTACTGCAGGTGCACGGTCTTCTGATTTAGAATTTACACCCTAACATGGCTCCCTTATTTCAATACATTTTGCAATAATATGTTTAAATTAATAGCCAATAAGAAATTAAATAAACAAATTTTATTTGGTTCACCAAACTATTGAGTAGTCAACGGCGATACCTGATGCTTGCAACAAGGATAATAATAAAATAATAGAATTTTTTCAAACTAAGATTAAGACTAATGCGATAAAGGTTAATTATATATATTAAAAATAATAGGAAAAATGATGGTCAAACTGAAATCAATATCAAAGAAATGAGGATTAATTATTTTATTATTTTATTTGATATTGTAATTAAGCTTCATTTGCTCATATTGAAGCTAGAAAGGGTGTCAAACCATGAATATAGAGAAAAAGAGTGAGAATTTTTTTAATAATTATTAATCATTAATTTCCCAAAATAACGTTAAATTAGAATAAATTGAAGTAATCAAAAAAATTAATTTAATGAAGTTAAAGTGGAATGAAATATATAATAAAATTATCGAATTAACCCATAAGTACAAATTGCATGGTGCTAATAAAGTGTGAGACAAACAGAATTTGTGCTCATAGTATGAAATACAAATTATGCTAGTAGTCTAACTAATGAAAAAAATGACTTTTTTAACTAGAATTCAACAACAAATGGTGTTTTTGACTAGACTTTGCCAATACAATTTAGAACTAGATTGTGATTTTTGTTATTATCCTGCGACTATTAGTGATCACTCAAGATTACTATCAATTAACAAGTGTTCTGACAAAAAATCAAATTTCCATTTATAAGGTTTACTATATCAAAAGAAAAAATACATATTTTTTTAATAAATTAATTTTATTTATTTAATTTTTATTTGGTTTATTTAGCTATGCTCTTATTCTTTTTTTTTTTGTAACTTGGTATGACCTTTCATTTTTCTTTTTCTCTCCTTTTTTTTTTACTCCATCTTCATCAACATGTCGAGATACATCACTCCAATTGGGAAAAGGAATTAAACATGTGATGAGTTCCATAACAACTCGCCTCATCACCGTTTAACCCAGACCCCACGGACTATCTATACTCTTATTCTGATGACCTTGATTCACTTAAATTTTCATACAGCTTCTGACGTGCTCATCATTTTTCTATGTAAGGTGTAACATCTCTCAAAAAAAAAACTTAATTTATACATCAAACAAAAAAAAATTATATATATATATATATATGGCACTTTAACCATGTAGACCCTAACATAGCACTTAATTCCTTTCATAAAAAGCCTAACAGTCCTAACACTATAACATGTTAACCACAATATCACTATGGTGCAATAATAAAGTAAATTTCATTTAATTTAAAGATTAACATAGCACTAAAATATTTCAGGACTTAATGCGAGTGAAAGGACTCAGTACTAGCACTTAAGTGGCATTTTCTAGGTGGGCCGCAATTCATTGGCGTTGGATGCAAGAATTATACTGGCGATATACTTCTGGAACCCAAACACATGCCGCACTTTTATCAATCCAATAACTTATATAGGGGAGAGATGTCTAATGTTGTGCAGGGACCAGTAATTGTTATAATACTAGTCCCACCAACCCACAAAAAATTGAGATATGTGCAACCAATAATTAAAAAAAAACAAATAACTTTAAGTCCAAATGTATTTTAAATTATGTCCAAAATTTCCCAAAACATTGATTGGGCCCACAACTATCCATAAATATTTTGTTAAGTATTAAGAGTACAAATCATATTGTCTCAACTAGAAAACTCATAAAACCATTAATCCTTCCAAAATGGTCTATTCCAGAAGTACAAAGTAGTAGTCACTTTAGCCCCACTGATCAGAACTGATGTTGTATATCCCAAATGTATATCCCAAATGTATATCCATACCTGCACATAATAAAAGCTAATGTATGTCAGCGATAACTCCTACATTATTCAGCATTTAAACCCATTGTGTTCAATAAATGACACCCACCCAATAACAACATTTAAACCCTCTGTGTACAATAAATGTCACCCACTCAATAATTTCAATAAATGACATTCAACCTATTCTATTTCCCATTAAAATAGATCAAAGCACATGGATCAACAAAAACAAATTCCCAACCATTGGATCACATCAAATTCAATCCTAATCACACATGCAAAATGAAGCCATTGCAATCCATGTCCATCATTGTCACCAATTAAATTCAATTGCAAAAAACTATAAAAGAAGTTCAACCACTGTTGAAGTTGCACGTTTCACATTCAATCTATTCACCATCCCTGGAGACAAACCAGCACATAACACACCCCAAAACATTTCACAATATATTTAGGTTAGTTTTTTCAATTACAACACAATTTTCTTACAGTTTTATTTTAATTTCTGAGTCTTTATTTCAGTTTTTTTACACTTTTATTTTCATTTATGTGTCTTTATTTCAGTTTTCTTACAGTTTAATTTTCATGAATATATATATATATATATATATATATATATATATATATATGTATGTATTCTATTTTCCTATGTTTTGAATCATTTTCAAGTTGACTAGAAAATACGACACAACCATAATGCAGAGTATTGGCTAGTATGGCTAGCTACAGATGAAAAAGAACAAAACTCATTTATAGTTGAACACCAATTCATCTGAAGTTCTAGACATTCATCCCAAAGCCAAAACAATGTTATAACAACTAGTTCCTCTCATTCAAAATTAATTGGAAAATGAACCAGCGCCTAGATACAATTTAATAACAATTAGATGACCAACTAAATTAACAAGGAGACTCCACACAATTATTTGAAAATGTTTTCTAGCCTTCATTATCTACATGACAGAAGAAAATATATGCATATGTTGTGTGTTGATTAAGACATTATTTGTTAAAGTTACGGACAAAGTAGGGCCCTTGAATTATATGCACATTCACAACTTTGTTTGTGACTGGGTTTCTAGTATTAATGTACTGTGGCCCCAACATGCTCATACTACAGTGCTCCTACTACATTGGATTATTTGTTCCATGTAAAAACCTCCTCTAGGCCAAGTATTATTCCATTTGTCTCTTTTCTCATCAATAGATTCAAACCACTTTTCAGTACATTTTATGCAGTTTATTAACACCTTTAGCTTAATGGTTTATGAAATTGGGAGGCAGAGGATGATTCCATTGTGAGTCTTCGATTTTTATGTGCCATAGTCCTTATCATGAGATCCCCATTATCCATACGAAGCATAACACCGATATAAATCACTGAAAACTCTTTCATCAATGTATTCTCTCCTTTGATTTGAGTTTAGGAGATGAATGTTATCAATAGTTCTAGGAAGTGCACTTTATAACTAGGTCTGAGAACTGAGCTAAGGCTACCGTAAAAAACCAAACAAATTTCAAAATTACCGTGTCTTCCCAAATATTTTTGGCTACCATCTATCATAGAACATGTATAATTTATTGTATAATAAGTTTGTCACTGTGATTATATTAAAAAACATCAACAACTCAATTCTTTGTAACTTTGAACATATATAGCAACAAAGTTAACAAAATGTATAACAGAATTAACTAGATTACAACAAAAACTTCTTTGTCTAGGCATTGCACTTTATAAATAGGTCCAAGAATAGAGCTAAGGCTACCCTCAACAACCAAACAACTTGCAAAATTACCATGTCTTCCCAATCCAAACTGAGGATGTATGTGAGTGTCTCCAACATTGTAATAATTTACAGTCATTGTATATCAAAACCATATACAAAGTGTACAACTATATGTGCTCTATAAACTGCGTTAGCAGTATCATTTAGAAGATCCTTGTCGCAAGCTCTTTAATCCCTTGAAGACAAGTCAAGAAAGACTTGTTGAAAGAACTCTCTTAATGAAAACTATTGCATCTAGATTTATTCTGTATCCAGTTTGAACCAAATATGAGTAGCCTTGTTTAATAGGGAAAATAGCCATTCTGATGTAATTTGTTTCAGTCAAGTCTTCAAGGAATCCCTTGTATAGACCAAAGGAGGAAACAATACTAGCTTTTATAAAGAATATGCAGTCTACTATGTCTGTAGGTAAGTTCTGTAAAGATTGACCACCCCTCCGTCGTGCTATTGATGTTATACTGAAGGATTGGTACTCCATCCTATAATTGTAGGTTTTCGGTATTACTAGAAGGGTCTAATAGCAATCCCTCACCCTTGTAAAAGTGGATAAATTCAGGAGCGGAGTGGTGACCTATGCATGATAGTAAATTGGGAAGTGAAAAGAGCCTTGTCCAAGTAGGTAAATTCACTACTGAAAGGTGGCCTTACCAACAGCCCAAGATATGGAAAATTCAAGGGAAGAGCAATGATATTTCCCATCCAACCATACCATTTCTTTCTATTGGAGAAATTCACTCTCTAACATTGTAATACTTTACAGTTATTGTATTTTAAGTGTAAAAACAAGTTATCAAAAAATCATTGTATTTTAAGTGTAAAAATAAGTTATCAAAACAATCATTATATTTTAAGTGTAAAAACAAGTTATCAAAACAATAATCACTAATATATTTGAATACATACAACTAATTCCATCTGTAGATTTGTTTTTTTAAGGATACTGTCAAAAAGCCATTTGTATGAAAATCTTTTGAGCTGCTACTATCATACATGTTGATAAATATTGTAATAAAGCAAAGATATGTATGGCTTGTATGAAAGAATACTTTTCAATTATTCTTAACTAAATGCATGCAATAATTCTGCAGGTAGTTGCATCTATGGAAAGAGTTAGTTATGTAGATCGTATAAGGAGAAGTGGCAGAAGAGTGACCTGGGGTGCCCAACTGCGATGCACTTCATCAGATGAGGAAAGGACAGGTGATGTGAATGTCAACAATGCTCCAAGCAATGTTGTTGAGGATGGCCATATGGTTGAAGCTGATGTTGTCACACCATCACTTACAAAGCCACCGTCAATCACAATCGAAGGGGCAAGTTCAACTAAAAAGATCAGCGCTATAAGAGGTTGGAAAAAGCAAGAAATGTTAGTTGCAATTGATGACATAGAGTTTAATGGATATTCAGTTCGGCATCTGCAAAGAAACATGGTATTCCTCCCTCATTAATACATTATTGGATAAATGGGCTCACTCATACCAAACAGAGGGCCTCTTACAGCTATCACTGAAGAGGAGGAGGCTGAGGTGCTTGAGTGGTGTAAAGAAATGGCCCAATTAGGACATGGGATAGAGTTGATACAACTCAAGTCCAAAGTTGCTCAAATATGTTGCTCAAATATGTCAAGGGAGGAAAATCCCATTCAAATATGGGTGTCTTGGTAAATCATGGTGGTTTGGGTTTAAAAAAAGGCATCCAGACCTTATATTGCATACAACTAAGGGCCTTAACAGAGACAAAGCATTAAATTTGAACCCTGCAGTTGTATGTAAGTTCTATGACACTCTTTCTAGTGCATACGATAAACATTCTTATGGTGTAGACCATATATGAAACTGTGATGAAATAGGTTTACAGGCAGGAAGGAATTGTGGCATGTGGGTAATTTCCAAGAGAGGGAGCCGAAACGTGCCAAAGACTTAGCCTAAGAGCAGGAAGTGGATAACCATTTTATGTTGTGTCAATGCAATCGGTGCTTCAATCATAGGATTTTATCTATTCAAAGGTAAAAATCAGTTGAAAAACTATATACAAAAGTGTGAACGAGGTGCATGCATGGCTGCACATCCCCATGCATGGATGACCAAATTTTTTTTTTTAAATTGGCTTTGCCACTTTGCTGAATTTGTGTCAGGTGGTGTCTCACCTAATAACAAACACCTATTGATATTAGATGGCCATGGAAGCCACATGGATGTACAAACAATTGAGGAAGCAAACAATTTGGGAATTGACCTTTTAACACTTCCCGCTCATACCACTCATAGATTGCAACCCCTTGATGTTAGTGTGTTTGGCCCTTTGAAGAATTATTTCAGGTCAGAGTGTGCTGCATGGATGGCAAAGAATCCAGGGGTTGAGGTGAAAAGGTTCGAGCTAGCAGAGCTTGCAAGTAAAGCTTTTAAAAGGGCTCTAACACCATCAAATATCAAGGTTGGCTTTAGGAGGACAAGAATTTGGCCACTAAATTATGGTGCTCTTATACATGATACTAGTTTTAGCCAAGCATTTCATGTGGATGGTCAGTAAGAAGGGCATGTCCAAACAGATGTTGAAGTGCAAGAAGAAGTAGATGAACATGTTGATCTGGTTGCAACTGGTAATATAATTTCCCTCTCTCAAAGACATTTATATGCTGATGACGATGAGAATGTATGTGAAACACAGCATATTCATGAACAAATTGATAGCAACATGAAGGTTTTTCTACCAACTCAAGCACATGGAACTTTTGATGTTGATATTATTAATGACATTGTTGAACATGCAGTTGGCAATTCAAATGTAGTTGAAAATTAAATTGTTGATATCTTTAATGACATTGAAAATGACCAATTGACATTTCCAAGCCAAGTAAACCCACCATCATGGCTGGCAGAAGCCATAATTAATTTGAATGAACATAGTGTCTCAATAACCAATGAACAAAGCATGAACATTCCTTCACAATCGGTTGAATTGAACAGTGAAATTGTTCATTTTTTGTGGAAAATAGATCAATTGAAGAAGGGGAAGCACATAATGAGGCATCAGAATAAGATAACAATATATTTCAAACAATTTTCATGGATACCGAAAGGCAAGTGCCAAGCAATGACATGCAGGTGGGGGGGGGTGGAGAAGTTACTTGGGTGGTTCCTAAAGCTACCAGTAGAAAGAGTGTCATTGAAAAAGAAGCAAAGACCACCAGGTAGTCTTCGTTTGGGCCAAATTTCACAGTTACTCACCTCAGAAGACTATATAAAACTCTTAGTTGAGTTTGGAAAAAAAGAAGTTGAAATTCAGGAATTAAAAAAAAAAAATGATCTATCCAAGGAGAAGAAGGCAACAAGGACTGTTGCAACACAATGTCGAGAAGATGAAAGGCTTGAAAGAGAGAGAGAAAGGAAAGATAAGGAGAAACAAAAACAAATGGAAAGAAAAGAAAATGAAGAAAGAAAGGCTAAACAAATGCTTGAAAAGGAACAAGGGATGACTGATATGGTTGACATAAATGCAAACACATTCGATGAGACCAGGGAAATTTCTAACACATTTGGAAATATTGCAAATAATACACCATTATTCCAAGACCTCATAAACATTCAAGTGCCTCACTATAAAAATGGGGGTTTACCCACTTCCCTTATTCCTACCACATGAGGTGTGAATTCAATGTATGCTCATCACTCACCTCCACTTAGCGCAAGTGTGAGGTATGAGTACTCAATTCCGCCATGGTTTGAAGGGAAAAATTGGTCTCAATTATATGGCAGCGATCAACCACAACCTAATCAACCCTTCTTAGGAAGGCCAATCTACTTGGCTTAATCAGGCAACTCAGGGTTTGGCACTGAAGATTCTCAAGGCCATACAGAATAGGAGTGTTATATGTTTTTGGTTGTAACCACATTATGATGTGGATTTTGGATGGACAGTCTATTTTTCTTATCACATGAAGGTTGATGTATTCCATATTGTATGCGGCATTGTAACCAAAATCGATCTTAGAAGGAACATCTATAGTCTATTATAATGGAACATTTTGGCAGAATGACATGAGAATGTTGTTAGTTATGTTAGTTTTTTTGATACTATATACTGTTATTTTATGAAGATTTTCTAAATTTCTATATGTTTGGACTTTTTATGTTAATATATCCAATATTTCCTCTACTACACTAAGTATAATTCAAATGTTTTCATCATACTTTGCAAACCATATCTCACATATCTATCCACACACAACATGCAACAGAGCATACCTCTTTATACAAACTTCATTCATATGAATATTAACATCTATCTTAGAAGGAACATGTATAGTCTATTATAATATTGTTAGTACTGTTAGTTATTTGATACTGTATGCTATTATTTTTTCCTGAACACATAAACTCAGTTAATACAAATCACAATATCATCATCTCTACAACACAACTCTCAGAATCAATCATCCCTCTCAGGTCTCAATACAACAACCAAGAGTTAAGACAACACTCACTCACACATACAACAAATATGTTCACGATAACCCTCTTGCTTAGCTATATGCAACATGACAAGAATGATGTCTACACAAAACTCACTCAAAATTACAAAGCTTCAATATAAAATGCAGAGTATGTATATAGCTCTCTGCTACATGTGACACTTTTCCATAAATTCTTTGCAAAACAAATAATGTCAGCATACAAAATGCCAATACATAACCCTACAACAAACTTAGATAATACAAATCACAATATCATCATCTCTACAACATAACTCTCAGAATCAATCATCCCTCTCAAGTCTCAATACAACATCCAACAGTCAATACAACAACCAACATTCAAGACAACATTCACTCACACAAAAAGCAAATATGCTCACAAGAAGTCTCTCGCTCAACCATATGCAGCATGACAACAATGATCTCTGCACAAAACTCACTGAAAATTACAAATCTTCAATATAAAATGCAGAGTATGTATATATCTCTCTGCTACATGTGACACTTTTCCATATCTTTGAGAAAAAATAATGTCAGCATACAAAATGCCAATACATAACCCTACAATAAACTCAGTTAATACAAATTACAATATCATCATCTCTACAACATAACTCTCAGAATTAATCATCCCTCTTGACTCTCAATACCATAGCCAACAGTTAATACAATAGCCAAGATTCATGACAACATTCACTCACAAAAAAAAAAAATATGCTCACAACAACTCTCTCGCTCATCCATATGCAACATGACAGCAATGATCTCTGCACAAAGCTCACTCGAAATTACAAAGCTTCAATATAAAATGTAGAGTATGTATATATATCTCTACTACATGTGACACTTAGTCATAATTTCTTTGCAAAAAAGATAATGTCAGCATACAAAATGCCAATACATAACCCTACAATAAAATCAGTTAATAAAAATCACAATATCATCATCTCTACAACACAACTTTCAAAATCAATCATCCCTCTCGAGTCTCAATGCAATAGCCAATAGTCAATACAACAACCAAAAATCAAGACAACATTCACTCACACGAAAAACAAATATTCTCACAACAACTCTCTCACTCAGCCATATGCAACATGACAACAATGATCTCTGCACAAAACTCACTCAAAATTACAAAGCTTCAAAATTGCATGCAAACAAATGATGATAACATGCAAATAGTTGAATATAGATTGTTGTAAATAGAACAAAAATCGTTCCTAAATGTAAAGTACCAATCTGTGATGGCCCTGCAATTGCAATTGTGTCTTCTTACTTGAGACACACATGGAGTAAATTCATATTAAGGTTCCCTGTATAGAATTTTCGTCAGTTTCATATGGATATTACTGCTCCCAAGTCTGGTATTGTTCATCCTGCACACTCCTTTAATGTATTCTCCAATATGTCTACCACTGAAGAGAGGTATGAGTAGTTCAATAAAGAGAATAATCTACTCTCTTTTCCAAATGTAATAGCTACTCAAACTTTTAATAGTGGTAGAATATGAAGGAAACCAATTTAGAGTGGCTACCTTACAACCTATGTAAACAAACATGAGAAGGAAATGCAACCAGATGATTATGATACTTCTATTCTTAAATTTGACTTAAAGAAATTTCATGCCTTGGATAAGGTTGAATTCCATAAAGAAAGTAGAAAATGTAATATATAGTGATTACAACAATGCAATTGTGGAGGTTTGAAAGCTTCAGATAGATAGTCAACAAGTTGTTTAAATATTTGTGAATTGAAAAGGTTATCAATAAATATAAGGTAAATAGAATCTATGAGTTGGAGAATGATATTTTACATTTAGAAACAAAACCTGAAAAAGGCTAAAATGGCGGTTGCACTACTCAAAGCTAATGACAATAAGATCAACGGATTATAGGTTGAGTTGGTAATTAAAGATGTCATTCTTTTGTAGAGCATTGTAGAGCCCCCAAGTTTGAAGTTGCCATTGCAAAAAGAGATTCTTTAGCGTCAAAAAGTAAATTGTTGAAGAAAGAACCAATGAAATTTATATCTCAAGCCAATAATTATTGCAGAAAATATGAGAAAGGTGAATTATATTTGCATCTTAGGGATCATGATTTTATGAAGGTAACTACTAAAATTTAATCTTAAGCAGAAACACTTCCAGGTGATTGTAATACCTTAAAATTTTACTAGAAAAAACAATAAAGAAAGTTACTTGAACAAATAAAACATAACTAACAAATTATATGGTGCAAGGAGTAAGTTGCAGATAAAACCACATAAGCCGATGACCTAAGTACATCACTTGATGGGAAAAAATTGCTAGTATATATTTTGTAGGATGAAGCACAACATAAGAAAAAGCACTAAACAATGCATAGGATTTACAGAAGACCAATTGCACATTGGATAAAGCATGTAATCTTCCTATTGCCAATTTCATCTTATTTGGGATGAGATCATTGATCACATGGTCCTGTTTAGAGATTAGTCATTTTCATAACCTTGTCAACTTTGTAAACCCTCATATTCTACCGAAGATTCAAATCAGGGTTTAATACCAGAATCAATCATCCCTCAAATCAAGGTTTAATACCAGAATCAATCATCCCTCTCAGGTCTCAATACAAGAGCCAACAATCAATACAATAGCCGACAACCAACAGCCTACAACTCTCAGAATCTATTAAAAGAGGAGCGAAGAAACTAATTAAATTCAAACCCTTTACCATTCAAAACCTTTACACAACATATTATTCAAACCCTTTACCATTCAAACCCTTTACACCACATATTACATATTTCTCAATACAAAAACCAACTGCCAATAGTCTACAACTCTCAGAATGTGTTGAAAGAGGAGCAAAAAAACTAATTACATTCAAACCCTTTACACAAAATATTACATATTACATTATGCAGCATAGCAGAACAACAATATCAGTGTTGCAAAGACATAAAACAACATTATCACTTTCAAACCCATAAAACAACATTATCACTTTCAAACCGCAACCAGAGCTAACCAAAGCTAAATATCCCAACAAGAATTTAAGTGCTAAAAACCATAGAATTTAAGTGCAAAGAACACAGAATTTAAGTGTTAAAAAACACATAAGGTGGCTGGTAGGAATAGAATTCCTATCGGGGAGGCGCAGAAGCCAGCTAGAGAGTCGCAAAAGCCAGTCACCCTAAACCTCACCAACCTCGCCATTACTTGCAACAAACACAAATTAGCAGAAACCTGCCACAAAAATACAGAAAAAAGGCAAAAAAACACAAAGAAATTGCACAGTTACTTGAATGGACCTCGAAACCTCCATGTCAACCACCGAACCAACTCAAAGCTCCCACTAGCTCTTTCAAAAACAACATTCAAGCCGCTTGTTTAAGAACTCCTGCAATCCTGAACCGTTTAAGAACTCCTGCAAATGAAAACACCAGATGAACACTCTCACAATGTCGCGTAGCCAAGAACAGTTGAAGACCGCACACAAACAACATAACCAGACGAACAAGTTCACAAAGCCACGCAACCAAGAATAGTTCAAGACCGCAAGAAAACTGCATAACCAAACAGATAGGTTCACATAGGTGGACCAGGTGAACAAGCATTGGTGCCTCACAAACCAGCTACCGGCGGAGCTCACTTCCCATACATCAGGCCTGAACAAGAATGCACAGGGATGCAGACCCATGGCACTAAACAAGGCGGAGTAAACCCTAAACAATCATTAAACGCTGCAATTTAATAACCCCGCCAACCATGACAGGTGGCTTCATCCAGCCAACACATGTCATACAGTATTTCCATCTCTAACCACGTGGTTTGCTTGCATGGAATGGAGGGCACCCAAGTAATGGTGTCCCTCCCCTAACTGTACTGTGACGTAGCTTGTCCGTTGGGTTAGTTGCAGATTCTCCATGGTTGGAGTTATAAACTTTGAATTTTATGAGAGGGATAAAATTCTAATAACTTTCAATATTTTATGTTCAAATATGTTTTTAAATTAATTTAAATTATTTTCTTATATTTATGAAATTTTATAAATAAATTTATTTAAAAATATTTACGAATAATTAATTATTACAATTAAATCAAATTTTTATTAATTAAATAAAAAAGTCATTTGATAAATTTAAATAGTATTAAATTAAAATATCACATCACTATATATTCAGTAAAATTTATTCATAATTTTAAAATAATAATAGATTAAGTCTAAATATTTATTTTTAATTTAGTCAAAATTTGTAAATTAAATATATCAATAATTACGTTGTAAAGTGTCCCTATTTGAAAACAACTCCCCTCAACTACAACTTGTACAATTGTGTATTATTGATTTTGATGTTAGACGATTGAAATAATATCTATCTTAGGATTGAATATGGTTATTAATCAATTACAAGGATTAATTCTTAGTGTTTCTTGTTGTGAAGAGAGAAGAAAATGGAGCTAACAGCTGTCTCAGACCTTGACGACAAAATCACAAACAATGGAAAACACTCCTGAATCGGCAATTGACAATGAAGTTGTCCCTTCCTCCCTCCGCGAAATCACCGCGATACTTCCTGTGGCGAATGAGACTGAGCCTGAATGGCCTCGTGTTGCATATCTCTGTGAGCATCACTTTGCCCTAAACCATGTTTTCGTCTCTTCATCTCTCTGTAGCTAGGGTTTTTTCTTTAATTGAGTATGCTTTGCTTTGCTTTACTGTAGACTGGTTCTATGCATTCGAAAAAGCCCATAGGCTTGATCCTACCTCCAGTGGCAGAGGTGTTCCCCAGTTCAAGACAGATCCCCTGCAAAGACTCCAAAGGGTATGATTCCTTTACCAAAAAACTAGTAAATTTTTTTTGTCAGTACAAGTTGCTTGACCATAAGCTTAGCAGAAATCCGTAATTGAATAATGTGATACTTTTATAGCACAAATCCGTAATTGAATAATGTGATACTTTGTGTGACTCCTTCAAACTTTATCATGAAACCAATGGATTGCTTAATTGTTTGAATCCCACTCTTCACATTTCAAGGTTTTCAAATAATGTAAATACAATACCAAAAACGAGGAATCGCCACGATATTTCGTGTGGCGAATGAGATTGAGCCTGAATGGCCTCATGTCGCATATCTTTGTGAGCATCACTTTGCCGTAAACCCTGTTTTCGTCTCTTCATCTCTATGTAACCAGGGTTTTGTCTTTAATTGAGTATGCTTTGCTTTGATTTACTGTAGGCTGGATCTATGCATTCGAAAAAGCACATGGGCTCGATCCCACCTCTCATGGCAGAGGTGTTCGCCGATTCAAGACGACTCTCCTGCAAAGACTCCAAAGGGTATGCCAACCCTGTTTTCATCTCTTCATCTCTCTGTAACTAGGGTTTTGTCTGTAATTGAGTACAATGTGAATCAAGTTACTGGTTAGTAATTCATAAGATTCATAATTATGTGGTAGCCTTTAGTTTTTCAATATCCCGGATAGGATGGGCATGGATCCACGGAAATCCATAAACAATCGTTTCAAGAGGTATCATACCATGATTTTTAATTGCAAAAAAATGGTATCTCGACATCAAAGGTTATGATTTCTCACCTAATCTTGAACACCACGTGCCTCTGTGGTCGTTCCTGAGCATACTTCAGCTAGCAAACCTGCAATACAACAAAATATATATATATAAAAGAACTTAAAGTTAGTTTAGTTCAAAATGGTAATGCATTCATAGCATTTCTTTTTCTTGTTGCATTAAAAAGGGAAAAATTGCAACATGGTCGGTTTCTCATTTTAATTTAAGCTCTTTATCCTCTATTTTCAAGTTAAATAAATTATTACTCTAATTGCAACATTCCTCTGGAGGCTGCTTAATTGGTGATGGTCCTCAAAATGAAGTATTATGTTTCCAATTATTCCAAGTTCAAATCCACCATACTTCAGCGAGCAAACCTGCTATTCAACAAAAGAAATATATATAAAAGAACTTCAAGTTAGTTTAGTTCAAAATGACAACTCATTCATATCATTTCTTAGCACTGCATTTTTTTTGTTGCATTAAAAAGGAAAAACTGCAATGTTGCTGGTTTCTGATTTTAATTTAAGCTCTTTACCCTCTTTTTTCAAGTTAAATAAATTTTACTCTTATTGTGACATTCCTCTGGAGACTGCTTAATTGGTGATGGTTCTCAAAATGAAGTATTATGTTTCAAACTATTCCAAATTCAAATCCACCAAGTTTACTCCAACCCAATAACAAATTCCTAAAATTAGACAAACACACATTTTAAAAAACATTTTCATTCTGTAAATTCAACAATATAACAGTGATTTTAGTTTATTTCAAAATGACAATGCATTCAATGTCTTGATTATTGCATCCTTACGTCATTTCGTTTGTGCAATTGAAATAAGCTTAAACTTTAATATAATTCCATACCTTTTAGTTCCTTTCACATACCTCAGAATTATTTTTTCTGCTTGCCAATGTGCCTCCTTTGGCCTTTCCATAAATCTTGAAATTAAACTTACAACATGCATAATATCAGGCCTAGTTGCAGTCAAATACATGAGGCTACCAACTATGCTCTTATACAAACTAGGATCAAAATCCTTGCTGCTGTCCTCTTTGTTGAGTTTCAATCCCATCACTGTGGGAGTAATTGTCGCCTTGCAATCCTGCATGTTGAATCTTTCCAAAACTTCATTTTAGCTTAAGAAATAAAAATTTTATTTTCATTTTTCTCTACTTCTATTCCTAAGAAGTATTTCAGCAATCCCATATCATTCATCTCAAATTCATCCTTCATAACTGATTTAAAATTCTCAATGAGGTAAGCATCATTACTTGTGAAGATCACATCATCAACATATAAAACAACGATCAACATCTTACCATCTTTCTCCTTGATGTACAATGTGGGTTCTCCTTCACATTTTTCAATCCCATTTTCCAGTAGATAGGCATCTATCCTACTGTACCATGCTCGTGGTGCTTGTTTCAGCCCATAAAGATTTTTCTTCAATCTGCAAACTTTGTTCTCTTGGCCTTCTTTCTCATAGCCCAGAGGTTGTTCAACATAAACATCTTCCATAAAAACTCCATTTAGGAATGTTGATTTCACATCCATTTGGTAAACCTTCCACTTGTGTTGTGCTGCTATGGACAACACTGCTCTCACTGTTTCCATTCTTGCAACCGGTGCAAAATTTTCTTCATAATCTCTTCCATGTTGCTGCTTATAGCCTTTGACAACAAATATGGCCTTTTGCCTTTCAATCTTACCTTCAACATTGCTCTTGGTTTTATAAACCCATTTAACTCCAATGACTTCCTTACCTTTTGGGAGTTCAACCAAATCCCATGTTTTATTTTTCTCTATGGCATTCATTTCTTCATCCATAGCACCTATCCATTTCTTATCTTTTATAGCTTCTTCAAAATGAATAGGATCATCAACATGACAATATAATGCAAATAAATAGTTCATACCTTCATTTTCTGCCTCTTGCTCATAAATATCATTCAAATTTCTGAATCTGGTTCCTCTTTCATTTGGTGTACTTGTTCTTGAAGAAGCACTCAAATCTGCTCCTTGTGGCGTGCTTGAAGAAGCATTATCATTACTTCTCAAGGGTGTCCTCATTCCTGCTTGTGGTGTCCCTTTCTATCCTTGTGTTGGTGGAGGTGGTGCTACTAATGAGGTGTTCCTTTCAACCATTTCTTTCTCATCATCATCATGAGACAAACAACTCTTCAAATTGACTGTTTTCTCAATGCTTCCATCCCAAGCTTCTTCCTCAATGAACTGAACATCTCTGCTTACAACAAATTTCTTAGTAGATGGGTTATACAATCTATATGCTTTGGATTCTTCATTGTATCCAATAAAAATGCACTTCTCTCCCTTACTGTCCAACTTCTTCCTTAGCTGATCCGGAATGTGTGCATAAGCCACACAACCAAAAACTCTCATGTGGGTGACACCTTGTTTTATGACACTCCATTCTTCTTCCGGAACTCTGTTCATTACTGCTTTGGTTGGGCATATATTCAAGATGTATGCTGCACAATGTACAACTTCAATCCAATACTCATTTGGCAAATGTTTTGCCTTCAACATACTTCTTACCATATCCATGATTATTCTATTTTTCCTTTCAGCAACTCCATTTTGCTGCGGTGTGTACCTTGCTGTAAATTTTTTGTGTATGCCATTTTCTCTGCAAAAATGCAGAAATTCTTTTGAGATATACTCACCTCCTCTATCAGTTCTTAAAACATTTATGTGCTGCCCACTTTGGTTCTCAACAAGTACCTTAAAGTGGCAGAATTTTTCAAACACTTCACTTTTATATTTCAAGAAATAAACCCAAGTTTTCCTTGTGAAATCATCAATAAAAGTCAGCATATAGTGGCTTCTTGCTAGTGATGGTGTTTGTATTGGTCCACACAAATCTGAATGGACAATTTCCAAGGGTGCCTTTGCCCTTATGCTATTTCCTGATGGAAATTTTTCTCTGTGTTGTTTGCCCAAGATGCAGCCTTCACATAGGCTGTCTGGTTTCTCAATCAATGGTAATCCCTTTACCATTCCTTTCCTATGCAACAAATTTAGACCTCCAAAGTTGAGATGTCCAAATCTCAAGTGCCATGACCAATTTTCATCTTTTGCTTCTCTTTGGAATGTCTCTTGTGTTACTGCTACCATTTCATCTCCTTTCTTCAAATCTGCTCTCATCTTGAGAGGGAACATTCTGTTCCTTGTCATATTCACTTGTGCAATACATTGTTTTCTTGGTGGTTTATCCATGATGGTGCATACATCATCTTCAAAGAAAACATTGTAGCCCTTTTGTATGAGTTGTCCAATGCTTAACAAATTACATTTCATACTTGGTACATAATATACATCAGATATGCTCTTCTTTTCTCCTTTCTTTGTCAAGACACCTACTCTTCCTTTTCCTAAGACAGAGACCTTACTGTCTATCCCCAATGTAACTTGAGACTTTACATTTTCATCTAACATGGAAAACATGGCAATGTTTCCAGTCATATGGTTACTGCATCCTGAATCTAGAAACCATATATCCTCATTCTTTTCTTCAGCCATATTACATGCTAAAAACAACTTATCTTGATTGATATTTTCTTTTGTAAAATTAGCACTGGGTCTATTACCCATGTCACTTTGTTTCTTCCTAAATTCATTTGCATAATGACCATACTTCTTACAGTAATGACATTGGACTTGAGATTTATCATACCTTTGTCCATGTGCTTCATTTTGTCCACCTTGTTGGCTGCTGCCTTGGCCTTGATTCTGATTTTGATTGCTGCCCCTTCCACTTGCAGGGCTGTTTCTTCCTCCTCTGTTTTGGCTTCTGCCTCTTCCTTTTCCTCTATAGTTTCCTCTTCCTTGACCTCTTCCTCTTCCAAAGGACATTTGGGTCTTGAAGGCATGCTCTAAAGATGTGTGCGCATTTCTACCCAATATTTGTTCATGTGTCATCAGTGATGCATGAAGTTCATCAACTGAAAAATTTGAGAGATCCTTCGTCTCTTCAAGGGTTGTGACTATCACATCAAACCTTGAGGGTAAGCTCCTAAACACTTTCTCCACTATCCTTCTTTCTTCAAGTGTCTCTCCATGAGACCTTACCTGGGTAACCAATCCAATCACATGTGTGAAGAATGAGTCTATGTTATCAAACTCTTTCATAAAGAGAGTTTCAAAATCTCTCCTCAACAATTGTAGTTTTGCTATCTTCACCTTTTCCATACCTTGATAGGAAATCTGGAGGGTATCCCATGCATCCTTGGATCTCTTAGCTGCTGCTATCCTTGGAAACACACTCTCATGCACTGCTTGATAGAGATAGAAGAGGGATTTTGAGTCCTTCTTCCTATTGCTCTTCAACAAATCCTTCTCTTCCTGTGTCAAGGCATTAAAGGGATTTTCATCTGCTGGTTCTTCAAAACCATCTTCAACAATCTCCCATAAGTCTTGAGAGGCAAACAGGGCTCTCATCGTGATTTCCCAATAATCATAGTTCTTCCCATTAAACTGTGGGAGCTGAGTATTTCCAATACTCATGCTTGTGCTGGCTCTTGCCATGGCTAGCACTCTGAACTATGTTCAAATAAATTGACTGTGTTTTTAAATAAACTCTCTCTGCCGAAGAGAGAAGCTCTGTCTTTAAAAAGACTTCTCTGCACTGCACTTTTTAAACACAAAACAAAATTCTGTTTCTGAGAAATACCTTGGAATTTTGCTGAGCCTTCACTCTGCTGGAGAACTGCTGCAGCAAACTCCTTCCTTCAGCTTCTTTGACACTTTCAAAGAGCTTGGACTAGCTCCAATACCATGTTGGAATTTCTGAGTATTCCAGAACACACGGAGGAATAAAAAATTCCCCAACTTCAACATAGAGATTCAATTAAAATTTGTTGGACAGAGATTGCACACAAACAAATATTTCATTAAACTTAAAAATCTATTACAGTGATGCCACAAAACTGCTGTTCTAGCATTTACAAAATTCCAACTGCTGCTCACACAGTGCAAAAATTTCTTCTATGTCTTCTTCAAAAAATGCACATACAGTGCTTTACAAAATCTGCTCTTTGTTTTTAAATACAGAGTTTCACACTCTGTATCTCCAAGGAAAAATACACAACAGTTTTTTTGTTTCAGCCTCTCAAGCCTTTTACAATGCATAGTCCACTGATATCTTTTGGGCTTTTTTTTTTTATATATATATGTCGCAACATTAAAAATAAAACTATTGGAAAAAATATAAAAAAACTATTGTAAAATATATATTATAAACTTTAAAACAGTTTATAATTTATATATTAATAGTATGTATATATGTGCCTAAAGTAAAAAAAATACTTTCACCATGCCGCTTAAATAAAACATAGGAGAATGATATATTAAGGTTTTTAAACCTTAATGCACATTGCCGTGTAAAACGAAATTTAAACCAAATTTTAATAACCCTTAATCCTGGACTTCAAAAAAATATTAAACCAAATTGCATTCTTTTTCACGTGCCATTTAAGCCCTACGTCAGCAAGCCCTTTTTGAGCACGATAAGCTTGCGATTGGCTGGTTGTTGGGGCCCGCAGATATCAAACAAAACATAAGTCGGAATTTATAAAAAATTCGCATAACAAAAGGTGATAATGATGTTAGGGAAAAACTGAACGTGAAACAACGCGATTGGTCGACTGTGGTGAGTTGGCATGTGGGACCGGTTGCTATTGTGGCCTAGTTCAAAAGTTTAAAACACTGCCGCGTAAATTTAATTCATTCCTTCGGTGGTTGGTGAGGGCTTTGAAAGCCCGTTTAGACTATTTTCAAACTCCTATTATGTGGTTTGTTTAGCCACGAATCCTTTAATGCAAAAGCGGCTATTGCCACAGAACAACAAAAAAATTGCAGGCTTCATTAAACTTGAGATGGAGTGCACTCTTCATTCTTTCCCTGTTGTACTTGTTTTCCATTCTTCTGCACATGGTTTGCAGATGGATTTAATATTTTCAACATATTTCTCGACGAAGATGAATTTCAAAATGGAGAGTATATAACTCCTCAAATTCATAGTGCTATTCGAACAGCTTTTGTGCATATCGCTATTTTTTCTCCAAGATATGCAGTCTAATTGGTGTCTTGATGAGCTCCTGCTCATGTTCAAATTGGGGTCAACTATCATTCCAATATTTTATGGTGTCAAGCCTGCAAATCTTCGATGGGGAATGCAGGGAGAAAAGGAGTCTATGTTCGAGCCCTGAAAACACTCAAGAAGAAGAGAACGTTCGATTTTAAACCACGATATGACCCCACCACCATCTAGAAATGGAGGAAGGCTCTCAATGATGCTGCAAAAATAAAAGGTTTCAATATGGAGACGTATAATGGGTCAATACTCCAACTCTCCCCCTTTTAACTTGTTTGATTCAAAGACTATTTTATATTGTAGGCATTTCTGACTAGTAATTTCATTTCAGCGATGAGCAGCAGCTCCTTGAACAGGTAGTGGAAGGAGTGTTGAAAAGAGTTAAAAGGCCATTATATGTCTAGATATCCAACTGGGTTGGATGAGAAAGTTGCAGAATTTTAAGGGGCAATGTTACTTGACCAGCAAAGCAGAAAAGAGACTAGAGTTATAGGAATTTTCGGGCTTGGCGGTGCTAGCAAAACCACCCTAGCAAAAGAGATCTTTAACCGTCAAAGATCAAATTACAAGCAAACCTACTTTCAATTTGATGTCAGAGAAAACGTAGCCAGAAACTCTCTAAAATATTTGCAAACCATGATTCTTAGTGGCTCGGGTAAAGGGAATGTGCAAATAGACAACACTGATGATGGTTTAGGGAAGCTCCAAAGGTATCTTCGATCTTCTCATGCTTTCCTAGTTTTAGATGATGTGGATCATTTTGAGCAAGTGGAAGCATTACTTTTACCAGTGAAAGATGCCCTTCAGAAAGGTAGCTTAATTCTAGTCACATCTAGAAATAAGGATATACTTACAAGCTCAGGAATTGCAATATCTTCTATTTTCAAACTGAAAGGACTCGACCAACATCATTCCCAAGTGCTATTCTGTTGGCATGCATTCAACCAACGATATCCTCCTATAGAATTTGAACAAGTGGTTCGAGGATTTGTGCGTGCTTGCACTGGAATGCCTTTGTCCCTTAAAGTGCTTGGATCTCTTCTTCTAGGAAAAGACTTGGAGTATGGAAAAGCTCAATTGCAGGATATCTCCAAAATTCTTCCCGAAGATATACTGCGTACACTCAAAATAAGCTATGACAGTCTCCATAAAATAGAGAAGCGGATTTTCTTAGACATTGTCTGCTTCTTTTTAGGAGAAAATAAAGATACTGCTATAATATTCTGGGATGGAACGGAGTGCGGAGGATGGATTCGTCTTCGAAACATGGAGAGCAGGTGTCTCGTGGAAGTAGACGATAAAAATTGCATTAGAATGCATGACCATGTGAGAGACCTGGGCAGACATATTGCTGAGACTGAACCTCTGGAATGGACACTTCGTCTTTCCTGCCCAACCCACAACCTTTGGCTTTTGTCTGACAAATCATTGGTATATATTTTGAACCTTAATACCCATATTCAAAATAGTGTTTTTGTCAAAAGTTGTGTTCGTTATGTTTTGAATTCTTAACCATTGCAAGGATGTCCATCTTTCAGAAAACAATTCTTAATCCTGATTCTAACATATCTTTGAAAAAACAATATAAGTGCGCGGAATTAGCACCGTTCACTCACAAGGCTGTGAAAGGAATCAACCATTGTTCAGAAACCTCACGGAGTTCGCAGGCAGTCGTTTCCCAAATTATGTGAGGGGGATGCCACTGATTAGGACTAAAGGTTTCTTTGCGGATAACAAATTCATTGAAAGCATATTCCGCGATGCCATGTCACTCATATGGCTCTGTTGGGTTGAATTTCCATACTCCAAACTACCTTCTTGGATTTCACTCAAGAATTTGAGGGTTCTACAAATAGAGGGGAGCCAACTTGAAACATTGTGGCTGCATGAATTGCAGGTGTTCATTTGAAGTTCTTGACATAATGTTTTGTTTTGTTTTTTTGTTTAATGAAATTTCTTTCATCTTTATCATTGTTAGCATACTAGGGGTCAAACCTAATTTGAAAATATAATGATTGCAGGCACCGGAGCATTTGAGGGAATTGTATATTGACATTGGAGGTCGTTTGAAGGTTCGAAAGTCCATTCGGAAGTTGAGGCATCTCGAAAAAATTGTGGTCGCGGGTTCTGTGGATCTAACTTTAGCAGATGAACTCTGCCATCTACAGTCGTTGAAACACTTAGAATTACGGAGTTGGGGAGGTACAATTTCTTTTTTATATTTATATTCCTATCTAAAAATGGACTGCCAACCAAATTCTTTTGTGAACTTAAGGATCTGTTTTATAATGGAGTCCATGCCAAATTCCTTTGGGAGCTTAACGAACTTCCAATATCTTATCTTGCAGATTCTTACCTTGAAGATTCATGTGAGAAGTTTGAATTCGAGTGGTGCTCGAATTTGAACATGCTCCCAGATTCGTTTCGAAACTTAATTAGTTTGGAAAACTTTTCATTCTCTGCTTGGTCAAGTCTAAAGATGCTTCCAGATGCATTTGGGAACTTGACTAAGCTCTAAAATATTGAGTTGAGATTGTGCTCTAGTATGCAGGTGCTTCCAAATTCATTTGGGAACTTGACGAATCTCAAAACTATCGACCTGTCCTACTGCTCTAGTTTGCAGGTGCTTCCAGATTCGTTTGGGAACTTGACAAATCTCCAAACTATCGACCTGTCCTAGTGCTCTAGTTTGCAGGTGCTTCCAGATTCATTTGGGAACTTGACGAATCTCCAAACTATTGAGTTGTTCGGGTGATCTGAAAATGGAAGGTACTTGAAAAGGGTGCAAGGTATCCATTTTCAATTATGTAAATGGGTGCAAAAATACTGTAAGTTTAAATCTGAAAATGTGAGAACTTCATATTTCTAATACAGAGATAGACTGTAGGGGCATTTACTGCATATTTCACCTTTCAAAGAAAGGATGAATCCAGAGGCTACCTGGCCCTCTTACAGAATCTGCCTAAAGAAATAATAGAAGTAAACACTCAGATTTAATTAAAATGATCTTGCTTTAAACTTGACGTTATGCAAAAATTTAGCTGGGAAATGGTGTATGTATTTTCACTGTTTATGTATCTTAAGTGTAATTGCTTTTGCTGAAAATTAATCATGGATATCAGCAACAATATTCAGCAATATAATATCATAACACAACAGCAATATGATATAGGAGTTCACCCCAACTCTTGGGCTACATCTCCTGGATCAAGCCTCCCAAAATGGGCTTGTCCTCTTGTATTAAAAGCTCTCAAATGCAATATAAGATTATAAGTGTCTCAATAGACAAATCTGAATATATGAACTGATTCAGAAGGCATGAAAAAGCTAAGAATTCCTTTTCAAATTCACTAAACAGTGGACAGTTGTGGACAAGCGCATTCAGGAAGGGAAATGTCGATTTCTTTTCATTTGTGGTTCAAATTCACTTGCTTTGTAAGGAAAAAGTGTTTGAAGGGCTGAAGAGAAGAGGAGTTTTATTCTCTCATTTGCTGTACTACAGTTCAATTCTTCATTTCAGTAAGCTTTTGGGGACCAAAAGCCTCTCATTTGGGAGGTGTGATTAGGAGCTCAAATCTGAGCTTGGGAAAAAGCTCAAAAATGAAAGTGCTCAAATTGATTTGGAACCTGAGCGACAGGATAGGCCTCGGCAATACGATCCCAACGCCGTTTCCTCCATTTTAGGTGTTTAAAATTATGAACTTCAAAGCTGAATATATTCTTCATACGGCGTCGGTTTTCAGTGTCGTTCACTGCGTTGGGATCGTATCGCCGAGGCCTATCTCGTCGCTCAGGTTCCAAATCAATTTGAGCACTTTCATTTTTTAGCTTTTTCCCAAGCTCAGATTTGAGCTCCTGATCACACCTGGCCCTCTTACAAACTCTGCCTAAAGAAATAATAGAAGTAAACACTCAGATTTAATTAAAATGATCTTGCTTTAAACTTTTCCTCATGTGAAACTTCCCTTTCCACATCAATAATGGAATCCATGATTCCACCTTCGCCAATATTTTTGTCCTCTTGCTGCATGTGCGTGGGACGACGAGTTGGATGCAAAGTCCAACAATGAGAGACAACATGTCCCTTCTTTTGGCAAAAAGTGCAAATCATATGCACCTTCTTTGAAGGTAGTCTTTGCTTCATCTGCTTCTTGTGTGCCTTCTTCCTCATCCAGCATCTCGAAACATGATGGTTAAATCAACCACAAAATGTACAAGAAATCCTCTTATGTTGCTTTGCATGCTTGCCATAAGCTGCATGTCTACCATCTTCTTGCTGCAACAAAGGCTTCAAACAATGGTAAGGAAGATTGTCATCATGACATTGATGTAATTGAGAACTTGGGAGAAATGTTCTCTTCAAATTTGCATCACATTCTTGAATGCATGTGCTCAAAGCTTCGCCATTAAGCTGCTCATAGCCAAGACCAATATTCTTGGGACGCTCCACAACACAAATAGGCTCAACAATGCCTTGTGCATTCTTGCCCAAACCTTTGCCTTCTTGATAGCCCATCTTCAACATCAATTTGGACCCAATACCTCTTGTATGCCTTTCAAAAGAACCAACACACTTTTCAATGGAGGAAATTGAAGACAAGTTGGAACGATTAACCTCTTCCTCAAGAATTTTCTTGGACAAAGCTTCTTGAGCTTGAAGAAGCTGCAACTCCATATCATGCAGTCTTTGAAGAATGGCTTCTTTCTCTTTCTACATAGCTAGCAATTGTGCATGAAGCTTAACACTTTCTCTTTGATCCTCAATGAGAATCCGCACCATCGGGTGAGAGAGTCTGCAGGTGCTTCCAGATTCGTTTGGGAACTTGAAAAATCTCCAAACTATTAATGTGTCCCTATGCTCTAGTCTGCAGGTGCTTCCAGATTCGTTTGAGAACTTGACGAAACTCCAAACTATTAAACTGTGGAAGTGCTCTAGTCTGCAGGTGCTTCCAAATTCATTTGTGAACTTGACGAATCTCCAAACTATTGACCTGAAAAAGTGCTATAGTCTGCAGGTGCTTCCAGATTCATTTGGGAACTTGATGAATCTCCAAACTATCGACTTGTCTGAGTGCTCTAGTCTGCAGGTGCTTCGAGATTCGTTTGGGAACTTGACGAATATCCAAACTATTGAACTGTGGGGGTGCTCTAGTCTGTAGGCACTTATAGATTCATTTGGGAACTTAATACAACTTGAAGATCTAAAGTTTGACAGATTGACGGTCTCCTGCGAAGTATTTGAAAATATGTGCATCTTTAAATGCTCAGGTGTCAATAATTTCAACAATGTAGAAGTATTGTCTGCAACTTTTCTCAGGTTCTTGTGAGAAATGTAATTGTTACCATGTCGTGATAACGCAGTTATGCTCTCAGAATTTGAAAACCCGCATGATTTGAAATTGACTGTGAATTGATTCCTTATATGCAGTTGGAGTGTTGTTTTTAAGTCACAATTATTACAATTATCTCAGGTAAATTAGATTAAAGTGGAATTTTTTTATAAGCACTTTCATGCCATCTGGGATGGATTAGATTATTCTGTTAAGTGGATAAATCATATATTATGTATTGTAATAGATTTATGTGAATTATATTATATATCAATGTTATTTTTATATATTATTAATAAATTATTCTATAAAAATGATAATAATATAATTATAAATTTACAATCAAGTTATATTTTAAAATACTACATAGTATTTTTATTTGTAAGATAAAATATCTTTTCCACAACATGTATAACAATTAATATTTGAAAAATGATATGTAATACTTGTATATTTAATAATTAATATAAAAAATAATATGTAATACTTGTATATTTAAAAGTTTAAATATTTTTATAATAAGAATAATTATATGATTTAAATAATTGGTAAAAATGGATAGGATTCAATCTATAATAGGTCTTAAAATATTTACATTTATTATATGATATATGCCATTTTGCTAAATGTCACACTCATACATATTTAAAAAAAAAAAAAAAATCCTAACGTAAGCTTAACATCTACTTATGAAGTAAATGCTTTTATCCCATACTTATCAATTCTGATCTCTATCACTTAACAATGATACCTTTAATTGTTTGACTTTAAGTATTAGCTAGATGTCTATCTGTCGATTTTATGTAATAACAATTATAATCCTTACCATAATTGTATATGAATGTAAATATGCAATAAACTATTTCTAAAGTTTATCACCACAATGGTTACATCGAGATCTAGAACTTTCGAGTTTTAACAGGCACGAGTTGTGATAAGGTATTAAATGCCAAGTACATGGCCATCAATTCAGCTGATGGATATAGGATCACTCTCAGATTTCTCGCAGGTTTCCTAGTACTCATCCTTAATCATCACCGTCCATCTTAGGAAGGATCGACGGTTTAGGATTTGGCGGGAAAGCTTGCATGGATCCCCACGCCAACCCTAGCTGTCATCCATGCATTGTTACCTCTGCGCTCAAGCTCCTAATGCTCTGTTAATTTGTGCGATGGAGAGTTTTGCTTCTGGTGGATTGTTTGAAGGTCTCCGCTTTAGAACCCCTAACCCACCGAGGCCGAGAGGTTTCAACATTCGCCCTCATTTTCTGACCTGGTATTTGCATTCCGACAACAATTTAATCCAAGGCTCTGACCTGTTAAATTTATTATCTCTGCACAGTCAAGGTAACCATTTAATTTTTCTTTTTTTTTTTATTTACAAGTTTACGTTTATTTCTGTTTTCGAGTTTTCTTCATGGTTATTCTGTAGAGCGAGATGTCTCACCCAGTCTCTCTGGTTATTTTCCAGTCATCTCTAGCGTTTAAACTTCGGGGTCCAGACTACTAAAATTATGATAAATTCTACTCGAAAATCTTCCAGGTATGCACCGAGGGATCTTGCCAGATGTGTGAATAACTCCATAGATATTATCTCAGCTTTCGAACGGGAAACTTCGAGTCTTTTTTTTTTAGGGTTATCGACTCCTTTAATGAGCATTATTGTTGTGTATATAGGGTATTCGACTATAATTTTTAGTCTAGTGAAACCTTGTAAAGTTTGAAGCGGTTTATTCTTTGAGGAATTGAAACTTGGAATTAAATGTTAGAGCTCTTCTAGCTCTCTTATTTTTTGGGTAAAACCCATACTCTCTAAATTTGTAGAAGTAATTTGTTTACTTCTTGACACTATGTAATATTTTCAAGGTTTCCATTTCTTTTCTAATATGGTTTAGAAGAACTTTGGTTTCGTATTATTTCACTCCTTATGTGATTATTAACACTGAAATTCTATGAATTCGTTATAAATGCGTTCTATTTGTTTCTTTTCCATGCGTTTTGGGTCATGGCTATGATAATAAGAAATGCTGCCATTTCTCTCCTTATTGTCGGTAAAAGATAAATAGTTCTTTGTTAACACAGTTACTTGAATATGAGAAATTCGTCTCCACAACTCTTTGTTAGATTATTCCCGGTTTGTTCTACCATTAGATGTATAAAAATATTTCTCCAAAATTCATTCGTTGTTGAGGTTACTGTGAAAGAGTTTTGTAGTAGTTTCTGGGTGTCCGGACCACTGAAACACTATGTCTGAGTATAGTTTTTAAGAGAGTACCTGAGAAACAACTAGCTCTGGGGTTGGGTTTCTACCTGAGCCCTCAACTGATAGTTTTCTCAGTCCCTATTCTTATTTCTTGGTCTTTAATTTGGGATTCGGTTATTTGATTAAATCACAAATAATAAAATAAAGATGCATACTTCAACTTTCTCTTTGACAGTTCCATTCTTATATCATTGTTTACAGTTAGAACAATATTTAGAACTTGTGAGGTTAAATGAAGATGCTGTCCTCTTTTATAAGTCATAATCCCAAATAATTTAAGCTTTAAAGTTATCCATTCTTTTCGTATCTAAAACACTCAAACTTAATTACAGAAGAGAGATGTACTCATATAAAATAGATGGAACCCATCTAGTAATTTTAGCGAGAAAAACATATGTAAATTTGCTCGTATAGTAACAGCAGAATAATGGTACAAATCTACCTTAACTTCTCACTGTTTATACCCTACAAACGATTATTTCGACAGTATTTTTTTTCTGAATCTGTGACAGAAATACTGTGAATACATCTATAAAGAAATGTTGTAAATGCATAAGTACTTATCTGTATTTTTGGTTTAGCTTAGTTGTGGTCCTCCCAACCATCAAGTGAGGCAATTACATCCTCCTTGCCCCCGTGCTCCAAACTAAACAATAGGGGTTAACAGTGGACTTTCTTTCTATTGTGACCTTAGGACATCCAGTCGAGTCAGTACCAGAAACTTCAAGAAATTTCTGAGTGTTTTCCATTGGTGTGTTACCAGCTCAGGAATCCTTCACTCTTTCCTTCATCCATCAACAGAACCCCTACTCCTCACTGGGATCAGTCCTTTATCCTCAAAGAATTAGGTAACTATTTCCAACTGTTCCCCAACCTCTTTTCAATTCTTGGAAACATTTACCAACAGATTTTTACTTTTCTTATCCAGTTATTTTTCCATAACAACTTTATTATTAAAATTAATAACATTAATTGTCTTAGTTTTTCATTAACAAATAATAAAATCCACTTAACTAGTTAACCGACTAGTTAGTAGTAAATGTAGCTATCACAACTTCCCCCCTGGAAGTAACACCGTCCTCGGTTTTTCACTCTACCTCATAAAACAGTTCTAGGTAAGCCTCGTGCACAAATTTTTCATCCTCCCAAGTAGCCTCATCCAGGCCAAAGTGCTTCCATTTAACTTTAACCTTGGTGATGACTCATTTACGAAGCATGATTTCCCTTAGGTCAAGTATGTGTTTTGGCTCGACCAGAAACTCACCGTCCGGTTCTACCTATGAGCAACAAGGTGTCTTGTCAAGTTTTTGTAAACAAAGCATATAGAAAGTTAGGTTTTCCTTAATTCTATCCTACTTGTATATTTTGCCAATGTATTACATGCTTTGAATCATGTACATAATGCTTCAACAGGGACACGTGGAACACATTGTGTACGCGTATGTGACTAGGTAAAGCCAGCCTATAGGCCACAAGACCTACCCTCTCTAGAATTTGAAAAGTTCCACAGAACTTGGGAGCCAATTTGGCACAAGAGATCCATCGTAAGGTACTCCTCTTGGGTTTAATTCTCACATATACATGATCTCCCACTTCATATTCCCGATAAGACCTCTTTTTATCTGCATAGATCTTCTGCTGATCTTGTGCAGCCTTAAGATTTTGTCTTATCTTCTTAACTTCTAATTCCATTTCATCAAGCATCTCGAGTCCCAATATTAATTTTGTCTTTGGGCTACTCCAATTTATGGGTGTGCGACACTGCCTCCCATACAAGGTCTCAAAAGGACTCATCTTCGAGGACTCTTGATAGCCATTATTGTAAGCAAATTCGACTAGGTGCAAATAGTCTTCCCATTTAGTTGGTTACTGCATTACATACATGTGTTAGCCACCTATGAATTTTTTGACAAGAAAACATGTGGCTAAAATGTTTTTGAGCCTTCAAGAAATACATTTCCTCTGAAAACATATCATTCTTGAAGCCTCCTTGTGTCTTTTCACTTTGGACAATCCTCACTGCTATTTCCATTTCAAAAGGCTCACTATCTAAGAAAGAATTTTGCTAAAAAAGGCCTCTTTTCCCCCTTATTTCATTCCCACAAAGCCTCTGTTTTCGTCACCTTCTTCTCCTTTCAAATTCATCCAAAATCCCTCATTAACCCTCTAAATCCTCCTAACTCCCCTTTAAGCCTTACAATCGTCCTCTGTTTGGCTTAAAACCCCTTTTTTCCCTCTACCGAAATCCCCATTTGGCCTTAAAAAACACTAAATTTAGGTCAAAATCCCCTTTTTTACATTTGAGGCCTAGGCCCCTTTCGGCTAAGCCCCTAACCACTTCCCCACCATATAACCCACACCCAGAACCAAGTGCAAAGGTCCCGGGCGCTAATTTCAATCAGAATTGGTCGTGAGCGCTTTTTCCTTTGTAAATTGAAATCTTCCGATGCGATGAACGTTTGGTCTATAGACCTCCACATTAATATTAGTCGTTGATCTATATAGATCCGACGGTCCAGCGATAATTGAACCCCACTCATTGCTTCTCCCCATTCACCCCTCCGATCACATATGGACCATCGATCTTCTTGTCAGATCCGACGACTCTCACACAATCGCACATCGCATTTGACCTTTCCTGATTTGCAAGCCCCGATTGGATCCTAACTGTTCATCCATTCAGATCCAATGGTCCAGATTACTTCTCACTCTGCTTATTTGCTCCCGTATTTCCCCCTCTAGTCAGATCTCCACCATTGATCCCTTTAGATCCAACGGCCCTCGTTCAACCCGCCTGTTCACATACCCCTTTGCCTCCCCGCTCCATCTTTTAATCCTGACCATCCATCCTATAGATCCGATGGCTGAGATCTAACCCGCCTTTGGCTTTCCCCCACCTAACCAACTATGCATCTTACCTTTTTCACGCAGAAACCCGCACCGTCCGATCACAATGCCCTCATCCAACGACTGATATTCATTTTCACGCCCGAAGGTTAACGTTCCAAAAAAACACGAAATGGGCGGTTTTGAAATTCCATGTGTCAAGCAGCGAAGCATATCATGTTTTTTTTTGGAAATCAGCTTACTGCCTTTGACCCCGCATGAATACCACCAACATTTTTTCCACTAAAACCAATTTTCCCCTTTGGCTTTCGAAAGCCTCATCGTTTAATCCCCACCGTTGATCTCCTCCTGAGATCCAACGATCCATATTAATTGCCCTCCGCCCACCGGGTCCCACCACCATAGGCGCCCGACTTTCATTCAATTTCATTGTTTTTCTTTGTAATTCACCCAAACGTTAAACTTTGGGTTTTAACATTAAACCTTATTTCTCCCGTCTAACCTTCCTCCACAGTAAATCCTAACCATTGATCTCATCTGTCCATCTAATCCAACGGTCTGCGACCCTCTTTACGCCAAACTTTCATCAGCTCCATTTTCACCATTCCGCATGGTTTTTTACCTATTTTCATCTGCATCCACCATTTCCACCATCGTTTCCACAGGCCTCCGCAGCGATTCTCCACCACTCCCTTGGATTTATTTAACAGATTTATTGCATTGTGTAGGGTTTTCAGAGTGATAAATCCACTCTGTCTCTACGATCACAGCCACTGTGACTAGGTGCGCAGAGAGACCACCACAGTAGCAGCAGAGAATCATCAGCAAATGAAATTGAGGGATTTGGGCCCCTTATTGAAGATTTAATGCCTATAATCCCATGATTAGAGGACAGAGATGCAACAAAGATTGTGGAGAGAATTAAGAGGCCTAATAAGGCCTAAAGCGCACAACAGAGTCATATCAGTGTTTTCAGCATCAGGAGAATGTATTTTCTCCAGAAAGGACTTCCTACAACATTCTCCATGCCTCCTTGAGCCCTTAACAATTAGTACACTGACAGAAGCTTCTTAAAGACTGTCAGACAGTAGTTGTGGAAGCATGGAAGTCCTGCAGACTTTCTATCCTGGTTACTTATTCCAGAAGGCAATATAGAGTACCAAACAGGCAGAGAAGATTTCAAAGATACATCTAAGGTTAATGTTAACCTGACAGAGACTTCCAGACCCGCCTAAAAGTACCAATATGTCAACACAGAGCCATTAAGCAGGGTGGGCACGAACATTTCCTCCACTCTATCTTAATGAATCGATTAAATGTACATCTACTGCCACAGTTACTCATTCTCCTATAAGAACTCCCGAAGAACATATTTTAAAGGTTGTTGTTGTTAGTTGTAGGGATTCATTTGATTGTAGAACAGTTATTGGGGAAAGTAGCTTAGTAGTTTGTAATTTAGTAGGCTGGGAGGAAAAGTTTGGATTTTAACAGCCATTGAGCTCAAAGTATGTGATTGGTTTTTCACATCAATTGAACAAGAAAATTTCATAGGATCCTGGTCTATATTATAGGTGAAGTTTTCCTTACTGCATTGTCTTATTTCATTTTAATCATACTGTTAATTATTCTCTGATAAGAATCAGTAAATCAGGCTTAGGATATACCCTTGCATGGTACCCTAATGCCCATTGCTCTTCTTGTCTTTGATGTTTTCTGCTGATAGTGAATCTAAGAACAAATTGATGTAATTTAACCAGTCAAAGATGTTGGTCTAGCCCATGCTTACTGATGTTGGAATTCGAAGTTTGTTGCTTAGATGTTTTTGCTGGGTTTAAGCTGGAAGAATTGGGATACCGGGGATTTAGAGTTAGCCCTGTCCACTGGGGTCCTTTTCCAACAGATTGGCCTTTATAAGTTCCCTTTGAGCTAGTGTCAAAGCATTGGAGGTTAAAAGTCCTTCCTTGATCTTAGGCCTTGCTCTGTGTTAAATCTAACTATTTTTCCCTTTGAGAGTATGCTGAAAGTAGGCCTGGAGTTAAATGACCTCTGACCTGATCTTAAGCTACCTTTGTGCCTTCGTTGAGAGTTGCCTTTGAGCATGTCAAAGCAGGTCTGGATTTAAATGACATCTGTCCTGATCTCCAGACTACACTTGGGTTTCTTTCATTCTTTCACCTTCATTCCTTAATGTTCCATCTCACCATCTATCTAAAAGATCCTTTAGTATAGATGACTTTCCCTATGAAAAATATTGGTCAGTTGTTGTGTAAATTAAATCCTTTCATGACTCCATAGCCCAATGGATTGGCACTTTCTTAACCTATCTAATTTTGCCGAAACATCCTGCTACTTTGTTCCTTTTCTCCCATAGCCTTCTCAGTTAATGATCTCCAACCCAACAACCAAATCATTTAAAAAACCCCTCGTGCTTCATACCTAGCCTAATACCTCATTTTGAGCTTCAAAGATATATATCATTCTTTGCATTTATAGAGAGATCCCTCTTTGGATCTAGGAGGGCTAGATCCTAGGATCCCAAAGCGGTTTTGATGTTGTCTAGTCTTTTGGTCTTGCCAATATGGCCAAAACACTGGAATCCCAACATAATGGCGACCATACTGGGGAACAAATCAGACCAATAGCCTTGAGATTGGTATTTTATTGTTGATGGTGGACAGCAGCCTGCTCCAAAATTTTCAAATTCATCCACCTGGCGACTCCACACTCTATAACTCCTAAAGGACCAAATGACTCCACTGGTAGAAGACCCTGAACTAGTTGAGAAGATACAATGACCTCTGTGTACAAACATGGATCCAAATATGGATCAAGAAGCAAAGATAAATGCTTTAGAGGATAAACTTATAAGTCTGGTGAACAGATTTGGTGAAGTAGTGGAGATGTATGTGGCTAATTTAAATACAAATGATGATTATCTAGAGCAGCCCATGCATTTTCCAGAGCAAGAACAAACTCAAGACCTAGATGATGAGTAAGACATGTATGATGCTCAAGAATCTGTAGAAGATGAAGAGGGAAGTGATGAAGAAATGCCTGATTGCTTACCTATGTCTTGTAATATGATGATAAGAGAATGTCATGACAAAATGGCAAAAGCTAATAGGGAATGTTGTTTTGAGGAAATAAGAAACCACATAGAAGATGCAGAATTTGATGTGGAAGAAGAAAAAACTCATGAGCCTGGTTTTCTAACTGAATATCATCATGTTCATGAGGAATTGTTTGAAGCTGAAAAATATCAGGAAACATTAGAGAATCCTCAAGGTTTCCCTGCTAGTACAAGTAAAGATATCTTAGAAGAGGCCCAAGAAGACATCCTGCCTCCAAATTAGCCAATAAAAGAAACAAAGAGCTGCTGCACTTCTGCTCAAAGAAACACAAGAAAATCTTCCCTTTTGACAGAAGAAGAGATAGATCGGATCATCAATAGACAGCCTGCTCCCGAGGTCTTTTATAGAACAGACACTCTTTCCCATTCATCTGTTGAGTTTGATTATGAAGATCCAGAAAGCTCCCCTGTAAATCAGAATGAAGAAAGACTCGCTGATAATCCAGTATGTTTGCTTGGTAACATTACTTACTTCAATGATTTTCCTATTTTTGATCTATCTGATGATGATGTTCTCCAAACAGAAGATGATCTTGTAGAGCCATCATTAACAGATTTGTGGAAGGGAAGTCAGTTCCATCAGCTTCAAGAAAGTAATGAGCCAAGTTAGGTTGTTTATGACACTGATGGAGAAAGTTATGTAAGTCTTGTAATAGATGAAGATTCATCGAGTTTTCGCTCTGTTACACCTCTAATCATCAACGATAGTGCCCATATGATTGAAGATCAGCAACCTTTCATCTCACAGGGAGAAGAAGAAAATAAGGAAGAAATTTTTGAGCAGGATGAAAACAAAGAGCCTTCTCTTGTAAAAGAGGAAGCAATAGAACAAACCCCTGCTCAAGAATACAGTGATCTTTTCACCGAGTCCATCTCATCAAATTAGAATGCCTCAGAGCTACAAGAGGACAACACTACCATATATGATGAGTCCTCCAGTTCATAAAATGAAGAAGATGAGGGAGATTCTCTTTCTCAAGAGAGTATTTTTTTTAATCCAGTGGTAGAGGAAACAACCCTAGTTGAAAATCACTTATCAAATATGCACAACCAGGTATCATTTCATGATCCTTATGCTCATTTCCTGCAAACATTTGAAGAAGGATCAAAGGTCATTTTGAGCAGCTTGTTGCAGACAGAAATAAATATTTTAAAAGCTGTTGTTAGAAAACAG
This sequence comes from Pinus albicaulis, assembly GCA_034641835.2. Classification (NCBI taxonomy): domain Eukaryota; kingdom Viridiplantae; phylum Streptophyta; class Pinopsida; order Pinales; family Pinaceae; genus Pinus; species Pinus albicaulis. The sequence continues at coordinate 210,502,261 of CM076571.1, forward strand.
AGAGATTGGGAGTGGCCCTGCCTATCCAGCATGCTCAAAGAGATGAGCAGAAAATACTAGTCATGGGATCATCTGATTGACTGGATGTATTGGAAAAGAGTGTTTATAAGCTAGACATGTAAATATTTCAAGTTAGAGTAGGGTAGGTAGGAAAATCTCAATAAAGCTCAGTCTGTGAGCATTTAGATAGTTCTTTTTATTTTCTTCAAAGTTCAGCCCATGAGCAGTTTTGTATTTATGCCATGGCCCACAGCAAGCCAAACAGTCTAATCCTGGTTTGACTGTTTTCAATTTCTGTCTTAGAATGTAGAGAAGAAATCTGCTAGATAGTTTAATCCTAACAGATATAGTTTAGGTAGAGAAACTATGAGGCCAAAAGTTTAATCTGGTCTCATGGAGTAATAAGGGTAGCAGTAGAATAGGTTTATTTTCCTGTTTGTAAAAAATCAATGATGTAAAGTGTCTGCTAGTCCAAATGCACCCAGAAGAAAAAATGTTAGGACAATAGTATGGGTAGGTATTTATTTGAGAGAATATTATTGCTGATATGATGTCTTCATGATTGTGGCAGCTTATTAAAGAAAGAAAAATGATGGTCAAGGATAAAGCATCTGGCCTACTCCCAAAGATTATTTTCTGAGGTTCTTGACACCTTCAAGAAGATGCCATCCCCATGTGGAGACACTGTTAGCCACCTATGAATTTTTTGACAAGCAAACAGGTGGCTAAAATGTTTTTGAGCCTTCAAGAAATACATTTCCTTTGAAAAAATATCATTCTTGAAGCCTCCTTGTGTCTTTTCCCTTTGGACAATCCTCAGTGTTGTTTCCATTTCAAAAGCCTCACTATTTGTGAAAGAATTTTGCTCAAAAAGGCCTCTTTTCCCCCTTATTTCATTCCCACAAAGCCTCTGTTTTCATCACCTTCTTCCCCTTTCAAATTCCTCCAAAATCCCTAAGTAACCCTCTAAATCATCCTAACTCCCCTTTAAGCCTTACAATCATCCTCTTTTTCGCTTAAAACCCCTTTTTTCCCTCTACCGAAACCCCCATTTGGCCTTAAAAAACACTAAATTTAGGTAAAAATCCCCTTTTTTACATTATAGGCCTAAGCTCCTTTTGGCTAAGCCCCTAAACACTTCCCCACCATATAACCCGCACCTAGAACCAAGCGCTAAGGCCCTGGGTGCTAATCGCAATCAGAATTGGTCGTGAGCACTTTTTCATTTGTAAATTGAAATCTTCCGATGCGATGAACGTTTGGTCTATAGACCTCCACATTAATATTAGCTGTTGATTTGTATAGATCCGACGGCCCAGTTCTAATCGCACCCCGCTCATCGCTTCTCCCTATTCACCCCTCCGATCACATATGGACTGTCGATCTTCCCGTCAGATCTGACGGCTCTCGCACAATCGCACATCGCATTTGACCTTTCCCGATTGGCAAGCCTCGATTGGAGCCTAACCATTCATCCATTCAGATCCAACGGTCCAGATTACTTCTCACTCCACTCATTTTCCCCCATCTTTCCCCCTCTAGTTAGATCTCCACTGTTGATCCCTTTAGATCCAACGACCCTCATTCATCCCGCCTATTCACATACCCCTTTGCCTCCCCGCTCCATCTTTTAATCCTGACCATCCATCCTATAGATCTGACGGCTAAGATCTAACCCTCCTTTGTCTTTCCCCCACCTAACCAACTGTTCATCTGACCTTTTTCATGTAGAATCCTGCACTGTCCGATCACAGTGCCCTCATCCAACGACTAATATTCATTTTTGCGTTTTTTTCGCGCTCGAAGGTTAATGTTCCAAAAAAATGTGAAATGGGTGGTTTTGAAATTCCACGTGTCAAGAAATGAAGCATATCATGTTTTTTTTTGGAAATTAGCTTACCCCCTTTAATCCCGCGTGAATACCACCAGCGGTTTTTCCACTAAAACCACTTTTCCCCTTTGGCTTCTGAAAGCCTCATCGTTTAATCCCCACCGTTAATCTCCTCCTGAGATCCAACGGTCCATATTAATCGCCCTCTACCCGCTGGGTCCCACCACCATAGGCGCCTGAATTTCATTCATTTTCATTGTTTTTCTTTGTAATTCACCCAAACATTAAACTTTGGGTTTTAACATTAAACCTTATTTCTCCCATCTAACCTTCCTCCACAGTAAATCCTGACCGTTGATCTCATTTTTCCATCTAATCCAACGGTCTGCGACCCTCTTTACGCCAAACTTTCATGAGCTCCATTTTCACCATTCTGCATGGTTTTTTACCTGTTTTCATCTACATCCACCATTTCCGCCACTGTTTCCATAGGCCTCCACAGTGATTCTCCACCACTCCCCTGCATTTCTTTAATAGATTTATTGCATTGTGTAGGGTTTACAGAGTGAGAAATCCACTCAGTCTCTACGGTCATGGCCACTGTGACTAGGTGCACAGAGAGACCACCACAGCAGTAGTAGAGAATCACCAGCGAAGGAAATTGAGGGATTTGGGCCCCTTATTGAAGATTTAACGCCTATAATCCCATGATTAGAGGACAGAGATGCAGCAAAGATCATGAAGAGAATTAAGAGGCCTAAATCGCACAATAGAGTCATATCAGTGTTTTCAGCATCAGCAGAATGTATTTTCTCTAGAAATGACTTCCTACAGCATTCTCCATGCCTCCACGAGCCCTTAACAGTTAGTACATTGACATAATCCTCTTAAAGACTGTTAGACAACAGTTGTGGAAGCATGGAAGACTTGCATACTTTCTATCTCGGTTACTTATTCCAGAAGGAAATACAGAGTACCAAACAGGCAGAGAAGACTTCAAAGATACATATGAGGTTAATGTTAACTTGATAGAGACTTCCAGACCAGCCTAAAAGTACCAATATGTAAACACAGAGCCATTAAGTAGAGTGGGCACGAATATTTCCTCTACTCTGTCTTAATGAATCAATTAAATGTACATGTACTACCATAATTAGTCATTCTCCTATAAGAACTCCTGAAGAACATATTGTAAAGGTTGTTGTTGTTAGTTGTAGGGATTCATTTGATTGTAGAACAGTTATTGGGGAAAGTAGCTTAGTAGTTTGTAATTTAGTAGGCTGAGAGGAAAATTTTGGATTGTAACAGCCATTGAGCTCAAAGTATGTGACTGGTTTTGCACATCAATTGAACAACCAAATTTCACAGGATCTTGGTCTATATTACGGGTGATGTTTTCCTTACTGCATTGTCTTATTTCATTTTAATCATACTATCCATTATTCTCTGATAAGAATTGGTAAATCAGGCTTAAGATATACCCTTGAATGGTACCCTAATGCCCATTGCTCTTCTTGTATTTGATGTTTTCTGCTGATAGTGAATCTAAGAACAAATTCATGTAATTTAACCAGTCAAAGATGTTGGTCCAGCCCATGCTTACTGATGTTGGAATTCGGAGTTTGTTGCTTAGATGTTCTTGCTGGGTTTAAGCTGGAAGAATTGGGATACCGGGGATTTAGAGTTAGCCCTATCCACTGGGGTCCTTTTCCAATAGATTGGCCTTTATAAGTTCCCTTTGAGCTAGTGTCAAAGCATTGGAGGTTAAAAGTACTTCCCTAATCTTAGGCCTTGCTCTGTGTTAAATCTAACTATTTTTCCCTTTGAGAGTATGCTGAAAGTAGGCCTGGAGTTAAATGACCTCTGACCTGATCTTAAGCTACCTTTGTGCCTTCGCATTAGGGGAATTTTGAGGTCTAAAATGGGCCTAATAAGGAAATTATAAAATAATAGTGGAAAAAATCAAATAAGATTTGATGACATCATCAAATTTTAGAGGGAAAAATGAAAAAACTACTTTTCAACCATATTTTCTATTCCAAAGTTTTACCAAAAAAATTTCGAGCGTATACCGTTGGATGCGAATTCTAATGATCAAGAGGTCACCGATGGGCCCTATCATATTTAAATGAGAAATACATAAAAAAACGTGATTACAATCAGGGTTTTTATGTATTTCTCATTTTTCGTGCAGAAGAGTTCATCGAAAGTATGCAACATTGGTACTCCTTGGATGAGGAATTAAATTCCGCATCCAACGAGTACTCCCGCTCGAAATTTGAGCAAAAATTTTGGGAGATAAGTTTAAAATACGAGTTGAAAAAGTAGTTTCATTAGTTTATTATTTTTTAATATTTTTACTTTTTTACTCCAAAAATGGTGAATCATCCATTATGGATGACATCATCATCTTGAATCCTATTGGTTCTTATAAAGGTTATTTTGGTTGTACATTTTTCTTAGGAGGCCCATTTTAGACTTCAAAATTCCCCTAATGTTGAGAGTTGCCTTTGAGCATGTCAAAGCAGGTCTAGATTTAAATGACACCTGTCCTGATCTCCAGACTGCACTTGGGTTTCTTTCATTATTTCACCCTCATTCCTTAATGTTCCATCTCACCATCTATCTAAAAGATCCTTTAGTATAGATGACTTGCCCTATGAAAAATCTTGGTGAGCTGTTGTGTAAATTAAACCCTTTCATGACTCCATAGCCCAATGGATTGGCACTTTCTTAACCTATCTGCTTTTGCCGAAACATCCTGCTACTTTTTTCCTTTTCTCCCATAGCCTTCTCAGTTAATGATCTACAACCCAACAACCAAATCATTTAGAAAACCCCTCGTGCTTCATACCTAGCCTAATACCTCATTTTGAGCTTCAAATATATATATCATTCTTTGCATTTATAGAGAGATCCCTCTCTGGATCGAGGAGGGCTAGATCCTAGGATCCCAAAGCGGTTTTGATGTTATCTAGTCTTTTGGTCTTGCTAATCTGGCCAAAACACTGGAACCCCAACAACATGTAGAACATGTCTTCCAATACCTGTTTTACTCGCTTTGTTTGTCCGTCAGATTGGGGATGATAAGCTGTGCTAAAGTTTATCTGAGTTCCCAGTCCTGTAAACAATGTCTTCCAAAAGGCAGAAGTAAACTTAACATCCTGGTCTGAGATAACTATCTTTGGAATTCCATGTATTCTGAAAATCTCCTTCATGAATATGCCGGCTATCTGTACAGTCTTATAAGTAGACTGCATAGGTATAAAATGTGCAGATTCACTCAATCTGTCCACCACCACCATGATGGAATCATTTTGTCTTGTTGTTCATGGTAAGCCTGTAATGAAGTCCAGGGATATGACCTCCCACTTCCATTTAGGAATTCGTATGGGCTGCAAAAACCCTGCGGGATGTTTATGCTCCACCTTCACTTGTTGACATTCCAAACATTTACTTAAATACTCAGCAATTTTTTTACACATACCAGGCCAAATCAATACCTTTCTTATTGTAGTCAACATTTTTTGGTATCCTGGATGACCTGCATAATTGCTGCGATGGTACTCATCCATTATCAACTCTTTCAGACCCATGCGATTAGGCACATACATTTTCCCTCAGAAAGTTAGCATCTGATCTGCATTTATTCCATACTCAAATGTACTTTATTGCTTTCTGATTTCCTCCTTCTGTTGCCATAAAAATTGTTATTCTGGATCTTTTTGTGCCTCTTCCCTCACTTGTTCCAAAAATTTATTTTCTAGCTGATTATAGTACAACTCATATATACCATGTAGTTTTCTACTTAGAGCATCAACTACCTAGTTTTGTTTTCCCTTTACGTGTTGAATATCCATATCAAACTCACTTTGTAGAAATTTTCTGAATAATGAAGATTTATCCATCGATATTATCCTGATCACATACTAATTCGAATTCATATGCAACACATAATCTCTTCTACTCAGATCATCACACATGCGGAAATAAAACAAGCGGTATGCGATCAAAAGATCATCAAAACATCACACACATTACACAGTATGTATGGGGAAAGCTTACAGCTGAAAACCCCCAGCTATTTTGTATATTAAGATGGAAGAGAACATGTAAAAATCTCAGTACAATACTCCTCACAAGTACTCAGTACTGTCTCCAATAGTTACACACAAACTAGCTTGGTTTTGAACAAGTCACAGGTTCAAGATACATCCACTAATTGCCTGCCTCTATTGCGCAATCAAGGCTGGTCTAATGAGAGATCCAAGGTTCGAATCTCCTTGGCTTGACAGTGCAATCCTCATGGGAAATTTCCTCCAAGTGTGGTGCAAATCTCATGCACAACTCATGTCACAACTTATAGCTATCTCAACCCTTTCATCTACCTCTTTCACTGGTCTCCACTGAACTGTCCATGCACTGTAGTGAACTGATGTGTTCTTGAGTTGAATAATGAGTTAATAATTAGTGAATTAAATAATATTTAATTCATTCCACTCATTACTAGTTGATTAGCTAGTTAAACTAATCACAACTAGTTCAACTAAGTTAAACCGAACACAACTCCACCAACTGTCTCATCAACTCCACCAAACTTCTGCCACTGAAGTCCTAACTGAAGTCAACCATGCATGAGCTCACCAAACCCCTAGGAATAACGTAATTCCTCTGTCAGATGCATGAGCCACTTCCATAGCTCGAACTGAAGTGCTCCAAGAGAGTAAACTGAAGTTTAGAGTCCAAATATTATTAAGGGTAAATAATATTTGACTTTTCTATTTTTAGGATAGGCAGTCTAAAAATAGACTTCGACCTAAATTTCTAAAAATAGAGGTCCATCTATTTTTACCAACATGACCAATACTCCAAGAATAACATACTGCAACCCCTGGACCATGCTCCATATGTCTAAAAATAGACATAGTCTAAAAATAGATTTTGCGCCAGAATTTGACTGCGGGCCCACTTAGTGAAGGCGACTTCATTTCACTAAGCTCCATCATCTTGCTGCATTTTCAACACTCCCTCTCAGCAAGATATGGATTATCTGCAACCCCTATCCTGCCTCTGTGGAATTCGAATTTGCTTCTGGTGAGCGCCTTCGTCAGAATGTTAGCATCCTGATCCTCCGTGGGAATATATGAAAGCATCATGATTCTTCGCTGAACACAATCTCTAATATGATGGTACCTGATGTCGATGTGTTTGGATCTATCATGAAATACTGAATTAGCCAAGAGTTTAATGCAACTCTGGTTATCACAATAAATCACAGTAGGCTCCAAGTGCAACCCGAGCAATCCAACGAGGATCTTCCTCATCCAAATAGCCTCGCATGCAGCCAAGCTTGCTGCCATGTACTCAGCCTCTGCTGAACTGAGTGCCACGGATCTCTGCTTCCTACTGTACTAGGAAACTGTTGTTGACCCAATGCTGAAAACTCCTCCAGATGTGCTCTTTCGGTCCGTTGGGCTCCCTGCCCAATCTGCATTAGTGAAGCCGGAAAGCTTCGCTCCATCCTCCTGTCTGTACCATAGACCATATCCCGATTTTCCACTAAGATAACGCAATACATGCTTTCCTGCCTTCCAGAAGAGCTTGGTAGGATTAACCATAGCTTGCGAAAGCTAGTTAACAACATAGCATATATCGGGTCGTGTATTGACCAGAAACATAAGCGACCCCACCAACTGTCGATAGACAGTGGCATCCACTACCTCCGCTGAAGTAGCATCCTCCTTCCACCAACCACCAGGAAGAGGAGTGTCAACAGGCTTGCAGCCATGCATGTTGAACCTCTCCAGAATCTCCCGGGCATACTTGCCCTGAGAAACAAACAGTCCTCCACTGCGCTGCCAAATCTCCAATCCCAGGAAATAATGAAGGAGGACCAAGTCCTTCATCTCAAACTCTCGTGCAAGATCCTCCTTGCATGAAAGTATCAACAGCTCATCCCCTGTCAAAATCAGATCATCTACATATAGTACAATGATCAACAGCTTCCCCTCCACCACAATCTGGTACAGGTTAGGATCTGCCTCACTCTTGGAAAATCCAAGCCCAGTGAAATAACTGTCTATCCGTGTGTACCAAGCACGAGGTGCTTGCTTCAACCCGTACAGTGCTCTCTTGAGTCGACACACATGCGACTCATTGCTGAAGATCTCGAAACCTTCAGGCTGCTCTATGTACACCTCCTCCTCAATGACTCCATTGAGGAATGCAGTCTTCACATCCATCTGATGGATGTGCCATCCCATCTGCGCTGAGAGAGCTAGGATCGTCCGTATGGAAGAGTACCTTGCGACAGGTGCAAATGTCTCCTCATAATCGATCCCCTCGATCTGTGAGAAGCCACGGGCGACAAATCTCGCCTTGTACTTCTCCACACTCCCGTCAGCCGCCTGCTTCACTTTGTAGATCCATCGCGAACCCACCACTGATTTCCCCTCCGGTCTTGGGACAATCTCCCATGCACTGTTTCTGACGATCGAATCATATTCTTCGATCATGGCATCTACCCATGTGGGTTCCTCCAAAGCTTCCTCAAAAGAGGATGGCTCCGTCATGACACATTGACTCATAAGAGCCATGTATCTAGTGTACCGATCCGGTGACTGCCTCTGTCTGCGTTGTGCTGTAGGTGGTCCTACAACCTTCTCTGCATCTCGAGCCAGTCGCTCAGCTTCTGTAGTGCGCATGCGCCCTCTGATGGTTGGCGCTGCATGGGTGGTTTCTTCCACCTCTTGAACCTCCTCTTGTGGCTGATCCACATCCGGAAGCTCCTCCTTAGGAACTAACAGCTCCTCATCTGCATGCAAGTGTAGCTCCCTCTCAAGCGAACACCGCATGGCTTTCTCCTCCTGGAATTTTATATCCCGTCGCACAACAGTCTTGCGACTGTCTGGCACATACACCCGATAGTTGTGAGGTGTATCAGTGTACCTCACAAATATTCCAACCTCAGCAGTTGGATCCAGCTTCCTTCTCGCATCCTTCGTCACATGCATGTAGACAGGAGAACCAAAAATCCGCAAATGGGAAATATCAGGCCTCTTGCCAGAATAAGCCTCCTCCGGTGTACTCATGCCAAGAACCTTGTGAGGACAACGGCTCTGCACATACACTGCTGTATTGCATGCCTCAGCCCACAAGTGAAGGGGTAGGCCCTGATCATGCAACATCGCCCGTGCAGCACCCACGATCGTTCTGTTCTTCCGCTCAGCCACCCCGTTCTGCCGTGGGTTATGGGGTGCGATGAGCTCTCTCCGAATCCCTTCTGCGCTGCAGAACTCCTTGAATTCAGCCGAGATGAATTCACCACCGTTATCACTCCTTAGAGCAATCACCTTCTTCCCCGACTCCTTCTCGACCAGTGCTTTAAACTCACAAAACTTCGCGAATGTATCGCTCTTCTTCTGCATGAAGAAGATCCAGCACTTTCGAGAGAAATCATCAACAAAGATCACATAATACCTGTGCTTTGCTGTCGAAGCAACTGAGAAAGGACCACACACGTCTGTGTGAACTCTCTCAAGGATCGTCATGGTGCGACTATCCTTCTCGTGAAAGGTGGCTTTCACATACTTCCCCAAGGTACACCCCTTGCACTGATCTGACTGCGCAAGAGTGCCCTTAGGAAGCCCAGTAGAAATCTGCTGCAGTATTTTCAAAGCTCCATGGTGAAGGTGGCCCAATCTCCTGTGCCACAGTTCGCCCTCATCATCCCGGCTCACCACTTCTCTCGCCTTGCATGCCATTGCTGCGCAGCCATCTACTTGCAACTGATAAAGGTTCTTGACTCGAACCCCTATCTTCCGGGTCTCACCAGTAGTCTTACTGCGCAGGAAGGCTTTTCCTTCGCTGAAGACCACATCATACCCCTTGTCTTCCAACATCGCCACAGAGATTAGGTTCTTCATCAATCTTGGAACATGCAAAAATTCCTTCAATATGAAAGGTTTACCAGACTCCCTCTCAAAGGAAATGGTACCGATACCAGTCGCACTGTATCTACCATCATCGCCCATCTCGATGTGCACTCCAAGATCTTTTTCCTCCAGATTTGAAAACAGATCTCGATCTCCGGTCATGTGAAATGACGCACCACTGTCCAAGAACCAAACTGATCCCGCCACACTTGAAACCAAGCATGCGATCAGTGAAAAATCCAGTTCAAATTGAGAAGCCAATGCCTCTCCCGCTGCAGATCCAACAACCTTCTTATTTTTCTTCTTCTGCGGATAATTTGTGGCATAGTGTCCGTGCTGGTGACAATGAAAACACTTCACCTTGGACATGTCTTGATTCTTTCCTTTCGCACCAAACTGAGAAGCTTTCTTGCTCTTCCCCTTCTTTGCTTTGGCAGCCAAAGCACAATTTTCTTCATCAGGTACCTTTGATGAAGATCCGTCCCTGGTAGTCCTCCTTATCTCCTCCTGCATGAGATCCGCCCAAAGGCGCTCCCATCCCGGCAACTTCTCCTGACCATTGAAACTATCTTGATATGCATGCCAACTTTTCAGAAGACCAAGGAGAGCCAGGTCCACCATATCCTCTTCTTCGACAGTCACCCCCACACTTCCCAGCTCATCTCTGCATTGAGTGAACTTCGTGAGGTACTTGGCGATACTGTCGCCTTTCTCCATCTTGATGTTTCTGAGCTTATCTTTGAGCGCCAGCTTCCTTTGGTCACTCTTACTCTGGAATATATTTTTCAACGCTTTCCACATTAAATATGGAGAATATTTTCCATGCAGGCTGGATACAATGTGATCCTTAACGCCCTCCAACAGAATCCTTCGACATTTCGCCATCTTCTTTTTCCAAGCTTCGACTTCAGCAAGATTAGTGGGCTTTTGGACATCTGTATCTATGAACTCCTTCAGTCCATTACCTTCTAATACTACCTCCATGCGATCTTTCCATGCAACATAATTCGAACTGCCTTCAAGAGCATATTCGAGTCGCAAACTGTTGAAAGACATTTTCAACTCCGGCACCAAGAAAACAAACTGCTACAAAATTCGAATTCCAAGCTCAAAACTCAACCGCTCTTGATCTGTGAGAACAAATTATTTCTAGCACAGAGATCGACTGCAGGGGCATTTACTGGATGTATCACCTTTCAAAGGAAAGGATGGATCCAGAGGCTACCTGGCCCGCATGCAGACTCTGTCTACTGAAATAAGTTTGTAATCACTGTGATGATCAATCTTTGCTCCGATAGCTCCGATACCATGTAGAAATTTGCTGAATAATGAAGATTTATCCACCGAGATTATCCCGATCACATACTAATTCGAATTCATATGCAACACATAATCTCTTCTACTCAGATCATCACACATGCGGAAATAAAACAAGCGGTATGCGATCAAAAGATCATCAAAACATCACACACATTACACAGTATGTATGGGGAAAGCTTATAGCTAAAAACCCCCAGCTATTTTGTATATTAAGATGGAAGAGAACATGTAACAATCTCAGTACAATACTCCTTACAAGTACTCAATACTGTCTCCAATAGTTACACACAAACTAGCTTGGTTTTGAACAAGTCACAGGTTCAAGACACATCCACTAATTGCCTGCCTCTATTGCGCAATCAAGGCTGGTCTAATGAGAGATCCAATGTTCGAATATCCTTGGCTTGACAGCATAATCCTCATGGGAAATTTCCTCCAAGTGTGGTGCAAATCTCATGCACAACTCATGTCACAACTGATAGCTATCTCAACCCTTTCATCTACCTCTTTCACTGGTCTCCACTGAACTGTCCATGCACTATAGTGAACTGATGTGTTCTTGAGTTGAATAATGAGTTAATAATTAGTGAATTAAATAATATTTAATTCACTCCACTCATTACTATTTGATTAGCTAGTTAAACTAATCTCAACTAGTTCAACTAAGTTAAACCGAACACAACTCCACCAACTGTCTCATCAACTCCACCAAACTTCTGCCACTGAAGTCCTAACTGAAGTCAACCATGCATGAGCTCACCAAACCCCTAGGAATAGCATAATTCCTCTTTCATATGCATGAGCCACTTCCATAGCTCGAACTGAAGTGCTCCAAGAGAGTAAACTGAAGTTTAGAGTCCAAATATTATTAAGGGTAAATAATATTTGACTTTTCTATTTTTAGCTAGGCAGTCTAAAAATAGACTTCGACCTAAATGTCTAAAAATAGAGGTCCATCTATTTTTACCAACATGACCAATACTCCAAGAATAGCATACTGCAACTCCTAGACCATGCTCCATATGTCTAAAAATAGACATAGTCTAAAAATAGAATTTGCGCCAAAAATAGCCTGCGGGCCCATTTAGTGAAGGCGACTTCATTTCACTAAGCTCCATAATATTGCTGCATTTTCAACACACTTAGGAAGGAATTCCATCTTGCCTATCTTGAGTTTAAATCCACTTGCTTGAAGTAACTAGTCAAGCTGCGATGATCTGTTTTTAACGCAAAATTTTTGCCCAGCAAGTAGTGTCTCCATACCTAGAGCGCATGTACTACTTCTGTTAACTCCAAATCATATGCTGAGCACCTTTGTTCATGATCATTCAACTTTCTGGATTCATATGCCACCACCTTGCCTTACTGAGATAGGATTGCCCCAACACCTTCTTTACTTGCGTCGGTACACACTTCAAATTCTTTGCTTGGGTAAGCCACTCTTAACACAGGTGCAGTAGTCAAAAGTTGTTTCAGCTTTTCAAAATTGTTATGACATTCGATAGTCCGCTTGAAAACTTTTCCTTTTCTCTACAAACAAGTAATAGGAAAAGAAATTATGGAAAATCCTTAAATAAATCTTCGGTAGTACCCAGATAATCCCATAAAGGATCGAATATATGCCACATTCTGGGGTACTCGCCATTCCATAATTATTTTGATCTTTTCTAGATCAACAAAAATTCCCTCTGCTGAAATAACATGGCCTAAACACTGGATTTATGTTTTGAAGAAATTGCATTTTCTGAATTTAGTGTATAGCTGGTGTTTCCTTAACATTTCTAGCACAATCATCAAATGCTCCTTATGCTCTTCCTGGTTTTTAGAATAGATCAAAATATCGTCTATAAATATAAGTACAAGATTATCCAGGAAAGGATGGAAGATTCCATGCATTAACCTCATAAAGGTTGCTAGTGCATTTGTTAACCCAAAGGGTAACACCACAAATTCATAGTGTCCATACCTAGTACGGAATTCTATCTTGCAAATGTCTTCATCCTTGATTCGAATCTAGTGATATCCAGATCTTAAATCTATCTTGGAAAACATTGTGGCCCCCTTCACCTGATCAAACAGATCATCAATTCTTGGTAAAGGGTATTTTTTCTTGACTTTTAACTTGTTAAGTTTCCTATAATCCATGCACATTCGCATGGTCCCGTCCTTCTTCTTCAGGAACAACACTGGTGCTTCCCAAGGGGACACACTTGGATGAATGTACCCCTCATCCAACAGTTCCTGTAACTGCATCTTCAGTTATGTTAGTTCAGGCACACTCATTCTATAAGGAGCCCTTGACACGGGAGAAACCCCTGGCATTAACTCTATGGTAAAGTCAATGTCTCTCCTTGGTGGTAATCCGGGAATATTTTCTGGAAAGTCATCTAGAAATCCTTGCACCACAGGTATATTTTCCATTATTGGTGATTTCTCCTTGGAATCTGCATACCCCACTTGAATAGCATATAACTGGCACCCATTCCTTATAAATTTATTCATTTGGGATGTTGTAATTGGACGTAACTGTAATGGCTTCTTGATTCCTTGAATATCTTTACGTGTTCCATCATGCAGTCTGTAATAAATAATCTTTTCTTTACAGTCTGTTAGGTCTCTGTAGTTTGCAAGATTGGCAAAAACAAACACTGCAGAGCCTACATCAAAACCACTTTGGAATCCTAGGATCTAGCCCTCCTTGATTCAGAGAGGGATCTATATATATATAAGTGTTTTCAAAGATATTTCTTTAAGGCTTATGATATGATATTAGGCTAGCTATGAAGTACAAGGGATTTGTTTGTTTTGGTTGGGATGAACATCATCAAAATGAAGGAAGCCTTTTTTGAGGGGTAAAGGTGTGAGTAGGTTGAAATAATGGTTCAGCTGATAGGATAGGTAAGAAACAATATCAATCCATTGGGCTATGGAGTCATAAAAGGATTTAATTGCACAACAGGTTTCAAGAGTGGTCTATGGGGCAAGTCATTTATGTCAAAAGATATCTTTAAGTTGATTTATGGTATGGAACATTAAAGTGTAGTGAAAGAAGCAAGCATATAAGAAAAACAAAGGGCAACTTAAGATCAAGTAAGGACTTTTAACCTAGCTTGCTTTTAGCATACTCAAAGGAAACAAAGAATAGTTTAAGATCAAGTAAGAACTTTGAATCTAGCTTGCTTTCAGCATACTCTCAATCAAAAACATTAAGGATAAAACAAAGAATAGCTTAATATCAAGTAAGGACTTTTAACCTAGCCTGCTTTTAGCATATTCAAAGGAAAAACATTCAAGATGAACATAAAAAGTAGCCTAAGATCAGGTAAGGACTTTGAACCTATCCTGCTTTTGTCATACTCTTGAGGGAACTTTTCAAAGCAACTGTTGGAGATAAACTAGAGGACAGGGCTAACCATAAACTTCTCTAATTCAATCTTTACTTAGCAGAATTTTCAAGAGCTTTCAAAGACAATATCTCAAGTTGTACTCGGGAATCATGGGCTCACCAATACTTCACTGGTTATACTCTATTGAATTATCCTTAAAACACAATCAGAAGAAAACATAAAGATAAATATTTATTAGTGAGAAATAGGGTACTTTGCAGTAAATCCTAATCTATATTTGATATTCTTTATCAGAGAAAATGGACAGTATGGATAATATGAGAAAAATAAAAATTACAGTAAGAAAAACATCACCATTGACATAGACCAGTATCCAATAAATCAGCTTGTATATTTGATGTTAAAACCAGTTACAATATTCAAGTCCAATGGGACTTTACAGCATCAAAACTCTCTTCTCAGCCTATCTTTCTTTAATTACAAAACAGAGCTTCAGCAGCCTCAATAGCTATTTACATTCAATTAGTATTCAACCAAAAATAATACTAGACTCCTCATATGATATATATAGGTAAATTTGAGGAGGTGGAGTGGAAACAAGGTCCAACTAATCAATTATTACAAAGTAGATGCTTCTTGGCCTTTGGGAGGCCTTACGGAGAATATTTTAGATTTTTAACTTTGTTTTAATCAATTTTACATTAAATTTCATCAACTTCAGTCACTTTTGTTGACTTTGGGGGCTTTTGGTAGGTTGGCAATTACTTCTGAGCTGTCTTTAGCAAATATATCTGACTGTGCATTCAATTTGTATTATTTTGAGGAAAATGAACTTGTAGGTGGCATTTTGAGGATTAATTGCCTCACTGATGTGGCAATAGGAGGCTCTCTTTGTTGATCTTTCTACTTTTGTGGCTTTAAACATTGATTTGCCTTTAATTTGTGCTTTAAGGCCTTATAATCATCTTCGGGCTTTTAACTGTCTTTAACCCTTAAACTGCGGATTAATCTTTAAATCTTCATACTTTGCTTTAATCCTTTAATCTTCAATCTCCACTCTCCTTTCCTTTTGCTGTTGTGGATAGGTGGCTTTAATGTGCGAGGGGTTTGATTTTGATAACCAATGTTTATACAACATTGATTAAAAACCCTAGATTTTACACCCGGGAGGCTCCCTTTCTGCGTTAATTCGGCTTCAAAGATGGTGAATTTCGGCCCTGTCCCTTTATGGACTGTGGGAAGGGTTTTCGCCTTAAAAACCACCACCAAACCCTGCATAAAACTAAAAAAAACATTACAAAACCCTACGGTGTTGGATAGACTTCTTGTAGAGGCTGGCAGAGGGCGGGAAGAGCAGGATATGCAGGCGAAAGAGGAAATTCTATGACAGAGAGGTGAAAACCTATGAAAACAGGGTTCAAATTTGGTTTTGGCACGAAAATGTGGATTGGTGGTTTTGAAAATACCACTGGCAGTTTTCATGTGGCAATCAGGTGGTAAACGGTTTTGTGCGTATCGAATGCAATATCATTTATGGGGTGACATGTGTCCACCCCAATACCTTCGTTTTTGCGTTAAAGCTGCGTGTTGGGGAGGTTTGGGTGGTTGGAGTGCATCACCCGTCCGATTTGCGGGGATGCAGATTGATGGCGGGGAGGGAGCGTGAAAACATGAAGTTGACCGGTGGATAGGAGTAAGTGGAGGCCAGGTGGCAAGCAGAGATTGGGAGATAGGTTCATGGGTGGAAGGTAGGGCCCAACTGACATCAAATTTTTTGTTTGGTAGCGCGGGTGTGTGCGATGGGTTGTTTGATCGGGTTTAAACGGGAACCGTTAGATCAGATGAATCAACGATGAAGATGTATTGTGAGGATGGATGGACAGATATTAGTCAAGAGAATGGAGGGTGAGAGGGGATGCATGGTGGCTGTCAGATCAAGGCTTGAGGCCTTTGATCTACGGTTGAGGTTTCTCTAGGATTTGACAAGTATGGAAAGGAAAAAACAAAGGGAAGGGGGCTTAAAGAATAAGGAAGGGAAGGGTTTGATGGAGGAGTATGGGACCAGAAGCGGGGTGTGAAGGGCTAGGAGGAGGGATGAGGGAGGTGATTCAGCGCCGTTGGATCGGAAATATCTATGGCTAGGATTAATGCGGGGTTTGACAAATATGGCAGAGAAAATACAAAGGAGAATGTATTTTACCAGGGGCGCGGGGGTAAATAAAAGGTAAGAGAAGGGGGCTAGGGATAAGGTAGAAGCGCGGTTCTGTGGAGAAAAAGGGACCGGGGGTAGAAAGTAAAAAGGGCTAAAGGCTAAGGATTTAGCGCCAGGTCACGGTGCAGGTCATATGACAGAGAAGGAGCTGAAGATTTAAGCCCTCAGGGGCTTAAAGCCTGTATATAAAAGGGCGCATTTTTAGGCCAAAAGAGGGGTTTTTTAGTGTTTTTTGAGGTTCCGATAGGTAAAAAAAGGTAATTAAAACCATAAAAAGGTGTTTTTAATAGGTTTAAAAGGGATTTTTGAAGGTTTTTTAGGAAAATGAAGGGTAAATGAGAAGGAGAAAAGGGGTTTTTCAGAGGAAAATGAAGGATAAATAAAAGAGAAAAGTGAATGAAATAGGCTTAGAAAATGATGGAAAATGGCCTAAAAAACAGTCTCTTTTGATATCAACAGGGTTTCTTAGTGGATTTTTTGAATGAAACAGTAGTGAAGATTACTTCTTAAGTTGGAAAGCATGAGAAGGTTTCAAGAATGAGAAATTTTTTATGAAAATAATCTCTTGAAGGCTCAAGACCTATTTTAGCCATCATTTGCTATGACAAAAATTTACTGATGGCTAAAAGTGGCTCCACTTGGGGATGGAAGCTCCTTGGAGCTGTTAAGAACTTCAGAAATTGATCTCTGGAATGCAGACCTGTGCCTTATCCATTGACAACATTTTCTTCCTTGATCATGCTACTTAAAAAGATGATCAATACTTTGTATCAGCAAGCAAATTTCTCCCAAACATGCTTAGACTTTCATACCTTTTGAAATCAAAATTTTATTCTTTTATTAAAAGCAGGAAACTAATCTAAATCTACCCTTATTTCTTCCATGAGTTCAGATTAAACAATTGAATTTATTAATTCTCTACCTAAGCTACTATCTGCCAGGATTAAACTGTCTGGAAGATTTTATTCTTTATATTCTAAAACAAAAATTTAAATACAAACAAACCAGGATTAAGCTGTCTAATTTGCTGTAAGACTATGGCATAAAAACAAGCTGCACATAGACTGAAATTTACAGAAATTTAAAACAAAATTTTGAAGGATTAAGATCTGAAAATTATGAATATCCTTCCTTCTTTCTTTTAGCTCTGGTTTTGATCTTTTTAGAGATGTTCTTCTTCTTTAGCTGGTTCAAGTTTTTAGCATATTAGAACCAGTTATTTTCTTCTCTTTGGCTCAAGTTTTGATCTGATTAGAGCCATTCTTCATCAAACTTACAGGTTCAGGATTTAATCTTGTTTGAACCTCTGTTTTTCTATCCTAATCTAGTCTACTGATAAGCTAAGATTGAATTGTTTGGAAAATCTTTTTCACTAACCTATCAGCAGTAATTTGAAATCTACCTAGTCATTATTAGGTTGTATGAATAAATAGTAGTGCTCTCTCAAGTAGTGGCATTTAGGCTTGCACACTTTCATATTTTTCCTTTCTTTTTTGGTATGGGGCTGTACCTTTCTTCTTTTATATCTGCCCTCTTTTCTCTTTTTCTATTGCTTTTTGTACTTTTTCCTTTTTTCAAATTCAAAAGCAGAACAGAAAACTACCTAAATGCTTACAAGCTGAGCTTTATTACTTTCCTACCTACCCTAATCTAACTCTGAAATATTTACATATTTAGCTGGTAAATTCTCTTTTCCAGTACATCCAGTCAATCAGATGGTTCCATGACTGGTATTTGCTCATCTCTTTGAGCATTCTGGACAGATAGGGCCACTCCCATCTCACTTATTTCTTAGCAGTAGTTAAAAATTTTGTTACATTTGGTGATACACTGCTCCTAACAATCTCTATCCCTTCTTCAAATGTCTTCAAGAAATCAGCATAGAGATCTTGAAATAAAGCCTGGTTATGAATATTTGGAAGATAGGTTTCAACCAGGATTACCTTTTCCTACACTGGATCAATATTAAGATTATTTTGAGAAAGAACTTCTTCCTCATCTTCATTATTATCTGAACTGGATGACTCATCATATATTACAGCATTGTCCTCTTGTAGTCATGGTATGCTTTGATTCAATGGACTGTATTCTGTGAAGAGATCATCCGGTTCTTGAGTAGGGGTATCTTTTATTACCTAAACCCTTTCAGGAGAAGCCCTTTTATATTCATCATGCTCAAGAAATTCTTCATTTTTTTCCTCCTCAACCTTTGAGTTGAAAGACTGCTGATTCCCAATCATGTGAAAGCTACTTCTGATGGATTGGATTGGTTGATTGCTGCCTTCAAGCTGATGATAGTGAAGTTCATGACACCAATCTACTGTTGGTTGCCCTGCATGATTAGTTTCTGTTTGAAGCTCATCATCATCATCAGACTGATCAAAAATTGGACAATAATGAGTATAAACAATCTCACCAATCAAGCATATTGGGTTATCAGTTTGTTTTTATTTAAGCTAATCTACAAGTTTGTTTCTAGTTCGAGACAACAAGGTTCAGTAGGTAGATGAGAATAATTTTTTTGTTTGAATGAAGTTTTGAGGGCTGGCTGTTTGCTTAATATTTGATCAATTTCTTCTTCTGTCAAAAGAGGAGGGATTTTTCTTTCAGCATAGATAGAAGTACAACAGTCCTCTTTCTCTTGTGTTAACTGGTTTTGAGGCTGGATGTCTTCTTGAGCCTCTTCTAGTGGATCTTCACTTGTGCTTGCAGGGAAAACTTGAGGGTTTTCTACTGTTTCCTGATCTACTTCTGTTTCAAACAACTCCTCATGATTGTTATGATAGTCAATTTGAATATAGGGTTCATGAGCTATTTCTTCTACATTATCAGGATGCCACTCTTCTTGTGTAATCTGAAATGAGTTGTGACATAGAGGGAGAGTCCCTATATGTGCTAGTTCTCCTTCCACATCAGATTCTGTGTTTTCTAAGTGGCTAATTGTTTCCTCAAAACACTGCTCACTATTAGTATTTGCATTTGGTCGTAAAGTTCTCTTAATAGTGCAATACAAGATAGAGGTATGCTGTCAGGACTTTCTTGAAAACCTTCTTCATTGTTTTCTCTGTAACCTTGCTCATCATCTTATATAAAGTCTTGATCATCATACATGTCTTTTTCATTGTCTAGGTCTTGTGGTGGTTTAGTTTGTTCTTGATCTGAAAAAAGCATGGGCTGCTCTAGATCATCAATATTTAAATTATCCTCATACCTATCCATTATCTTTCCAAACATGTACAACATTTTTTCCATCATGGCCAATCATTTTGCTTTTGGGTCTATATCTGAATCCATGTTTGTAAATCAGAAAAGAGGTCACTATATCTTGTTAACCAGTTCAGAGTCTTCTACCAATGGAGTCATTTGGTATTTTGGGAGTAGTGGAGTTGCTAGGTGAAGGATTTTTACTTGTTTTCAAGGTTTTATTGTTGTTCACCATCAACAATAAATAATAACCAGTCTAGGTGACACTTTATTCATTTAGGAATAGGGGTTCGCTGAGTTGTGAACTTATCTATTACTCAATGTTTCTCTCCCCAGTATGGTCACCACTATGTTAGGCCTCTGTAGTTTGAAATATTGGCAAGAACAAACGCTGCAGAGCCTACATCAAAACCACTTTGGAATCCTAGGATCTAGCCCTCCTGGATTCAGAGAGGGATCCCTCTATATATAAGTGTTTTCAAAGATATTTCTTTAAGGCTTATGATATGATATTAGGCTAGCTATGAAGTACAAGGGTTTTGTTTGTTTTGGTTGGGATGAACATCATCAAAATGAAGGAAGTCTTTTTTGAGGGGTAAAGGTGTGAGTAGGTTGAAATAATGGTTCAGCTGATAGGATAGGTAAGAAACAATATCAATCCATTGGGCTATGGAGTCACAAAAGGATTTAATTGCACAACAGGTTTCAAGAGTGGTCTATGGGGCAAGTCATCTATGTCAAAAGATCTCTTTAAGTTGATTTATGGTATGGAACATTAAAGTGTAGTGAAAGAAGCAAACATATGAGAAAAGCAAAGGGCAGCTTAAGATCAAGTAAGGACCTTTAACCTAGCCTTCTTTCAGCATACTCAAAGGAAACAAAGAATAGCTTAAGATCAAGTAAGAAATTTGAATCTAGCTTGCTTTCAGCATACTCTCAATGGAAAACATTAAGGATAAAACAAATAATAGCCTAAGATCAAGTAAGGACTTTAACCTAGCCTGCTTTTAGCATATTCAAAGGAAAAACATTCAAGATGAACATAAAAAGTAGCCTAAGATCAGGTAAGGACTTTGAACCTATCCTGCTTGTGACATACTCTTAAAGGATCTTTTCAAAGCAATTGTTGGTGATAAACTAGAGGACAGGGCTAACCATAAACTTCTCTAATTCAATATTTACTTAGCAAAATTTTCAAGAAATTTCAAAAACAATATCTCAAGTTGTACTCAGGAAACATGGGCTCAATAATACTTCACTAGTTATACTCTATCGAATTATCCTTAAAACACAATCAGAAGAAAACATAAAGATAAAGATTTATCAGTGAGAAATAGGGTACTTTGCAGTAAATCCTAATCTATATTTGCTGTTCTTTATCAGCGAAAATGGACAGTATCCAGAACATGAGAAAAATAACAATTACAGTAATAAAAACATCACCATTGACATAGACTAGGAACCCATAAATCAACTTGTATATTTGATGTTTAAACCAGTTACAATCTTCAAGTCCAGTGGGTCTTTATAGCTTCAAAACTCTCTTATCAGCCTATCTTTCTTCAATTAAAAAACAGAGCTTCAGCAACCTCAATAGCTATTTACATTAAATGAGTATTCAACCAACAATAATACTAGACTCCTCATATGATACATATAGGTAAATTTGAGGAGGTGGAGTGGAAGGAAGGTCCAACTAATCAATTAATACAAAGTAAATGCTTCTCAGCCGTTGGGAGGCCTTATGAAGAAGATTTCAGATTTTTAACTCTATTTTAATCAATTTTACATTAAATTTCATCAACTTCAGTCACTTTTGTTGACTTTGGGGGCTTTTGGTAGGTTGGAAATTACTTCTGAGCTGTCTTTGGAAAATATATCTGACTGTGCATTCAATTTGTATTCTTTTGAGGAAAATGAACCTGTAGGTGGCATTTTGAGGATTAATTGCCTCACTGATGTGGAATTTGGAGGCTCTCTTTGTTGATCTGTCTACTTTTGTGGCTTTAAACACTGATTTGCCTTTAATTTGTGCTTTAAGGCCTTATTATCATCTTCGGGCTTTTAAACTATGTCTTTAACCCTTAAACTGCGGATTAATCTTTAAATCTTCTTACTTTGCTTTAATCCTTTAATCTTCAATCTCCACTATCCTTTCCTTTTTCTGTTGTGGACAGGTGGCTTTAACGCGTGGGGGGTTTGATTTTGATAACCCATGTTTATGCAACATTGATTAAAAAACCCAGATTTTACAACTAGGAAGCTCCCTTTCTCCGTTAATTCGGCTTCAGAGATGGTGAATTTTGGCCCTGTCCCTTTATGGACTGTGGGAAGGGTTTCCGCCTTAAAAACCACCATCAAACCCTGCATAAAACCAACAAAAACGTTGCAAAATCCTACGATGTTGGATAGACTGCTTGCAGAGGCTGGTGGAGGGTGGGAAGAGTAGTATATGCAGGCAGAAGAGGAAATTCCATGACAGAGAGGTGAAAACCTGTGAAAACAGGGTTCAAATTTGGTTTTGGCGCGAAAATGTGGATTGGTGGTTTTGAAAATACCACTGGCAGTTTTCACATGGCAATCAGGCGATAAAAGATTTTGTGCATATCGAACGCAATATCGTTTATGGGGTGACACGTGTCCACCCCAATACCCCCATTTTTGCGTTAAAGCTGCATGTCAGGGAGGTTTGGGTGGTCGGAGTGCGTCAACTGTCTAATCTGTGGGGATGCAGATCGACGGTGGGGAGGGAGCGCGAAAACATGAAGTTGACTGGTGGATAGGAGTAAGTGGAGGCCAGGTGGCAAGCGGATATTGGGAGATAGTTTCATGGGTGGAAGGTAGGGCCCTATTGACATCGGGTTTTTTGTTTGGTAGCACGGGTGTGTGTGATGGGTTGTTTGATCTGGTTTAAACAGGAACCATTAGATCAGATGAATCAATGGTGAAGATGTATAGCGAGGATGGATGGACAGATATTAGTCGAGAGAATGGAGGGTGAGAGGGGGCACATGGTGGATGTCATATCAAGGCTTGAGATCTTTGATCTACGATTGAGGTTTCTTCGAGATTTGACAAGTATGGAAGGGAAAAAACAAAGGAAAGGGGGCTTAAAGAATAAGGAAGGGAAGGGTCCGATGGAGGATTATGGGACCGGAAGCGGGGTGTGAAGGGCTAGGGAAAAAGGGCTAGGAGGAGGGATGAGGGAGGTGATTCAGCGCCGTTGGATCGGAAATATCTATGGCTAGGATTAACGCGGGGTTTGACAAATATGGCAGAGAAAATACAAAGGAGAATGTATTTTACCAGGGGCGTGGGGGTAAATAAAAGGTAAGAGAAGGGGGCTAGGGATAAGGTAGAAGCGCGGTTCTGTGGAGAAAAAGGGACCGGGGGTAGAAAGTAAAAAGGGCTAAAGGCTAAGGATTTAGCTCCAGGTCACGGTGCAGGTCATATGACAGAGAAGGAGCTGAAGATTTAAGCCCTCAGGGGCTTAAAGCCTGTATATAAAAGGGCGCATTTTTAGGCCAAAAGAGGGGTTTTTTAGTGTTTTTTGAGGTTCCGATAGGTAAAACAAGGTAATTAAAACCATAAAAAGGTGTTTTTAATAGGTTTAAAAGGGATTTTTGAAGGTTTTTTAGGAAAATGAAGGGTAAATGAGAAGGAGAAAAGGGGTTTTTCAGAGGAAAAAGAAGGATAAATAAAAGGGAAAAATGAATGAAATAGGCTTAGAAAATGATGGAAAATGGCCTAAAAAATAGTCTCTTTTGATATCAACAGGGTTTCTTAGTGGATTTTTTGAATGAAACAACAGTGAAGATTACTTCTTAAGTTGGAAAGCACCAGAAGGCTTGAAGAATGAGAAATTTTTTATGAAAATAATATCTTGAAGACTCAAGACTTGTTTTAGCCATCATTTGCTATGACAAAAATTTACTGATGGCTAACACAGTCCACTAAGGTCCAATGCTTTTCTAGCCAATCCATGCCTAGAAAAACATCATATGACCCTAATGGAAGAATGTTTAAATCTACCTGTAACTGCTATTCTGAAATTTCCAACCTACAGTTTGGAATTCTGGAAGTTATTTTTCGTTTTTCTCCAGTGGCTAGTCGTACCAGCCATGAACTTTTAAATTTCTGTTCTTTTAATTTACATAGTTCCACTATTTTGGGACTAACATAGCTCAGATTTGCACCTGGGTCTACCAAAATAGAAACAGATTGAGTTAGTATTTTACCTTCCAGCTCAATCATTGTTGGTTGATAATCTTCCTGTCCGTCCTCTAACACCGCATTGATATGAGGGATATTTCGTGCCACATCACCTACTGGAGAGGCTTCCTGCAAGTTTTCCACTGTGTCATTTCTTGCTCGTTGTGGGAAGTTTTTGTAGTAGTGTGCTTCACCACACCCCCAACACTGTAAAGGTGGCATAGTCACCTACCCTTGCTCCAGCTTGTTGGATGCTTCTATAGGCTTTTCCTCTGCTGGCCATCTGGTTCTCTGGTGATTCCTTCCAAACTGTTTGCTGACAATATTACATGCAGAATTCTTGAAATTACTGTTTTTGGTGCTTTTGAAATTCGAGTTACTTTTTTGTCCTTTCTTCGACGGCCAATTTCTGCCAGTATCCCCTTTAGGCTTGGACTGCTGATAGCACATTCGTGCTTTATGAATGACTTCATCCATGGTTCGAGGGTTTACAAATTCTATTCACTCCTTCATATGTGTTGGCAAGCTGCTTAGAAATATCTACACCTTAGCCTTTTCCTCTCGAAGATAGGGAACATATCGTAACAGGGAAGTGAACTTTGTGATATATTCATCCATAATCATCTGTCCCAATCTTAAGTCATGAAATTCCTTAGATTTTTCATCATAGAATCGTTCTGTTAGATACTTGTCCTTAAAGTATTGCTGGAATGATTCCCAGGTGACCTCTTGTTCCTCTATGTTGCGAACATTCTTCACCTCTTCCCACCATAAAGTGGCTTTCTCTCTCAATTGATATATAGCTAATCTGGCCTTCGAGTTGCTGTTATATTCATACACCCAAAAATACTTGTTCATGTTTATTAACCATGACTCTGCCACTTGCTCAGCCTCACCATCAAATGTTGGTGGTTTAATTTTCCAAAATTCCCCCTGAAGCTCCACCTTCTGCTTCTTAACCTCTTGCTAATCTAACAAATTGCCAGATTCTGCCTCATTATAATTTTTATTCTTGCCTCGTTGGGATGAGCTTCTTTCCACTCTATCAGTGGTGTTGTTTCTTGTTTGCTACTCATCTTCTTCTTGCATTCCTCTATCAGTACTTGGATGTTCCACCTCCTTATTTTGTTTATCTGACAGGCTCTGTAATATCTTTTCCTAGTCTTGTAATAATCCTTTTTTATCTTTTCGAACATGCACCATTTCCTCCTATAGTTGTTGTACTGTATTCAACAGGAAACTAGTTTGATGCTGCTATTCTTCTAGTAACCTTCTAGTTTGTTGGTGTTGTTCGACACTTAACTGAACCCACATTTTTGGGTTCATCACTGGTTGAGCTTGGGGTTCCCCGGTACCTTGAAGTGATTGTTGCGCTGTGCCCCTTCTCATGATGTGCTTGCTATGCTTCTAAACTCTCTCTTTGCATCATTTTTCACACAACATGATTTGTTAGTTGACCCTTAGGGTCCTAGCGTAGGAACGCTGCTCTGATACCACTTGTCACACTCATACATATACAAATAAAAATAGAAATTTAATCCTAACCTAAGCTTAACATATACTTATGAAGTAAATGCTTTTATCCCATACTTATCAATTATGATCTCTACCACTTAACAGTGATACCTTTAATTGTTTGACTTTAAGTATTAGCTAGATGTCTATCTGTCGGTTTTATGTAATAACAATTATAATCTTTACCATAATTGTATAAGAATCTAAATATGAAATAAACTATATCTAAAGTTTATCACTACAATGGCTACATCGAGATCTGGAACTCTCTAGTTTTGACAGACACGAGTTGTGATAAGGTATTAAATGCTAAGTACATGGTCGTCAATTTGGCTGACGGATATAGGATCACTCCCAAATTTCTCACAGGTTGCCTGGTACTCATCCTTAATTGTCATCGTCCATCTTAGGAAGGATCGACGATTTAGGATCCAGTGGGAAAGCTTGCATGGATCCCCACGCCAAACCTAGCTGTCATCCATGCATTGTTACCTCCGCGCTCAAGCTTATAATGCTCGGTTCGTTTGTGCGATGGAGAGTTTTGATTCCGGTGGATTGTTTGAAGGTCTCCGCTTCAGAACCCCCAACCCACCGAGGCCGAGAGGTTTCAACATTCGCCCTCATTTTCTGACCTAGTATTTGTATTCCGGTAGCAGTTTAATTTGAGGCTTTGACTCATTAAATTTCTTATCTCTACACAGTCAAGGTAACCATTTAATTTTTCTTTTTATTATTTACAAGTTTACATTTATTTCTGTTTTTTGGTTTTCTTCATGGTTATTCTATAGAGTGAGATGCCTCAGCTAGTATCTAGTTATTTTCCAGTCATCTCTAGCAAAAGAGGAGCGGAGTCTTCCTACAGGTAAAATTTTCTTCAAGCTTTTCGTTTCTGGCTCATATTTTTATGCCATAATCTTGAGTGGTTTTCTTAATAGTAACTGTACCCAGTTTTATAATCCTCCTGCTTTGTACATGTATGCTTCTAGATTTCTCTAAGCAAACCCTTCACAAATCGTTTAAACTTCAGGGTCCAGACTACTCAAATTCTAATCTAATTCCGCTCAGAAACCTTCCAGGTATGCACTGAGGGATCTTGTCAGAAGTGTGAATAACTCCACAGATATTATCTCAGCTTCTGAAAGGGAAACTTCGAGTATTTTTTTTTAGGGTTATCTGCTCCCTTAATGAGCATTATAGTTGTGTATCTAGGGTATTCGACTATAATTTTTAGTCTGGTGAAACCTTGTAAAGTTTTAAGCAGTTTATTCTTTGAGGAACTGAAACTTGGAATTAAATGTTACAGCTCTTCTAGCTCTCTTCTTTTCTGGGTAAAACCCATACCGTCTAAATTTGCAGAAGTAATTTGTTTACTACTTGACACTATGTAATATTTGCAAGGTTTCCATTTCTTTTCTAACATGGTTTAGCAGAACTTTGGTTTCGTATTATTTCACTCCTTATGTGATTATTACCACTGAACTTCTATGAATCCATTATAAATGTGTTCTATTTTTTTTCCATGCGTTTTGGGTCATGGCTATGATAATAAGAAATGTTGCCATTTCTCTCCTTATTGTCGGTAAAAGATAAATAGTTCTCTGTTAACACAGTTACTTGAATATGAGAAATTCCTCTCCACAACTCTTTGTTAGATTATTCCCGGTTTGTTCTACTATTATATGTATACAAATATTTCTCCAAAATTCATTCGTTGTTGAGGTTACTGTGCAAGAGTTTTGTAGTAGTTTCTAGGTATTCGGACCATCGAAGCACTCTGTCCGAGTATATTTTTTAGGAGAGTACCTGAGAAACAACTAGTTCTGGGGTTGGGTTTCTACCCGAGCCCTCAACTGATAGTTTGCTCAGTTCCTATTCTTGTTTCTTGGTCTTTAATTTTGGATTCTGTTATTTGATTAAATCACAAATAATAAAAGAAAGATGCATACTTCAGCTTTCTCTTTGACAGTTCCATTATTATATCATTTTTTATAGTTAGAACAATATTTAGAACTTGTGAGGTTAAATTAACATGCATTCCTCTTTTATAACTCATAATCCAAAAGAATTTAAGCTGTAAATTTATCCATTCTTTTCGTATCTAAAACACTCAAACTTAATTACAGAAGAGAGATGTCCTCATATAAAATAGATGGAACCCATATAGTACTTTTAGCAAGAAAAACATATGTAAATGTTCTCGTATAGTAACAAAAGAATAATGGTACAAATCTACCTTAACTTCTCACTGTTTATATCCTGCAAACGATTATTCCGACAATATATATATATATATATATATATATATATATATATATATATATTTCTAAATCTGTGATAGAAAGACTATAAATACATCTATAAAGAAATGTTGTAAATGCATAAGTACTTATCTATATTTTTGGTTTAGCTTAGCTTTGGTCCTCCCAACCTTCAAGTGAGGAAATTACGTCCTCCTTTCCCCCGTGCTCCAAACTGAACGGTACGGGTTAACAGTGGACTTTCTTTCTGTTGTGACCTTAGGACATCCAGTCTAGTCAGTACTAGAAACTTCAGGTAATTTCTGAGTGTTTTCCACTCGTGTGTTACCGGATCAGGAATCCTTCACTCTTTCCTTCATCCATCAACAGAACCCCTACTCCTCATTGGGATCAGTCCTTTATCCTCAGAGGAGCAGGTAACTGTTTCCAACTATTCCCCAACCTCTTTTCAGTTCTTGGAAACATTTACCATCAACTTTTTACTTTTCTTATCCAATTATTTTTCCATAACAATTTTATTATTAAAATTAATAACATTAATTGTCTTAGTTTTTCATTAACAAATAATAAGATCCACTTAACTAGTTAACCAACTAGTTAGCAGTAAATGTAGCTGTCACACTAAAATTTAAAAAATATTAAAGCTAGCTAAATTATAATTATATCTTAAATTATTATTAATACTACAAAATAATAACAAGTGCTACATTGTAGTAATACATGCTACTTAGTTTAAATATAGTGAAATTAAAGTAAAACTAGCAATTACACCACATGTTGCAAAAGAAACACCTTAAGGAAATAGCATAGGAAAGAGTAGCCTAGAAGAAATAAGATGTTGCAGAAAAGGAGCCATCCTGGAGGAATTAAAATCAAAATTTTCTTCCATGGAAGCACATAGTAAAATCTTAATGAAATACTGCTTCCTTGAGCCTTACAAATCACGAGGTGTATGTTGAAGTTAAGTTAAATGTTGATCATGCCAACATGAATGCCTCATGAATAAAGAAATAGATCGTGATTTTCTACCTTCCAAATAAAAGGTTGTTTTGGTGCAGTTCCTCCATATTTAATCTTGATCAATTCCTATTGAGTCATCTATGTATTATTTCCTTCATGATATTTGAAAATATTCAAAATATCACATTGTTCTTTACCACTGATGTCCCTTGTGTCTGCCATGTTCTTGTTTTCTCAGTATCATTGATATGACGTTGGTTTTTTTTATTCTTTATGCAGATAGTAAAAAATGTATGGAGAGGTGGATTTCATCACTTCAAGAGAAGTAAAAATAAGACGATTGAAAAAATAGCTCCAAAACCGAGAGAGATTTGGTAGCATTTATGGAGTCGGCGAACATGTCTTGTTCTGTGGTGTTGGTTACTCGACATAGCTTGATTGATCTTGTGTAGAAGAAATTAATTTTTATTTACCTTATATTACATTAACCATGAAATTGCCAACATTCATGGCACACTTTCCATCACATTTATAGAGAAAATTATAACATAGTATCACACAATTATTATCAAAGCTAAATGCTCCTATATGCAATAACGATGAATTTCATCCCTTGAGAGCAATAAAAACAAGTTTATTGAGAAAACAACTCCAACACATTTGTAGAGAAAATTATAACACAGTATCTCACTTTTCCGATGAGAGATAAATTCTCCTAAATGAAAAAACGATGGATTTCATCACTTAAGAGCAGTAAAAACAATTTTATTGAGAAAACAACTCCAACACATTTGTAGAGAAAATTATAACACAATATTACACTTTTCTTATCAAATCTAGATGCTCCTATATGCAACAATGATGGGTTTCATCAGTTCAAGAGAAATAAAAACAAGTTTATTGGGAAAACAACCCTAGCACTAAAAGATATTTGGAAGAAATTGTTGAATTGGTGAACATGTCTTGCTCTATGGTGTTGGATATTGGGCATAGCTTTCTTGATCTTGTATACAAGATTGTAAATTTTCATGTAGCTTATACTGCATTAACCATGAAATTTTCAACATTAATGGCACATTCGCCATCACATTTGTAGAGAAAATTACAATAGAGTATCACATTATTCTTATCATATCTAAATGTTCCTATATGCAACAACTACCTTGTGCCTCATAGTTTAAATTTGTGCAAGGAGGAGGAGAGGAGGAGTGTCAAGGTGCAAGCTAGAATATGAAGAGAAAGAAGAATCTTGTTTGGGACTTGAGATAGACTCATTCTCTGCACATCTAGAGTAAAGCTTAATAAAACAAAACTCACCATACTTTGAATTTTTTAAATAAATATATTAAAAATTAGAATATCAATTTAATACATTTTACTCAATTACACATTTAACAATATTCATTTAAAAAATACAAATACAAATTACTATTTAAAATAAAAATTGCACAACACATTTAACAATATTCATTTAAAGAAATATAAATACAAATTACTATTTTAAATAAAAATAGTACAACACATTAACAATATTCATTTAAAAAAATTATACAAATGCAAATTACTATTTTAAATAAAAATAGTACAAAGAATCACATTAAATACCATGGCCCTCATGTACCTTCCTCTTATTTCTTTTTAAATACCCGATGTTTGTAACTTATTCTTAATCAAATAGTGTCAATTTTGTAAAACTATAATCTACAAGTCTCAATTTTTATAGCTTTGGTTGAAGGGTAAAGTATCTAAATTCCCTTACCCTTTAAGAAGCAATCTCAATTCTTGTACCACCCACCTCGACATCCAATCTAGACATCTTAGGTTATTCTAAATTGATCAAGAAGAATTTTTGGGGTGGTGTTCTATTTGCACTAAAATTCCCATGAGGTCCATCACTATGTATGGGGTTCATTGCAACCTTGGATATATTATGTGAGTTGTTGTGATTTTTTTCTTGTGGCTACAACTTAGTTTTGGTTGTCACCTAGTTATCATGATTCAAAACTTTGTTATCATCTCAGATCCTTATAGAATTAGATATATTATGTGAGCTAATGTGATGTTTTGTTTGTCACAATGATTAAAAAATTAGTTATTATACCACAATATTGACTTTCTCGTTGTATGTTTTTTTTATGAACCCTTTAAAAAAACCACAAGATCATTTTAAATACCCGATGTTTGTAACTTATTCTTAATCCAGTAGTTTCAATTTTGTAAAAGGCATTACCGACCCAAAACCCCTATATGAGTAGGATACAAGATAGGGTCCCATCTCACCAGAAGGAGGTGGCCCCCATTAGGTCTTCGTGGTTGATGAAACCAACCTCGATGACTCTATGATTGGGGTGCACCCTCTCAATGATGAGGCGTGGCTCTTAACTGACTCAGGTTTGGTCAAATTTGGTCTCGCTGGGAAGTGCCCCATACAAGTTAGGTTAGCTCTCCAGTAGGAGATGCCCCTCAGGAGGTCTCCATCGATTTGCTGAGGTCGATGCCCTCAAGTTACGTAACTGGTTTGATACCCCCAGCCCTCAGGAGTTTCGTGTCTTCCCAGTGGCCATTGGCCTTATTGCCACTTTATGGCTTACTTAGAGCTCCATAGCAGGTAGCGTGGAGATTACCCCCTATGCCCCTTTAAAGTGGTAAATATGGCACTAGCCTTTGGGTCCACCTGGACCCCGTGTAGCATATCCTCCACGGAGAAGAGGGGATGGAGGGTAGGTAGGGTCTCGATAGAACTTGGGCGAGTGGAATGCTTCTACGAGTCATGTCACAAGAGCACCTGGTGTGAGTGAGTATTCCTTAGAAGGACCGTAAAGTATATGGTACGAGTTGTACCCTGTGGTGTATGTCACCGAAGGCCCATCAAGTCATGTGACGAGGGCACCAGATGATGGGTCCCGAAGGCCCGTGACCAAAATCCACTGGTTCTGTGGGCCATGAACGCTGTTTTTTCTATTCTCTTGAAGTTGAAAGGTACCAAGGCAAGGGCTGTCAGCACCATGGAAATGGCCATTGAGGAGGGATTTGAGGTCAGAGCTATGGTAAGGCTTTGGAGGTCAAAAGTGGCTATTAGCGCATTGGAAATGGCCAATGAGGAGGTCCCCAAGGGACCAAGGAAAGGGACCCAAGGGACCCAAGGGAAGGGTCCCTATGGACCCAAGGGAAGGGACCCAAGGGACCCAAGGCAAGGGACCCTAGGCAAGGGGCAAGAACTTGAAAATTTTGGGTATTTTAAAGGGTCCCAAACTTTTCAAGTTCTTGCCCCTTTCCTAGGGTCCCTTGGGTCCCTTCCCTTGGGTCCATAGGGACCCTTCCCTTGGGTCCCTTGGGTCCCTTGCCTTGGTCCCTTGGGTCCCTTGGTCCCTTTGGGACCTCCTCATTGGCCATTTCCAATGCGCTGACAACCACTTTTGACTTCCAAAGCCTTACCATAACTCTGACCTCAAATACCTCCTCAATGGCCATTTCCATGGCACTGAAAGCCCTTGTCTTGGTACCTTTCAACTGCAAGAGAATAGAAAAAACTGCGTTCATGGCCCACAAAACCAGTGGATTTTGGTCACGGGCCTTCGGGACCCATCATCTGGGGCCCTCGTCACATGACTTTATGGGCCTTCGGTGACATACACCACAGGGTACAGCTCGTACCATATACTTTACGGTCCTTCTAAGGAATACTCACTCACACCAGGTGCTCTTGTGACATGACTCGTAGAAGCCTTCCACTCGCCCAAGCTCTATCGAGACCCTACCTACCCTCCATCCCCTCTTCTCCGCAGAGGGTATGCTACATGGAGTCCAGGTGGACCCAAAGGCTGGTGCCATATTTACCACTTTAAAAGGGCATAGGGGGTAATCTCCACGCTACCTGCTATGGAGCTCTAAGTAAGCCATAAAGTGGTAATAAGGCCAATGGACACTGGGAAGACACGGACCTCCTGAGGGCTGGGGGTATCAAACTAGTTACCTAACTTGAGGGCATCGACCTTAGCAAATCGATGGAGACCTCCTAAGGGGCATCTCCTACTGGAGAGCTGACCTAACTTGTATGGGGTGCTTCCCAGCGAGACCAAATTTGACCAAAACTGAGTCAGTTAAGAGCCACACCTCATCATTGAGAGGGTGCACCCCAATCATAGAGTCATCGAGGTTGGTTTCATCAACCTCGAAGACCTGATGGGGGCCACCTCCTTCTGATGAGATGGGACACATAGTAGGAGGAATTTCTTTGAGAATTGATCCTTCTAAGGTAGAAGCCATTGTGAATTGGTCTACTCCCAAATCCATTACAGAGGTAAGAAATTTTTTGGGTGAAACTCAGTATTGGAGGAAGTTTATTTCTAACTTCTCTGCCATAGCAGCTCCTATGCATGTAGTGACAAGTGTGAAGCGTGATTTCCAATGGGGAGGCAAGCAATAGAAATATTTAAAATCTTTGAAAGAGAAGATAAGTTCAGCTCTAGTCCTTTCATTACCGGACTTGAGACATCCATTCGAGATTCAGACCGATGCTAGTGATTACGCCATGGGTGCAGTTCTCTTACAACATGGTAAGCCTATCGCATTTCATTCTGAGACAATTAATGGTGCTGTTGTGAATTATCCTACATATGATAAGGATTTGTATGCGTTGGTACAAATTGTCAAAAAGTGGAAACACTATTTGATGGGCAAAGAGATAGTTGTTCATACTTACCATCAGCCTTTACAATACTTGCAGTCACAAAGTAAATTGCAGCAGTCATGACATTTCGGATGGATGGGTTTCCTAGAACAATTTCACTTGGTAATAAGGTACAAGAAATGTATTTTCAATAAAGTTGTTGATATGCTTTCAAGGCCTATTATTAGTGCTACTACTTTACTTAAGAATGATTCTATTGTACATGAGAGCTACATAGAACAGTATGCATCAGATGTTGATTTTAAGGATGTGAATGCTAACTTGAGTGAAGGGAATCATGTTGAGGAGAATGATTATCACTTGCATAATAATTTTCTGTTTCATATGTGCAAGTTATGTATACCACAGGGAGAGAGACTAAGTGTCATGAGAGAAGCTCATTCTTCTCTTATTGCTGGACATTTCGGGATAAGAAAAATGGTGGCACATTTACAGAGGTATTGTTATTGGCCCCGCATGGTAGATAGTGTTTCACGTTTCATTAGAGGTTGTTCATTATGTGCTATAAGAAAGCCTAGCAATAGGAAGCTTGGTTTATATACATCATTTCCGGTACCTTCTAGACCATGGGAAAGTGTTTCTATGGATTTTTTTGGAGGTCTACCATTGCCTAGAAAGCAGCATAATTATCTTTATGTAGTAGTTGATAGATTCAACAAGATGTGTATTATTATGCCATGTAAGAAATCTATAACTGCTGAACAAACTACTGATTTATATTTTCAACATGTATTGGTTCATTAGGGCTTGCCTACTTCTGTTGTTAGTGACAGGGATTCTAGATTTGTTGGGAATTTTTGGTCCAATTTATGGAAGATGATGGACACCAAGTTGAAAAAGAGCACTGCTTTCCATCCACAAACAGATGGCCAAACAGAGGTAGTGAACAGAACCATTGTACATCTCTTGAGAGGTTATTGTAGCAAACATCCCAAGCTTTGGGATGAGCACTTACATTACATTCAACATGCTTACAACTGGGCTAAGCACTCTTATACAAATACTTCACCTTTTGAAGCTTGTTTTGGGTATTTTCCTAAGTCACCTTTAGATTTCATTCTTGAGAAGGATGTTGCCATTGATGGGCATAGTGACATTGACAAATATCACATGTTCATTGAAAGAATTCAACTCATACATCAGCAAGTTCAAGAAGAACTTGAAAAAAGTCAAGGCAAGTACAAGGAGAGGCATGACAAACACAGAATTGATCATAATTTTCAAGAAGGAGATGAGGTATGACCGCATATTAGTAAGGAAAGAATGCAAGGAGAAGGTAAAAATATGAAGCCTATTCATTATGGTCCATTCAAGATTCTTAAACAAGTTGGAAATAATGCTTTTCAACTAGATTTACCTTCATATATGCAAATGTATTCCGTTGTGAATGTGGAAAATTTACATTTGTATGAAACTCCTTTAATTGCTAATCATGAAAGTGACATTCAGTACCATCCATAGAGGATTTCTCACCAAAATATTTGGATGAGTTGAAAGAGGATGCTATCCTTGACAGAAGGACACGCACTTCGAGGAGGGGAAGTGTTGATTATCTTCAGATTGGTCTTAAGGGCAGCAAACCGAGTAAGGCAAAATGGATGTAGGTGGAAAAGGTTAGGGATCTGTACCTCATCTTCTGAACAAGTATTTGAAGGATTTTGGGGTACAAAAGCTTCCCAATGGGGAGGTGTGATTAGGAGATCACGTCCAAATTAAAAAATTACTCAAAAATGAAAGTGCTCAAAAATGGTTGCAATCTGAACGACTGGAAAGGACTCGTCGCTGCGATTCTGGTGCCGTGAACGGTTCTCAAAACCTAGTTCATATGAGAAATTTACTGAGGTTTGAAATCATCCAGTGACCTCCAAAATAGGACTTTTTGACTAAGTTGACTATGCCATTTTAATATATATATATATCTAAGGCAAGTTAAATTTTTATTAATATGTGAAGGCCTATCAGAGGGTGCCACGTGGCCTTCCCGAAGGCTTCCATGTGGCTCCAAGCCAAAGGTTGAAAGTCTATCAAAAATGTTTTGAGGTTAATGGGAGTCGAACCTCCGACCCGACAACTCAGGCAGAGGGGCCTGACCAGCCCATCTGTGGCAGTTTGTTGAATGTTGGGCTGGGGTGAACATGTAGTCGGGTCGTCGGCCTTTGAATCGGGTGGAGGAATTGGGGGCCAACCCCTCAAGGGCCAGCCCCGTAGCAATGTAACCAGGGCTCAAAACCATAGACAATGATTAGTTGATATGGTGGAGTTTGAAGGGGGCTAACTCCAGGCGGTAAGCCGTCACCCATGTTATTGGTGGCAGAGACCAGGGGCTACCACCGACGGTTATGGCGGTGGTTAATGCCACCTATGTGACCACCCCAAAAACATTTAATGTGACGTTCTTCAACCTTATCCACCCACCTAAACCATCTCCCTTTATCGCATGTGAACGCGCCCAAAGACTAACAGTTGAATTTAATGTTTCCCCAAAATTAGTGCACGGTTCCGCTAAGTATGGATGTCTGACTTGTTAGCCACCTATGAAATTTTTGTCAAGAAAACAAGTGGCTAAATTATTTTTGAGCCTTCAAGGAATACATCTCCTCCGAAAACACATCATCCTTGAAGGCCCTATGTGATCATTGTCTTTAGAAAGATCCTCACTGTTGTTCCCACCCACTAAGCCTCACTGCTGTGGAAAATTGTGCTCAGAAAGTCCCCCATTTGCCCTTGCACCTCTGCAAATTTCCCCATTATTAACCTTTCCCACTCTTAAAATTTCCCCCTTTTGATTCCCAAAATCCCTCCAAAACCCCCTAAACCATCCATTTCACCCTTAGAACCAAGTGAAAACCATTCATTTGATTTTAAATCCCTCTTTTACCCCTACCGAAAGCCTCCTTTATCCTCAAAACGCCGACCCTAAGGCTAAAAACCCCATTTTCCTCTATAAACAGGCTATCCCCCTTCGGCCCAGCCCCAAAACCACTTCCCCACATGACCCGAGCGCTAAAACCAAGCGCTAGCCCATAAGGCGCTTATCGAAATCAGAGAGACAGACGGAAGCACATCCTTGTGTTAAACAAAGCAAAAACTCTGATGCGATGACCTTTTTGTTCCATAGGTCTCGGGAGTGATCTCCACTGTCGATCTTATTAAGATCTGAGGGCTCGCGCTCCTCCCATCGCGCCCGCATTCCCCTCTGTCACCCCTCCTGTTGTACATCTTTACTCCCACAGGCAAATTTCTGGTCCGCCACCTTTTTTCAATTCTCTTTCACATCTCCGCCGTGGTCAAAGCTCCATGCTCCGGTTTGCTATTATTGTCTCTGCCCGAAAATCCGCTTTGCAATGGTTAAAAACCCGCAATTTAAATTATGTCGGGCCGGAGCCCCAGGGCCTTAGCTTTTTTCCTGTCATCACCATATGACCCGAGCCCGAAACCATAAGTCAAAAGGAAAAGGGGCTTATCATTTCATATTTCGGAGAGAATGGTGGCCATCCGATCGAAGTCCAATCAACGGAGCGGCATTTGTTTTATGAGGAGGGCCCCGCGTGTAGGAAACCGGCGGTAAACCCCCGTACCGCTTACCCCTGGCAGGCGGTATTCAGCATGAGAGCAGCGATGCCATAGAAGAAGCGCCACGCGTCTTTTGTACGGGTCCGAGAAACCGCCTCCCCGCGCGTTAAAGTGTGCACACTCGTCGGGCAGCGGAATTTATGTGAACCGTTAGATCTTCCGATCTCCATCCAACGGTGGAGGTGTACCAGAAATTCTTGCTCGTTAACTTACGTCCGTCATGTCCTATGGCCCACCATCGTGATGCCCTCATCACTTCCCAACTGTTGATCCGTGTTTTCCATCCAACGGTCTAGAGTTCAGGTCTCCCACCCGTTGACTCCGCCACGTCGCCCTTCCACCTGTTCTCCCGTACGTCCACGTGTGTTGCTCCTGTGCTTCCAAAATAACTCCCCCCGTCATATATATATATATATATATATATATATATATATATATATATATATATATATATGCGTGTGTTTTCGTTCATATTCTCCATTTTATTCATTCTCTCTGTCCAAACTGTTTTACGTAAAAAGTCGCGCTTCGCCTGTTAAATCTATGTCTCCATTGCTTCTTTCCCACCACCTTGTGTATTTCTCCCGGTTGACCATGTATCCATTGTCCCCGCCTCCATCCGTGTCAGTTTTCTCTAATTTTTTGTGGGTTTTGCAGGTTTTAAAAGAAATAAAATGGGCGTTTTAATCCATGGTTTCCATAGGAGAGGTTAAGAGCATTTCAGAGGGTGATATATTGCTGGCAAAATTTAAAGAGGAAGCCGAGGGTAGGTGCGAGAAATGATCACCATTAAAGAAGAAAAAGATATGGATTCACCGAACCCTCCAGAGAAATTCACTCTACATTAATGATCCAGTATTCAAATCCAAAGTTAAGGGCCAATAGTACAGTGCAGAATCGAAGAATATATCAGGGCTCTTACGGCAGCAGATTTTATTCTCAGCAGAAGGCAGAACACTGTGTATATTTTATTATTTGTGTCTTTTATATATGGAGATTTTCATCTCCCAGCATTTATTTCTATAGTCAGTTTGTAAAGTACATTCATTTATAGTTAGTCATTCAGAGATGGGCACGAATTTTTTCCGCCATCTGATTCAAAATAAGTCATTAAATGTGCTTCATCTACCTCCTCCTCTAGAATTTTTTATCTTCCCTATAAAAGCTCAGAAAAAAGACATTGTAAGGGTTCCAGATTTCTATCAGCAAACTGTGCAGCGAAAAGGCTTTTGTATACATCTTGTAATATTTCTGCACGAAGGTTCAGAGCCCGTAGGGTCTCAGTGAGGAGGGGTTATAACTGTAATGAGGATTCTGGTCTCTGGTATCTCACAGTATGTAATTTCTCTTATGTGTTAATACAATATCTCTTTTCATGCTATTTATCTTCTGGTATCATGTTCTAGAATGCGAGTGGCTCACTAGTTTGCAGTAAGGATTCATCCTTGTTGATGCCCTTTCTGGAATTAGTCAAGCGCTTTAAATAGGCCTAGTCATGGTATACTGTTTCATGTTCACTTCATCCATATTTTATGCTATATTAGTTGCTTGAGAGGGGTGCTTTTAAAACGCCATTGTCATGTAAGGATTCATAAATTGGTATGCCCTTATATGATTCTGTTGTGTATCTAGGTATCAATCTCATGTCAGCTAATATCTTCTTTATGTTTCCTCATTGCACTCACTCCCTGATATTTGATTTCTGTGATATATTATCTGAACTGGCCCTCTTTACAGTAAGCAGTCTCTTAACTGTCTGATGCCTTTGTATGGGAGTTTTACATGATGTCCCTACACTGTTCTTATCTTTGTACCAGCTTCTGAGAGAGATTGGTCCCATTCAAAACTAATTTCCTTGTTCAAACAAGAGATAGTAAGTGAGTTCTTGGACTGACAACCCAAACTATAAAGGGCTCCTTGCTATATTAAGATGTCCTAGGCACTAGTCTATGGCAACTCTAGGCTGTCTCTAGGGGGGTGACAAAATCATCCACAACACCTCCGATGACCTTTTCCCATTGTCGATTCACCTTCAATCCGACGGTCACTGCATCGTCACCCGATTGCTAATCGCAAATCATAAACGATGCCACCCTCTGCCCTTTGCAATTGTGATCCTCCGATTGTAATCCCCATCGTCGATTTCCCTTTTAATCTGACTACCCTCGCTTCCCTGCTCCGATTGCAATCAAAATTTTTAGATGGAGCCACCTTCCATTCCTCCCGATCTGCGATCCTCCGACACGATCTCCGCCGTCGATATCACATAAGATCCAATGGTCTTAGGCCAATCGCTCCATTGCTCATCGAATTTTGACCCTCCCATCATTTCCCACCGATTAGATTGCAACCGTTGATCTCTTGGGATTCGACGGTTCATATCAAATCGCCCTCCGCCCATGACTGGGTCCCACCATTCAAAGTCATTTCGTTGCATTTGCATACATTCCCACGTATTTCGTTCAAAGGTCAAATTTTAATGTTTTTACATTGTTATGTTATAATGCCCTACCTTCCAAATTCATTTTGCGAGTCAATCTCCACCACCGATCATCGCCCCCAGATATGATCAGATGGCCCACATGCATTCTTCTGCCAAACTTTCACCAGACCATTTTTCACCATTTCACTGCATTTCTCAGTTGTTTTCTGCTGCATCCACCGCATTCACCTCAGTTGCGCTGCCATTATCACGGACCTCCACTGCATCCACCCTCCCCACGAATGGATTCTTAACATGTTTACGTGTTTTTCAGGGTTACTGGCGGTGGAAACCGCCATGGTTCATAGTCATTGTTATAGTGGCACAGAACACAGAGAAAGCTGGGTTCAGAACCTGATATTGTAGAGAAGAGCCTGAGGAGGTGCTTAGAGCGTAAATTTTCATTAAAGGATAGAGTTCAACTCTGCAAAACCTCTCCAACACCACTAAATCTCACATTTCACTGACAGAGACAGTCATGAAGTGGCAAAGAGTATCAGTATAGAGTTAAGGAGTTCTAATGCACATTATTGAAGATTTTAAGCCTCAATTCAATGTTTTAAATGTAAAGTACCAGATTGAAGACCTCATGAATCACACAGAAGGCCTAGCGCGCAGAAAAAAATGTCTTCAAGGTTTCACATCAGCAGAAGTCTCCTCCCGAGAAAGGACACAGTACTCGTACTGTTTTAGTATACATTGTGTCCATGAGAAGATTTCCTCCCTGACAACACTCCTAATGCTACCAGAGCATTTGTTACACAGTATGGCAGACCTGAAGTCATTTATCTACCTTTTTTTTATTCACCAGAGTACTGTAGAGTACTACAGCAAAGTACATCAAAGAACATACCTAGAGTAAATTTCAGCCTGTCAAAGACCACTCTCTCTTCAAAAGAGTACTGAAGATTAATGCATAGATATTAAGACAGGATGGCCTAGAGCCATTCTTCCATTTTCTATTTCAATGTTTCATTTAGTGTCTCACCTACCTCCTCTACCTCTCTTTCAGCTATAAAACTCATGAAGAAACTCATTGTAAAGGTTGTTGATCAGATATCTGTGAATTGTAAGTTGTTTCTCTTGAGACATAGTGCTCTGTGTAAAGTTGTAAGATAGGCCGAGGAAGATATTTTCAGACTGAATATCAAGCTATTGGCAATGTTGTACATGACTGGTGTTGCTCTTTAATATGACAGACACATTTCTTTGGATCCTGATTTAAAGTAGCAGTGATGCTTTTCTATCTTTGTCTTTGTTTTCCTTTGTAGTTCATCACCATTCATTTCTTCTGGTACGCATCAGAAATCTGGCATAGGATTTAACCTTGTTTGGTACCCTATGTTTCTGCTCTCCCTACCTTCGATGTTTTCTACTAATTGTGTTATATGAGTATTGATTAAAGTTAATTTAACCAGTGTAGTGGCTAATATTTATTGCTAGCTGATGTATGAATTAATGAATCTGTTCTTAGATGTTCTTGTTAGGCTTTAATTGAATGAATTGGGATATCGGGAGTTTAGAACTCTGTCTTTGTCTCACTAGGGTCCTTTTCAATTAATTGAACCTTTCTAAGTTCCCTTAAGCTGGATACCAAAGCATTGAGAGTTCAAAGTCTCTCTCTGATCTCAGGTTTTCACCTTTGTGTTTAAATATTTAATGTTTCCTTGTCTGAAGAGTTACCCTTTAGGAGTTGGATCACA
Organism: Pinus albicaulis; assembly: GCA_034641835.2. Lineage (NCBI taxonomy): Eukaryota > Viridiplantae > Streptophyta > Pinopsida > Pinales > Pinaceae > Pinus > Pinus albicaulis. Next base: position 210,543,502 of record CM076571.1, read on the forward strand.
GGTTGTCCAATGGCGTGTTCTGTCCCTGGAGCTGATTCCTGAAAGGTCACCTTGGAGGTTTCCTTGCCTTTCACCTTCTTTTTTTCCATTTCATGTCACACTATCATCTTTAAGATCCAATGCTTTAGATGACTAGCCCAACTGAAAGCCTGAATATTGAATATCAAGTAAACCCTTTCCTGACTCCATCGCCCAATGGTCTCGAGTGTTCTTTGAAATCATTCATCCTTTGTCTAGAATCATCTTTATTCACCCTCGTCTCATAGTGGACCCTTCATTCCTGTTCCCAACAACCAAACAAACAAATTAAGAAAACAAAACCTGTGCCAATAACTAGCTTAAAACCTAAAAACAGAGCTTCAAAGACATAAAACCTTTGCCTATATAGAGAGATCCCTCTCTGGACCCAGGAGAGCTAGATCCTGAGGTCTGAAAGTGGTTTTGATGTCGTCTCATCTTTTGGTATTGCCAAACTTGCCAAAACATGGGAACCCCAACATAATGGCGACTCCGCTAGGGACACTTTGAGTAAAACACACCTTTAAACACTTCACAGACTCAAGGATGACCGTAGTAGCCTTAGTTTGGTGATTAATCACTGTGGTGGACAGTATACCATTCTTGAAACATTCTAAACCCTCCACCTGGCGACTCCATAGTTCCTTAATGACTAAAGACTCCACTGGTGATCAGTAGGCCTGCTGATTATCTTGGTTCACATAAGACTCCACTAGGAGACCAACCTTCATAATGACATCAGCCATATTAGAAGTGACAAGTAGGGTTAAGCTTCTTTGTTCGAAGGCAGCATTCTGGCTTCAAGAACCATTCATACAAGAGCTTATCCTAACCCAAACCCACCTGAAATTGTTGACAACCCTGAGAGTATCATTAGGAAATCTCCTACACCCAGAAAACCAACTATTTCCAGACACATCCATAGAGCTAACTCTGCACCAGAAGACTTTACAGCTCTATCAGACCCTCTTTTTGACCTAGAATCTCCAAGCAGATTACCTAGAACTAGGTCATTCGGTGCTATAGACTAGCCAGACCTTGAGCTTCCTGGTTCACCTTCTCATAGTGGTCAGCACATTAGGGATAGAGAGACTCCCCCATCTACACCTCCAGATATTCATTTCATTCAAAACTTGGGGCTCTGCCATCCTAAATCAGCTCAACAGACTACTGCTGGTCCTAGTATCCCTGTCATCCACATACCAGCCGCTCAAGCCAACCCTTTACCTCCTCAGAACATCATCATGGCAGCCTGGTATGCATCTCTAGTGTTACCTCAGCCTCTAGTGCCCTTACCCAATGATTATCAATCAAAGATCCCACATTTCACTGCAAAAGAGTCCACTACAGCTCAGCACCATGTAGATAGGATGGAAGATTCTCTTGACTATATGGAGATAGATGATGAGACAGTCAAAATGAGAATCTTTGCCCAGAGTTTAAGAGGTGATGTAAAGAAATGGTTTAAAGGCCTGCCTCCTAATACCATCCATGATATTCTCTCCTTATATCAAACCTTCATAAAAAAATGGGAAGTCAAGACCAACCCCCTCCAAATCTTGGCAAAATACAAGAACCTTAAAAGAAATGTAGGAGAGAGTGTTCATGACTACTCTACAAGGTTCAACAGCATTTATAATGCTCTTGCTCCACACATGAAACCTCCCCAAGGTATGGATCTAGTGAAATATCCCAAAGGCTTTGATGTCGATATGGCCTACTAGCTTAGGGAGAGAGATTACAACACACTGGAAGATATGCAAAAGGGAGCAGTGAGTGTTGAGGCTAACCTGGTTGAGAAGAAAGCCATAATGAGGGTTGAGAAAAGGGTAACATATAGAGATGACACCGTATCTTCCACATCTGACCCCAATTATGACCATCTATCTAAAAACATGGAAAAAATACAACAAATGATCGAAAAAATGGTTGTCACAGTCAGTAACCAAAACAGAAACCAAGGCTAGAACCAGAACATTAGAAGGAAAAGTACCGCTCCAAATAGGCAAAGGGACTCAAACCAGCAAGTCATACCCCCATTTCAAGAGAACTTCCTTGATGAAGATGAGGGGATAATAGAAGAGTTTGAGGAAAAAACAATAAATATGTTTGAGACAGATAACTCAATCCAAAACTGTTCCATAGAAGAAGATCAGTCCTCACCCCCATATTGGGATGAGGAAAGATTGGAATTTGAGGATTACATGCTGCGATTTGAAAATGCCATCATGCAGGTCAGAGAACAGTATGAACTTAGAAGAAAAAAGAGCTTAGACAATTTGAAACCAAAAGCTTCTGAGGTTACCTGAAAGAAAAGGCCTGAGAAAACTTCTAAAGTGACTTCTGAAAGTAGCAAATCAGTAGCTGAGAGTTCTAGGAAGGACAAAGGAAAAGACAACCAAATCACTGATAAACAAGGTTAACCAACCAGTAACACTAGCACTGCAGCTAGTGTTCCTGATAAAAATAATACAAGCACTGTACATAGTGAGAATCAGCCCACTAATTCTACCACCAAGGTGGTGGCCAAAAAATCCCATGCCAATAACTAGCCTAAAACCTAAAAATAGAGCTTCAAAGACATAAAACCTTTGCCTATATAGAGAGATCCCTCTCTAGACCCAGGAGGGCTAGATCCTGAGGTCTGAAAGTGGTTCTGATGTTGTCTCATATTTTGGTATTGCCAAAATTGCCAGAACATGGGAACCCCAACACGACTATTTTGAAGGAGTTAACTGGAGTTCCTCCAGTTTTGGCGGAGGTTTTTAGTGCCACTGGGCAAAAATTTGTTTTGGTCATAACTTTCTCAATTTTCGACCAAACAAGATGAAATTTTAGTCAATTAAGGGTTTTTTCGACCTTTTGGAGAGTTTGGAACATGTTTCAGAGTGAAAAGAGGTGATATAAAACATATTTTGCTTCAGGGAAGAGGAAGGAGCCATCAGGGCCATCATGGAGGAGGCATTGTATTGGGTTGTATTTCACTGTTTAAGGTGAAACAAAAGCCATTTATAGCCAATTTCTATCTTCTGAAGTCGAATTTACAATTTTTTTGGCCTGTTTAGGCATATTTTTCACTATGTAACCATTTTTAGCAACTTAATAGAGCAAGAACATGCCATTGAGGAGCCTTGGACTAATAGATGTAGCCCAAGAGGGGTGACTTGCCTCAACATTTTTTTGTGTTATGTTATGGTGAATTTTACTTGCTGTGTATTTATGTTGTGATATGTTAATAAGTAAATTTAAATAACAAATCCTCACACATAAAACTCAGAAACATTACCAAAACCACTTTGTTTAACCTGAAAGTCATGGAGAACACTTTGAACACTAAATTAAATGGAATGGATACTTTGCATAGCATTACAAATAGTTCCATTTTCAGATCAGGCATAGCCTACCGCTTATGAATTATTCTTCGTTTTTCATTTAAGGTACTTCTATGCAATGTTGTGAGATTTTATTTCATGGGCTAGGGCTAGATATGATAAAGATCTATGTAACAAGCCCATGTTAAGAGTTCATGTAATAAAGGTTAATAAAGGAAAAATAAGACGAAGGTCATGGGACACATATTCCAAGTTGAATGTTGGGAAAATCACTATAGTGGGAATCAATTTTGGTTTATTTATGGCTAAGGAAATTGGAAAAGGCATGGGAAAAGGAAAATAGGCATTAATTGAAATTTATTTATGAAATAAAAGAAAATAGGAGAAAATGAAGGTGAAGAGACACAAATTTGCATGAGAGGGAAATTAGAGAAAAAATTAAGGAAAATGAAGAGGATAGAGACCTAAATGATTAAAAGGCTTCTGAGGACCAGTTCACAACCTTTTTTCAATTTGAATTTTCTCTCTCACACTCTTACATACTTATTGAAATCTTGGAGCATTCTTGGAGCACTTGTGAATTCACTTTGATTGGATAAACAAGGCAAAAGACGAGTAAGGAAAGAAAGGAGAAGGTTCGATCAACAACTTGAATAGGAGAATTTCGCATGTAACATGTTGCATGTGTGATTTCCTAGCTGATGTGTGAATACATGGAACATGAATTAGTTTATTTGGTTCATTTACTGTCATTGACATGGGGTTTTTTAGGCTTGACAATGGCTTTAGCCTTGCCTTTCCATTTCCTAGATAGCCATGGTGTGATGGGATTCGTTTCTTGGTTGAGATTTGGATTGCTAAAAGGTTTTGGATCTAGGTGAGGTGTTCTAAGGAAAATTCCCAAGGGTTGGGGGTGGAGATGGTTTTCTTTGGAAAGATGTAAACAGGTGGGTTGAGACAAGAAAATTCCTCAAGGGATGGTGAAGATATTATGAGGCATCCAAGCTTGTTTTGGTTTCATGATCTCTTGATCAGTTTTGGCGATATCGTGGTAGTTTGAGGGTGTATGTGGCTTAACCTCTAGATTCCATTGATTTTTTATGTCTTGGTTTATCCCATGAGATCCCACATTCATGCTTGGAACATGGCATGAATGTGATTGGCTGAAAGAAAGATTTGGTTCAGCTCAATCTATGGTCAGGTGGTATGTGGAAGCCCCTCACTTGGATGGCTTTTTTATAAGTTAATAAGATATATTTTTCTATTGTACTCTATGATCATTTATAATTGTTATTATGTGGATCTGATGGTTGTTTTGTTATGGTTAATATTATGATTATATGTTGGTTATAAACATGGTTCTATAACATGTTCTAGTTATGGCTCTTGTTATGCTTTGATTAGTTGATGAATGGTTGATGAATGCATGGGCTAACAAGTGTTGTTTCAGCTACTTAGAGAGGGCATTAGACCTTCTCGGTGATACACAACTAAAGAAAAGAGATTTACACTTAGACATGCATTTATGGCTTGTAGCTTACATGTATACCATGTGTTTGACGAACTTCCTAATATGTTATGGTTTGTCTAGCTTAAGTTTCTAACTAAAGTTTTTATGTTTATCCTTTCCATTATGTCATTTATCATTATGATAAGTTATAGGAAATTTCTGGGCAGTGGTCTAGAGGATGACCTGGAAAGGTTTCTCAGATATCTAGACCACACCCTTTGAACTGTAGATTTTGGGCGACAACCACACTCACGCAGTGTTATGCATGCAGTTGGAGGCCTATAAATGCACTCTGTTCTTGTCATACATGCGTTTTGGGATCTAGGTTAGTGGAATAAGGTTCTAGCTTAGGTATTGATCACCTAGGATGTTTCTTCAAATTATGGGTGATTTGTAGTCCCCGTGGGATTTTAGTTTGTGGTCAGTAAGTCTCAGTTGTAGGCCCCACTTCATTAACTGGAACTAGGAGTTTGAGTCATGTCATAGTGGCTCTTTGCTTCACAGTTACCCAGAGGGCTTGTAAAGCGGGTAAATGTGGGAGTGGCATGTTACAGATTGGTATCAGATTTTCCAGGTTCAGTGGAATGGATGGGATAGATGCATGTTGTTATGCATGCATTGTCATGGTTATGGTTGTCCTGCATGAGGTCACTTTATGTGTATGTAGTTAGTGTTATTATGCATGATGTTGACATGTTGATATGAATATGTATATATATGTATCATACTAATATGAACTGATTTTTGCATACGAGATATCCTCCTTTGGACTTCACTAAGGTATGTTTGATTATGTTTCTATTTGGTTATTTGATATGGTATGTTTTCATGAAGAGGATCAAAGATGACAAGAAGAATGGTAGATTACAGTTCATGTGTCTCTCCTTATAGATCAACTGAGTAACATGGGGAAGAGTATTCTCCTAACATAACATATACCTTGAGAAGTCTAAAGGAAAAAATTAGGAGTTGCAAAGTAGATAATGAAAAGATCATTTCATCACAAGAAAGACTTGCCAAGGCATAGGAAAAGAAAGAAGATCTCAATGCAGCGATCCTTCAGAGTTTATCATATTTACAGAGATAGGGACAACCAAGGATAAGTTATGGACACGAGGACATGACCAATGGGGAATATGGTAGTATTTCTCATGGAGGGAACAAGTTGGACAAGGATGACGTGGTTAGAGGTGGTAGATGGATGGATACACCTAACAGGAGAGACAATGGTTATGGGTTCTATTCTAGTTCTAGTTCATATAGGCACCATGGTCATCATCGTTATCATCCTTATAGGAGGAGTGAGAGGGGATAATTGCTAAATGAGTTCAAGAAGGCCAAGCCTCATACATTCAATGGAGAGCTGAAGAATTAGGAAGATGCAGAAGCATGGTTGCTTGTAATGAAGAAGTTATTCGAGCTCCATGACTATACAGAGAATATGAAGGACAAAATAATTATTTTTAGTCTCAAGGGAAAGAAACAAATTTGGTGGGAAGATGTGAAGCATGTCAGAGGCATCAAGACAAAGGAGTTGGTTTGGCATGAATTCAAGAGAATTTCAAAAAAACACTCATGCAAAGCCATCCACCAGAAATGGTAGAATGCACACCACGAAAGCTAATAGATTGATACTTGATGCAACAGAGAATGTAGGAGCCCCTACTTCACTGCGCAGACTGAGATAGTCTCCAGAGAGGTTTACTAAATACATGGATCTTTTGAGCAAGTGTATTGTGACATAAACATATTCCTTTCAGGAAGCAGTGCAACAAACAATTTGGGTTGATGCTATGGTACAAGAGTATGTCTTCATCATCAAGAGCAGTGCATGGGAGGTTGTCCCAAGTCCAGTCAGAAAATCAGTGGTTGGATCTAGATGGATCTATAAGGTGAAGCAAGCAGCGGATGGGAGTTGTTAAGGTCCCATGATTTGGCAGATTGGCAAGCCAAGTGACAGGGTAACATCAAACCAACTTTGGAGCCCAAGGACCTAGCCTTCCTAGACTCAGAGAGGGCTCTCTCTATTTGTGCAAGGGATGTATAGTTGTTTGCTTATTATGTTTTTAATTTTAGGCTAGTTGTTAAGTGTGTTTTTATTTTGTTTTAAGGTTTTTGAGGGAGGAAATGATCAAAGTTTTAAATAGGTAAAAATATTGTTAGATCAACTAGGCTATGGGGTCGAAAATTTCGAGAAAGCCTCAGATGGCGGACAAGGTATATTGAAGGGCCGATTTGATCAAGGTAAAATGGATCTTTAGGTGGAATGAAATGGGATGGACACTAGATTTTGTGAAGGACAAAGACTTTTAAACATAAATAGTTCAACAACAGACATCTATGTGGTAGGGCTAACCATTAATCACGATAGATGTAACTTCAAACTGATAGATGCATAAAATAAACATTCAAGCAATACATAGAGATATATGACTCTCTAACTTTAGGAAAATCGCTATCAGACTTTGGGGAAAAATAATTAAGACAAAAAAATAACTCAAGCTACTAAGAGGGAACTCCTAGACATAGTATTTTGAGCTATCGGGCACTTTGAACTAAGATTGCAGAGTATAGGCAAAGGGCAAGATCGATACAAGACCTCTTTGGTTCAACTAAGACAATCTAACATTCAGAGAAAGGTTTCAGTAATGGGGTTTTGGTTAAATAATGAGTAAACAGGGCGTACCGTGAATCATACTAATTAGCACACATAATAACCATTAATGCAACTTAAAACAAGTTCTTAGGGTATCAAAGAGCATTTAAGAATTCATTTGACATAACTAAGAAAGAAGACAAACATAGAAGCTGTAATGAATTAGGAAATCTGAGGTGCCTCCATGGGCATATCTCAAATCTATTCTTTACTGTCCTACAACAAGCAAGAGAATATGAAAATATGTATGAAAACTAAGGGAACATAATAGAGAGGAACACTATACCATTTTACCAAGTCAAGGAATCCTACAACATTCCTCTTTCATCATCCAAAACATTCAAGAAATTATCCAATGCATGAGACAAAGTATTTCTTCCAAGCTTTTATAACCATATATTTCTCTATATCATCAAGTTCACCCTTGTTTACAATGAAATCTCTTGGAATATATAGGCCAAAGTGAAGGAGAACCTCCTAGTGCAACTAGCAAGCTCATTGGCCCATCAAAAATATCTGATTTTGTCCTTAAGGCTTTGCAAAGCCCAAGGCACAAAATATCTATAAAAATCTCCTAAAAATGCTAAAAAAGGAAATTGATTTGACTTTTCCCAACTGACAATGGCCAAAAAATGCTAAACGCACATTTGGAAAAGCCACTTCAGAAAACGACATTTTTCACAAAAATGCTTTAGAAATATAGCAGCAGAAAATTCCCTGTCTTGTGGGAAACTTTTGAAGGACCTCCCAATGTCAAGACGAGGCCCGTGATGGCTCGTTGCAAAGCCCTAGATGTCTAGTTTCTGAAAATACTTTTTTTCCCCAAACTGATCACTAGAAGCCTGTGAAAAACTGACCTGTGTGGAAAAAATCAGAAATTAGCCCTTGCTGATATGCGAGGCTGCGTGTTGAAAAAGTGACTGTTTTTCGCCTCTTTAGGGGACCAAAACATCTTCAATTGATCTGAAATTTTATGAGTAGATGCCCCTGAATTTAATTCATCCAATGATACCACTTTCAACCTTTGAGGATGCTTCAAACTAAAATGGCGATGCCCATGATTTTCTACAAAAAGCCCAAAAATGTCAAAAAACAAAACTTGTTGAATTATGCCCAATTTTGGCGAGCATAACCCTCATAGGTTTTCATAAGCATGTAGAGAATCGGAGGCCAAAATTTCAAGCTTTGATGTGCCTTTTCCCACTTTTTCCATCGGGCGCCTCTTTTGGGCCACCTTGAACTTTTCTTGTGTAACCTTCAATTTCCTTCGGGCAAATTGATTTAGTTTTTTGTAGTGCCCGATCATTTTCCTTTGAAGGCTTAAGTCTCTGTTAGCTCTTTCTAACTTATCCTCCAAGTGTTTATTCACCCTTTCAAGCCATGCTTCTCTATTTTTTTCTATTTCTTGGGTGAATAAAGAAGTAAGAGGAAAAGATCGAAAAAGGGTTGCCTCTTCCTCTTTCTGCTTCTCCAAATCTCTTTTGAGTCCCATAGTCCTAGGCCTCTTCCTCCTTGGCTGATCTTCTTATTTAGTGTCATTGAATTCGCCCATAAGTTCTTCCAACTTGATTTGTGCTTTGGAGGCTTCCCTTTGGTACTTGAAAGCCCGTGCCTCATAAACTGCCATGTGGACATTCATTTGCTTGTTTTGTGTTTGCAGAAAATGTATGAGGTCCTTAGACCTCTCTAGATCAGCTCTTAGGTCATGAATTTGTTCTTCTCTATTTCGCAAGAGGGACTCAAGGATTCTAGCCTCATTGTCACTGTCATCACTGTTTATCTGAATTATATGAAAATCCCTTTCTTTCTCATGGCTACTTTCCTCCTTCTCTTTTCCCTTGCCTTGGGTGGCCTTTTTGGTTCTCCTCTTCTTTGGTAATTCAACAATGGATTTCTTTGGAAAATTACCATTGATTCGGAGTGCTCTAGTAACATTGGGAGTTACAACTTGAGCCACTTTATTTCTTGAATTTCAGGGCTTTGTTACCTTTAGAGAAGAAAGCATGGCCCCTTACCTAGGAGAGGCAGGTAGCACATGCTCTATTTGGTCTTTAACTTTACTGCTCCCCTCATCATCTTTGTCACTGTTTTCCTCCTTTTGAAGGCTGCCTTGTTGGTCTTTATCACTGCTATGCTCATGGTAGTTGATTTGGCCCTTTTGTTCTATGCTTCCTTCTTTAGAATGCTCATTGCTTGAAGTTTTCGTGTCGTCATCCTTGCTGGCTGGTGGGCTTTCCTGTTTTTCATCATAAGTGTCCCTTTGAGGACTGTCTTGACCCTCCTCATAAGTGCCTTGGCTGTCACCTTGTATGTCTCCTTGAGGGTTACCTTGTTCACTTTTGTCCCTGATTTCTTCAAGACTGTTAGGCTCTGTATCCTCACTATTTTGTGCCTCATCATCATCATGCTCATTGCTATGTGGGCTGCCAATAGTTTCCTCTTTGTGACTGCTATGTTCTTCATCAACTTGTTCTAGCTCTTCATCATTGCCTTCTTTATGCTCACTGTCATGTTTGGATTCTTCATTTTGTCCTTCCTCATCACTTGTTTGCCCTCTTTCACTGTGCTCTTCTTGATCACTATTTTTCTCTTTTTCACTGTGCTCTTCTTCACTTTCAATTATAGGATATTTTTGTTTCTTAGGAGTGGATTTACTAGAAGAAGGAGAAACATGATGAGTGGATGGTGAGGGAGGCACATGGGATGAAGAAGCAGTGGTGAAATCAGGATGTGAAATGAAAGAGTCCCAAGAAACTCCCTTTTTTCTCAAGTTGATGGAGGATGATGATCTTGATAAGGGAATGATGAAAAAGACAAGCTTGCTGCTGAGAGGAAGGCTTCTTTTGAATAGTAGAAGCCATCTTGTCAATGCTTCTATAGAGGAAAAGGGGTAGGTTTAGAAATTCAGTTCTTGTGAAGTGCATGAGTAGCCTGATATGATAAGCATAAACCCGGGAAAACCTCCCTTCGCACGTGAAATACTTCATGATGATTTTCATGAGAGAAGCATAGCTGGTCAAAAAATACGAGAAAGGAAAAATATATGGGCATGCATCCTGATGTTCTGGTTTCAAGAAGGGTTTGTATTGATCTGAATCTAGGTAGGTTTTCTTAAACCTTTTTTCTCCGATATATGGAATTTTGGTAGCTTTGGAGATAGTTCTAGGAGAGAGCTTGAAGTATAAACCTGCTAGATGAACATGCTTCCCTTGTAGCCTTAAAGCAAACAAATGTGTTAAGGGGAGATAACTTTTCACTTCTTGAACCTTTTGACAAAATTCCAAACATCTTGCTTCATGAAAGTTAAAGAGCACTGAAGGAGAGGCATTCACTTCCTGAGTTGAAAAGGGCTCATACCTTTTCTAAGGACCACTCCTGTTATCTAGCTTAGGAGGCATTTTGCTTCTGAGATCCTTGGCTGATTTACCCAGGCAACCTTGTTCAAATGTTCACTGAGATAAATCTTCAATCAATACTCTTTACTTTTTGAAAAACTAAGTCTGTCCTTAGTTTAGCGAACAAGTTTGTTTTTTAAATGAAGCAACTCTTTTTGATTTTGACAATATGAAATCCCTCTCCTTTAATTGACTATTTTCTGTGGTTGTGAGAAAAAGGTCCTTTGAAACCACTGTCACCTCTGGTATAACTATTTCAAGGCACTGATTTAAAACACAGACTGTACCCTTTAGAAAAACACTGTATCTGAGCAAAGAGCTTTTATACAAGGTTTGTTTGTGGATTTTGGAGGAAAATGTTTTTCTTTGGTTTTGGCACACAGTCTCCACTTTCAATCTCTATTTTATCCTCTAAAACCCACAACAAGGAAAACTCTTTTAATTTGACAGAGCCTTATCTTCTAACCACTGTTCTTCTTTAATGATGTAAACAAAGTGCTCTTTGAAACCTTTGTTAAAATATCTCTTCAAACTGCTTTGAAAAACCCTCATAAGCTCTATTTTCTATTGGAGACTGTATAAATCCTTCACTATTTCATAGCACAAGAAAAAACCTATTTTCCTTTGAAAATGCTGATTAAAACTCTCCTTTGAACTCCAAACCTAACTAAGAGGCGAGGAATACCTTTAAACATGAGTTTTTAGGCCCTTTGAGTGTCGGTGCAGTGTGCAAAGAAACACATTCAAAACAAGTGGATGAGCGGGCGTTTAGAGGAGAACGCGCCGCGCAGAAAAGGTGTCGGGTTAGCCTCGGGTGCCCAGCACAGGCACGCCACACAGCACTACAAGCATGTCACACTACTTAAGGAAATACACTGCGTCCCCCTTATAGGCGCTCCGTGCATGTATACAGACGTGCCGCGCCGAAACTAAACTCGGAATTTCTCCACAAATCGCTCTAAATTGCCTCTTTTCTTTGGTGAGGTGGTAAATGAATGTTTGGTTCGAGTCTTTAAACTTTGATGAGGGAATTTTTAAAGGCCTTTTCCTCCTTTTAAAATTTGAAAATATTTTTTCCCTTTGTAAACTGTGCTTTTTCCATAATATTCTTGTGGAGGCCCCCTTCTTCACTTGTCCCTTTGAATATGTTCAAACAATGGTGGGCCCTCTTCTTGTTTGTGGAGGAGGCCCTTTGAAACCGTGATGTTTTTTGTTAGGTTGCAAAGAGGTGATTGTAGCACTCTGATTAGTATAGAAAGGCTATAGAAGCTGTGTTTTCTTAGAATATTCAAAAATGGAAAAATCATCATAAGACCATTGTTGCAGCCCTTGTAAATGGCTCTTCAGACTTGTGTGAGGCCTTTTTCCTTGTCTACTGATGGAGGTCCTTTTGACTGTAAATGACACATGGCTTCACACATTTTGAAAACTTATGGATGAGCTATATCATGGTGCAAATAGTTGGAGCGGTGATCCCTTACCACTTTGTGAAGGATGGCCTATAGATAGTGAAAGTCTTTACCCTATTTATAATGTGCCTTTTGTCCTCTGAAGGAAGACTTTTGTGAACATAATAAATAGAGACCTTTAGCTCCCTTATGTTATTGTGTGGTTTTTATGTGAAAAAGGTCTTTCAACCCACTAAATTTTCATTTGATCTACTGATTTTTAACCTTGTATTTCCAATAGGAAAATTACTCAAACACCATATGAAAAACTGCTAATGCATCTTTTGTTCATCTCTTGGAAGGAGGTGGCCTATAATTTCTAAAATCACTCAAAGCACTTTAACCCTCTGCTTTTAAATGAAGGAGGTTCTCACTGTGCTTTCAACCATCTGATCTTTATTGGAGCAGGCTTTACCATGATGGCTTCTAACCATCTGCTTTTTAATGAAAGAGATCATTTATGTGCTTTCAACCATCTGCTCTTTTAAAGGAGGAGGTTCTTACTGTGAACATGTCATTTCATCTATTTCAAAACTCTACCACCTTTCTGCAAACCATGAGTCTCTGCTTGGTATTATGTCAAATAGGTAATAATTTGCTTCATGATATATGTTCTGAGATAGGTATTCTATGTAAACTATCCCTGTGAATTTCTAGAACAACAACCATCTAACTTGTATATGTAGAATATTTTCTTTCTGGACATAGTTCAATGAATTCCCTTGACTGTGTTTGTAAAGGCAGGTTGGATTTCCTTTTGGAGGAGATTCTAAAAAGACTGCTGGTCAGCATAACATCAGCCTTATGTATTCATATGACTTGGAGGTTTCTCTCTGTTTTTAGGCAACTTTGGCTTTCAGACTACACCCATTAGCAACCCTTTACTTACTGTATTTTATTTGTTTTACTGATGGAAAACTAACTCAGCATGAAGGGTATTTTTGACCTTTTCCTTTTTCTTTCTTGCACATTGGTCATCATTATAATTACACCCCTGCAGAGATGTAAAAACAGATGACTTTGAGCCTTGGAGCACACTTTTGGTGTTTCAAGGAGACTGCGCCTGAGCGAAGCATAGTTCATCAAATAGTGAACAACCTTATCTTTTCATGATCTTAATCTTTGTGAATTTCTTCTGACATGAGACACAGTAACCTCTTAGTGGTGTGTGACCTATGGATGAGACAAGACTTGTTTTGCAGATTAGGAACTAATTCAGGGCTGGATGGTACTGAACAGAGGCTTTTGGCTCAAAATGTTTTTGCCAAGGAAAGGATTTCCTAAAGCACCACTATCTAACTTAGGGGAAATCTTGACATATTCTGAGTGTTTCTTGGGTATGATTAGATTTCCAAATGACATATGACCAGAGATAGGGTTGCAAACATTTTGTCAACAGTTGGATAATGAATAGCTTGAGGAATAAGGGTGAATGATAGTAGATAATCTTCAGCTATGACAACTATGGACAAGATTATATGACTGAAACGAGATAGGTCTTGACAAATGGGTTTTTTTCTCATCATAGGCTGACCGGAAGGGGTAGGAGGACACAAATTGTTTTGGGGTGTTTTCTAGATGACAAATTAGACAGTTTGGACATCATTTTCTAGAAAAATCAGCTTAGGAAACTAGTCATCATCAACAGGTGAAAAAATAATGATGACTAACAGGAGTGTGGAGAAGTAAACATCCATATTTGTGGCTCAGGGATTCTCGCAAGTTGAGGGGATCGACTATGAAGAGACTTTCGCACCAGTCACGTGGTACTCTTCCATTAGATCTATCCTTGCACTCTCAGTGCAGATGAGGTGGCACATTCATCATATGGATGTGAAAATTTCATTTCTCATTGGTGTTATTGAGGAAGAAGTGTACATAGAGTAACCGGAAGGTTTTGAGATCTTTGACAGTGAGTCACATGTGTGTCAACTAAAGAGAGCATTATATAGGTTGAAGAAAGCACCTCATGCTTGGTACACTTGGATTGAAAACTATTTCACTAGGTTGGGTGTCACCAAAAGTGAAGCTGATCCAAAATTGTACCAGATTGTGGTTGATGGTAAGCTCTTGATTATCGTACTTTATGTTGATGACCTAGTTTTGACAGGTGATGAGGAGCTGATAACTTCATGCAAGGAGGATATTGCAAGGGAGTTTGAAATGAAGGAAATGGGAATCCTTCACTATTTCCTTGGATTGGAAACATGGCAGTGGGATGGTGAAATATTTATTTCTCAAGGCAAGTATGCCAAAGAGATACTGGGTAAGTTTCACAAGGAGAGCTATAAACTTATGGATACTCCTCTTCTAGGAAATTGGAGGAAAGTGGATGCTACTTATGGATAAGTAGTGGACGCTACTGTCTACAAGCAGTTAGTAGGTTCACTGATGTACTTGGTGAAAAATAGACTAGAAATTTGCTACACAGTTAACCAACTGAGTCAAGTTATGGTTAAGTTGACCAAGCTCTTTTGGAAGGCAGGGAAGCATGTCTTGAAATATCTAAGGGGTAATATAGAGTATGGATTATGGTACAAATGGACAAAGGGAGTGAAGCTTCAAGGCTTCACATATGCAGATTGTATAGAAAATCCATCAGATAGAAAGATCACATCAGGAGGGATCTTCAACATAGGATTGAAAAATGTTTCTTGGTATAGAAGGAAACATCGATCTGTGGCACTCAGTTTAGCCGAGGTAGAGTAAATGGTAGCAAGTCAAGTTGCATGTGAGGCCATCTAGATGAGAAAGATCTTGGTTGGTTTGTTTGGTTCTCAGATGGATCCGATTGTGATACATTGTGATAACCAGAGTTGCATTAAACTCTCAGTTAATCCGGTATTCCATGATAGGTCCAAGCACATAGAAATTCGTTACCACCATCTCAGAGATTATGTTTAGAGGCACATTATGTTACTTCAAAAAATTCCCACGGAAGATCAGGATGTAGTTATTCTGATGAAGGCGCTCACCAGGAGAAAATTCGAATACCATAGAGGCATGATCGGGGTGGCAGATAATCCATTTCTTGTTGAGAGGTAGTGTTGAAGTCCAACAAGAAATTGCAACACACAAACTAGTGTGGGATCAATAGGTCCTAGCGATACATTAGTGTGATGGCCAAATTAATTAATTAATTTGGTGCAATGTATGATTTAATTTTCCCTTAATTAAATTGGACAGTAAAATGTAATCTTATCTCATGCTCACTTGTATCAGTTAACTGAGTGTGATAAACTAAGTTATCTCATGTATTTTGAGTTGAGGGTGGTTTGTGAGGCATGCAAAGTAATTATATTAGTTATGGAGTTCAAATTGCAGTTGGTGCATTAGTTTAATGCATGTGTAATCAGTTAACTCAGTTAGGTGAGTTAGAGTCAGTTGAACTAGTTGTAACTGTTTGTTGCACTAGTGAGAGATCAAGTGAATTAAATATTAATTAATTCACAATGAGTGATTTTCCATGCAAATGATGATTTAATATTAATAGTTGCATGCATGTCATTTCTAGTGGAAACCTAGTTGAGACAAAGGTTAAAGGGATGTTAACTATCAGTTGTGTGATTAGTAGGTTTAATGCATGCAACTAGAAATCCATTGGAGTGCCTATGATCCTTGCATGGTTTAGGAAGGCCAAAATTCCTAAAGAATTGGGATTTCATTCATCAGGAATTTCATAAGCAAGGCAAGCTGTTTAGAGGCTGAGAATTGGCTAAGTGTTGGCCAGTTTTGTCCACGACAATGTGAGACAGTTGTGAGAGTGCACGAGACTCTTGTGAGAAGAGTGCATTGTAATTGTTTCATGATTCCATGGTTAATAAAAAATAGAAGATAGAGGGGTTTTGAGCAGCAAGATTTCCCAGGGAAATTATCTGTGTTGTGGTTTGATTTGACTCTTTCTTTGCTTCATATAATTGGCGATTGTGTTTAATTTTCGCAATTGACTTGTAGAAGGATTGCGTATCTAGCTTTAGTACATTGCTTGATCAGATTGAATCCATTAATATACATATGATTGTATAATTTCTACATGGTATCAGAGCACATGACGAAATCACTATAGTGGAGGAGAAGCTGAGTTTGTGACTGAATAGAATTCGAATTTTCAAAATACATTCTTGGTGTGACAGGAAATTTAGATCGAAATGGCTTTCAATGGATTGAGATTGGAATATTCACTCGAGGGAATATCTAACTATATTTCTTGGAAAGATAGGATGGAGGAAGTACTGGAGGGAAATGGGTTGAAAGAATTCATTGACAATGATGTTTAAGGCGAAAGGCGACACCATGCCAAAATATTTAACAAAGTTTGTCCAATGTCGGGATGAGCTTGGGAGCATCGACATTACTGTCACGGAAGATGACTTGGTGAGCCTAGCTCTTATAGGACTTCCCAAGAGTTGGCATAGTTATCAGGACTTTGTCAATGGAAGGGAAAATCTGCCAGATTGGGAATGACTTTGGTCGTATTTGGTGCAACAAGAATTCAGGCGGAATGCTAGGGATGGTTCTTCATCTAAGCATGATGATGAAGAAGATTGTGCTTTGGTTGCCAAGGCGAAGAAGGGGAAAGGAAGTAAATTCCATTCCAAATCTAAGTTTGACAAAGAAGGCAAGAAGCGCGACATGTCCAGAGTGAAGCGTTTTCACTGTCACGAGCATGGACATTATGCCACTAATTTTCCACAAAAGAAGAAGAGTAAGAAGGCTTTAGGATTTGTAGCTGGTGAGCCTTTGGCCTCGCAATTTGAGGTTGAATTCTCGCTCATTTCATGCATGGTGTCAAGTGAAATGGGATCAGTGTGGTACTTGGATAGTGGTTCATCGTTTCACATGACGGGAGATAAAGAACTTTTCAGTAGCTTGGAGGAGAAGGACCTCCAGATGCATATAAAAATGGGTGATGAAGGGCGATACAGTGCTACCAATATTGGTATAGTTACCTTCGAAAGACAGCCAGGTAAACCCTTTCAATTAAAATATGTAATGCATGTACCATGCTTGAAGAAAAATTTAGTCTCAATCGCAATGTTGGAGGATAGAGGCTATGATGTTGTTTCAGTGAAGGAAAAGCTTTCCTTTGACACAAAACAATAGGACAAGACAAGAATATTGGGATTCATGTGAAGAATCTCTATAAAATTGATGTAGATGGCTGCACAATATTGATGGGTAAGGCGGACAAAGTGGTGAACCAAGATGAGGGTGAGTTATGGCACAGGATATTGGGCCATCTACACCACGAAGATCCCCTCTTATTGCTTGTTGTTAGGAAGAAAGATAGTACGTTTACACACTTGCCAAGGGTCCCTTATAACTATGGAGTTCTAAGACCCGATGCAAGGAAATTTTTACCTTCTAGCTACTTGGTGCAAGGTCCCTCTCTCTACTCCAAAGGATTGAAGTTTTTGGATGGCCAACAACCGAATCCCATCTCTACTTCTACTCTGGATTACACACTGCTGGATTGCTTTAAAGAAATTTTGGCCAACATAATAGTGTGCTATTTTTTTTCATCTCTTGGTGGCCTTTTATAGATGAATTAAAATTCTCCTTACCTATCTTGGTACATTGGTGGATCGTGACCCAAGAGAGGGGGTTGATTCCATTGTGTGCCACTTTATTCCTTTGTGTGCTCCCTTGAGGTCCCAAGGAGTCTTAGGTGGCTTCCTTGGGCAGCCTCAAGTGTGGGATCATTTTCCTGGAGTGTGCCTTGTGGTCCCGGAAAGTGACTTCTGCCACTCTCAGGTCCTCGTGGCTTTTTGAGGGAAAGCTGCGCAAAGGTGCGCTTATCAAATAAAAATGCGTGAAAAGGTGCATTTTGCAATTTTCTTGAGTGCACAATTTGATTTTTCCTCTGGACCTTAGAGATTTTTAAAATTTTTCAGTTTCTCTAATGTGCCTCAACCTTGTAAATCCTTCTACCTGAAATTTAGTAATGTTATCTTTGCTTGTTTGATTTTCCAGTGATAACAGTTGCCCCCTAATGTGAGAGTTCTAGGAAGAATTGTATAGCTGGAATACATTATAGTTTCTTTTTTGTGTACTGTGTGGAGAGAGAGAGAGAGTTGCGTGTAGAAAAAAGTTGGAAATGTATTACAACGGGTCGAAGAGTGACCATGTCCTGTGGGAACCCTGCAAGAAATAGTATGATACAATAAATACAGCTTTTCTATGAGGCAGACATGTCCCATGCTCGCGATGCTTTGGCTAGCTAAACAAATCTACCTGACAGATACAGATTCTGTCTGTGTCACTAGTATGATAGTGATTTACTGATTTGGTTGATGACAATGATTGCTGATGCCCTCAGGGGCGTTTTTTAGGTGGAATGTGGTACCCACATGCATAAGCTTGGTATGGCATATAAATTCTCATTTTACGCATGGGTGTATAACTAGGACCTTCCCGTGTAAGCAATTCTGAACGAGATGCTTATAATGGCATGGGTCTTTGATGAATTTGATCAAAGTGCAATGGTTGTAATGCATGATACCATCTTGACATGAAAGCTTGTCTTGTGGTCGAATGTCAGGAGGATCGATGACATCTGTGGGCGATCATGATTCCCACAGTGCCACTGGAGGATGCCCCTATTGTGGTGAGGGGTAATCCAAGGTACTCGCTTCCTTTTTGGAAAATAGGAGTTGGAGTTGACAACAAGGAAGCCTCAATCGAGCAAGATACTCACTGATTTAAGGGATCAGGATCTTGGATTTGATAGGTTTAACATAGGCATGATGGTGAGGGGTGACTGAAAAATGATGATGGGGATTCAGTGGTCCAAGGTCGAAGTATAAAAAGTAGCTTGGCGGCAATCATAACTATTTATGATGAGGAAATTCCTGGAGTTGGTAGGACGTCCAAGGTCAGTATATGTTAGCTATGAATGTCATGGTGGCTTATGCATGAAAGGTGTGATACTACGAGCAAGGGTGACTTGAGACTACTGCCATGGGAGAAAAATGGATGGATGAGTGGGGGACATTGTTCATCGTTGGCGGTCTTTGTACACTTATGTTGGCGAGAAGTCAGGTCTCGCGGACAAGATCCAGGTTCAAGAGTTGTGGCCAACAAAGGGGTCCGGTGTAGTCTAGGAACACGCCGGCATTTTCACCCTACTCCGGAGAGCAGTGCGTCTCACCCGAGGCATGCCGCAACCACATGCAGAAGGGGATGAGATCAATTGCAAGGAACAAACCCGCAACTCATGAAGGATAGTGCATCAATTACATATACAGAGTTATATACGCAAGATCACTTAATAAGCATTCAGACATTTGCAAATAAAATTTTAAACCAACATAAACACATTACAAGCACATAAACATCGTATTGAGATAGCAACCTTCCATTGTATTAATCTCTTGGCCAAACACATGATTACATGGCATTCTCAGTGATAGCTTACAAATCTGATACAGATGGGTTTCGGAACAGAAAGGTAGAATAGAGAAGATGAGGAACCATAGGAAGGACATGCATGATTCTTCCGCAGTCGCTCTGTGTGTCTTTCCCTGTCTCGAGCCTCGCAATCTCTTCAACATCCTCCTCTTTTCAGCCGGGTGACTGTTATTTATTCACCCGCTCTCGCGACTATCAGTTCCTCTGTGTCTTTACTGCAGATTCTCTCGGCTTCTCTCCTGTTATCTGCGTGTTCCACTTTCTGTCTTCTGCTGTGTGTTTCCTTCATCTGTACTTGTCCCTGTTCTATCTCCAGCTATCGCATGCTTCCGCACCACCTTGATAGCTCCGCGACTCCTGGTAGTTGCGGCGCGATCGCGGTTGCCATGTGTCTTCATGCCGCAACTCAAAAAGGTCAAAATTCAAAATGTCTTAGCCAAGATTTCAAAAACTAATAAAAAACAAGGGCCTCAACAGGCCCCGACCACAATTCCTTGACTCGTTCCTGAGTCAATCACAAATAACAGTCTCCACTTCCATTGCCCCGCTGGCTCCTGTGTCCTGTTCTGCTATGCCTTCGTCCCGCGCCCTTTCCTGCTGTGCTCTGCCAAGCGGTTGTTCAAACAAGGGCCCCAACTCCGGGACCCTGCAGAGCGCTGTATCTTTAAGCCCGGTGAAGTCCGCCACCACTTGCTGCCATTCCTGCATGAGCAAGTCTGCTTCTTCAGAGATCCTGGTGGCGGCGGCCTCCTCTATAGTTGTCGAGACAGCCCCGAACATCGCGGCAAGCTGGGTCTCGGCCTTGGCATCCAGCTGTTGTATGGATTCGGCACTGGCTCGAATGGGCGGACGAATTTCCTGAATGACCTGTTTGGCCACTGCCGAGTCGGCCTCAGTCTGTTGCATTTTAATTTCAAGCTCGTCCGCCTGGGCGTAGAGCTGATCTAACCATGCTGGGTCCACGGTCTCTTGAATTTCACGGGAAATTTGTTGCAGCTAGGCAGAGATAGGCTGCGTTTTGACAGTGAGAGCGAGTGAGCACTCCTGCAGACTTCGCAGAAGGGCATAAGCCTCGCCCGCAGTGGAATGGAGAGTCGCCTGCATACTAACTGCCTGAGTCTGCTTGGCAGTCACCTGTTCTGAGTAGACAATCTGTGGATCTGGAAGGGTAGGCCGTGCGGCTAACGCTGCTTGGAGTTCCTGGTTCTCTCTGCATAGACCAGTGAAAGCAGTCTGAAGGTGGTGAGCCTGGATTGTGACACTGTCCTCTGTTATATTGTCAGGGAGTGGGGCATAATGAGCCCTTGCAGCGGGCCATAAGTCGGAGAACACCTGAGCAGCAATGGTGACCTGCTCTTGTAGGTAGGTCTTCTCCCTAGTCAGCTGGTCGCGTTGTTCAGTAAGTGCTGTGATCTGGTGGTGCTGCTCAGTGCACTGCTACTGCAGCTCTGAATAAATCTGTTCAGCCTTGAGGGCCGCCCACTGAATGAGTAGGTACAACTGCCCTATAGCCCATGGTTCTGCATTGGTCGTGCCGGGAGCGCCCTGCTCCGGCATCCGCTCTTGCGAAGGTTGGCCACTGGCCACTGATTGGTTTGAGGTCTCAGGAGGACGGACCGGCATCTACTGCTGCATTGAGGTGGCCATATCGGACTCTGGACGGTCTTGCTGCGTGGTCTGGTCTGGGGGAGGGTCAGCCGAATCAACCCCAACAGTGGCGAGCCGGGTAGATGTAGTGGAGACAGGATCCTGGGGTGTGGCCACGGGGTCAACCAGTGGTACTACGGCTTCAGTACTGGAGGTGACTTCCACCCCGTGGTCTCCTCCAAAAAGTTCCCGGATGAGAGGATCTGATACAGTGGCTGATGAGTTGGATGGATTGGAGGAGGTGGTAGGTGGACGGCCGGTGGAGGGGGCAGTGGACGGGGTGAAAGAGGTATGGGGGAGGCGAATGTTGACGAACTCTGACGGATCGATCAGGGGTTCCTCTGGAATAAAAGTCACTATGAGTGGAGTGGATGGTGGATCATCGTCCGTAAGGTCCACCACTGGATCTGTGACAGCAATCCGGGCCCTCTTGGATGGAGGGGGGGTCTGATGGATCAGGTTCTGGGCTCGTTTCTTCCATCGGTGTGATGATAGGGGTGGTAGAGGTGAATAGGTTGGTGGGGATGGGAGAAGTGAGAGGGGTGGTATGGGAGGGAGCAAGAGACCGACCGATCTGAAATTCAGAAAATGAGGGAAACAAAGGGGCACCACTTGAAACAACTTGGGTTACCACGTTAAGGCGTCGTACCTGGGCATTGAGGTGTTGTATGATGGGGACCAGTGATTCGGGCAGGTCCTGTGCAGTCTCGGATGCATCTTGCGGAGGTCCCGCTGCAACCTGTGAGGCCCCCGCTGCGCCTGTCTCGGCAGGCCGCTGCGCCGGCATCATCCGCGCAAAGTTATATCGGGGGACCCCGTCGCGGATGTGCTTTGTGACCCCCGGCCACGCAGAGACCTCGCGGTGAAATGTATCATCATTCAACTGGAATCTGAGGGGCGCCATGTGGAAGGTGGCTTCCGGCACGCAAGTTGGGCGGAGGTAAGTGTGCCTATGGCTTACCCCGAACCACACCTGCTCGCTATACTCATCCAACAGGTGCTTGGGCACCTGTTGCTGGTTAGCCACCACGTCTGTCATTAACCCGTACCACACCCAAAACGCTGCCGCGTTCACCTATTTGGTGCTGGGGTCCGAGGACACCTGCCAGGGGGTGTATTTCATCGCGAGAGGCTGGCTCATGGTAGTCTCCGCCAGCATCCGGACAGGAGGAAGGTGCCATTTCCACATGGCGAAAGCTAAAATCAAGTACCCGTAAATGAAACTGGTGGTGCGCTTGTAGTTCTCTTCGCAGGCCGCGAAGAGTTCTTTTAGAATGAAAGAACACCAATTTAGCCTGACGCCTTGGATACAGTGCTCCGCAATGGAGATTGTATCCAAGGTGCACTCTCCCTTAGTATAGTGCCGCATCGTCTTGCTAGCAATGAGGTAGCAAGCGAACCGAATTTCTGGCTTATTGATCAAATCAATTTTGGCACCTTTGCCCCCCCCCGGCGGGTGCCATACTTGGTGTACAGGTCTATGTCACCTGACTTCCGGGCGCGCTTGGACGATGTCTGGCCAGCAGCGGAGACATCGGCGCCATTCTGAGACAGCCCTGTAAGCCGATGAATGTCTTCGGCATGAATGGGGATTTCTTCATTGAGCCACAGGGACCCATTCTGTATTCGACTGAGGAGGAACCGGGCGCATTGCAGGGCCGGCCCTGTTGTTCCAAAAACCAGAAGCGTCCTTAAATTCATCAAGGACGATTGCTGGAGACCCCTGTATTCTTGTCGCATTCGGCTGTTGGAGCTACTGCCTGGCGTGTAGTGGTGCTCCATGTAGGTCTGCCAATGGAGGTGGGGGAATTCAGCTGGGTTGGACAGATTGGCATCCATCATCACTGCGCTATCATACTTGCCAACCAACGACTCTGTGCGGTGGATTCGGTTGTCTAAAACTGGTTCAAGAACGGATAAGGGAGCCTTCAGCATCTTGGCGCGGCACTGGTAAACTTGGAGAATTCTTCTGGAGTTTCCTTCCAGGTGCGGTGCGCTTTGAGGCTACAACTGCTCTGGAGTCGCTGCAATTGCCAAATTGAACTGGTCCGTCATTCTCGTGCTGTTGATATTCATGAAAATTATGTCATCCAGTGGCACGAGCGGAGTTGATGAGACTCCATAATGGCAATTAATTCTTGCTATCCTTCTTGCTTGCGATAATCGTGCGATCAATCGCATGCCTGTGTGTAATCTGACAGTTGCTGACGGCGTCATGGGGAGATGGGCGGACGCGACGGCTGAGGGAACTGCGGGTGATGGCAAATGATTATGGTACGATTGCTGTTTACTTATGGTAATTTATGATGCAAATCTGAGCGATCCTACGGACTGACAAAAGGATTGACAGAAATGATTTGGATTGACACTGGCACGGTGATGGATCCTACCCGGACGACACACTGGACTGGCGCTGTGACACGCTGGACTGGTCCACCCTGACCACAGTCGATTGTGGTGATGTACCCGCAACTGACCGGTTATTTGACAGATTGCCTATGAACGGAAAAGACTCCCTATGCTCATCCCGGTTGCGGGAGAGTTATTCGACTAAGCTACTCTACGGGTTCTCTTGGTTGCAAGAGTTATTGATGAGAAGTGAAAGGGACCTACTCCTGGTAGGGTTTCAGGCATACACCATTCACCCACCTAGGGAGGATTGTACCGTCTAGCTGTGCCAACCAAACAGCTCTGGAGTCGCGGATCTCGATGACCAAGTAGGGTCCCAACCAGTGCATCTGGAGCTTGCCTGGAAACTTCTGGAACCGGCTATCATATAAGAGAACTTTTCCGCCAACTTAGAAGGCTTTGGTTTTGATGTGGCAGTCGTGCCACGCTTTCTGCCTGGCCTTCTAAACCCTCTGGTGGAATTCCGCCAGGAATCGGGCCTCATCCAGCTCTTGTAGCTCCTGGATGTGTTCTCGAAGAGACTCTTCTGAGAACTGAAGAGACGTTGCGATCAGAAGACTGGGTACAGTATACTCGGCGGGAATCACAGCTTCCCAGCCATACACCAACTGGAATGGTGTCTGGTTGGTCAAACGTTTCACCATGGTCCGGTAGGCCCACATTGCCGCTGGTAGACGCTCGTCCCAATCGTCGCGCTGAGCATTACAAATTTTAGTCAAGCCTTTTTCGAGAATCTTGTTGAATGCTTCTACAGTACCATTGGCTTGCAGGTGGTATGGGCTGCTTTTATGATGCTGAATCATAAATGTGTCCAGTAGTGACTTGACCGTAGCATTAATGAAATGCGTACCCTGATCGCTGGTCAAGCTCCGAGGACAGCCAAACCGGCTGATGATGTGTTCAAAAATGAACCTGGCAGCGGTCTCTGCTGAGCAGTCGCGTACCGCTGTTGCCTCAGCCCACCGAGTGAGGTAATCCGTGGCGGTAATGATGTACCGAGCCTTGGAATGCCTGGCGACCGGGGCGATGGGACCTATGAAATCAATAGCCCACTTTTCGAATGGCCGCAACACATGCACTGGGTGTAGCAGAAGCTCGTCCCGGTGCGAAGGCCTTCCCGTCCGCTGACAAACATCACAGCGCTTCACATAGGCCTTATAGTCAGCATGTACCGTCGACCACCACAGGCCAGCTTGGAGCACCTTCCTTGCGGTGGGTTTCGCACCCACATGCCCTCCCGCAACACCACTGTGACATTCCCACATCACCACTTCCCGTTCGTGGTCAAGAACACATCTGCGCAACACCTCATCAAGGCCCAATTTGTATAGCTGCCCCGCGATCAATTGGTATTCAGCTGCCCGGACAACCAGGTGGCGTTTCTGGAGCAAGGTGTAATCCTAAGGGCATTGTCCCGTGGTCAGATAAGTGGCGATGTCAGCCAGGTAATCTGGTACTGCTTCGACTCGGAAGAGGTCGGCATTCGGCAGCTGATCGTCCAACGAGCCATCATTCTCTCCCGTCTCGAACCTGGATAAATGATCGAGACCGACATTCAACCTGCCGGGCTTGACAATCACCTCAAACGTGAATTCCTGGAAAAGTAGAAGCCAGTGATAGATCTGTCCTTCCAACACAGGCTTATTCACCAGATACTTCAATGCAGAATGGTCCGTGAAGAATGTGAATTTGCCACCCAGAAGATAGTGGCAGAACTTCTGGAGGGAGTACACCATCGCCAACGCCTCCCGCTCGGTCGTGGTGTAGTTCTTCTCCGCATTCGATAACCGACAGCTGGCGAGGTATACGGGGTGGTCAACTGTCGTCTCCCCAAGTTGCGCCAATACAGCCCCGAGTGCAATACCGGACGCATCGATATGCACATGGAACTGCTTATCCCAGTCGGGATGAACAAGTATGGGTGCCGTTGCCAACTTCTCCTTCAATGTGTCAAGTGCCTTCCTGCACTCCGCCATCCACTGGAACACTTCTGACTTCCGAAACAATTTCTCCAAAGGGGTCGTAATCTTTGCGTAGTTGCGAATAAACCGCCTGTAATATCCTGTGTGCCCGAGCAGTGCCCGCAACTGCTTCACGGTCTCGGGGGCTTCCATGTGAACGATGACCGCGACCTTGGCGGGATCGACGCAGACCCCTTGCTTGCACACCATGTGGCCTAAAAGTGTGCCGAATGGAACTGCAAAAATACATTTCTTCAAGTTCAAGGAAATCTGCAGCTGACGACACCGGCCAAACATAACGAGCAATAGGGAAGCGTGTTTCTTCACCAGGCTGTAGACGGTCCAGTCGTCCATATAGACCTCTAGGAACTTGTGAATGTACTCCCGGAAAGCAGCAATGACAATCCGGGAAAACACAGCTGGTGCGTTCTTCAGACCAAACGGCATAACATGGTATGCGAATAATCCCCACTCAGTGGTGAATGTCATCTTTGCTTTGTCTTCCTCCGCGATGCGCACTTGATGGTAACCCGAAAACCCATCAGTGAAGGAATAAGCTTCGTTTCCCGCAACATGGTCCAGAACTTCATCGCTGAAAGGAGTGGGAAACGGATCGTGGATGCAGGCATTGTTCAGGCTCCAGTAATCTACGCAGACACGGATCTCCGCTTTGTCCTTCTTGTTCTGGATGACAATGGGACTCACCCACTCTGCTTCTTCTACTGGAAAGATGAGACCTGCAGCCAGCATCTTGTCAATCTCCATCTTGACCTTTTCTTTGATCCGTGGGTTCAACCGGTAGGGTCGGTGCTTCACCGGCCTGGCCCCTGGTTTCAGGGTGATGCGCATTTCGCCTAGGTCCCCCTTGATTCCCTTCAGGTTCGAAACCAAGGACGGGAAAAAATCTTCGTATTCCCGGAGGAGGCTGAAAATTTCTTTTGTCGTTTCCTCGTCCCAGTAGTCTCCCACCGTTGCGAGCTTGGGTTTCTCGTCCGTTCCAATGTTCAACTTCTTTGTCTTTAGTAGCTGTAAATGGACTCCTTCAGTCGTCAGCTCTTCACTGATGTTCCGCTCGCCTTCCCTTTCGTCAAAGTAGAGATGCCTGAGGTCCTCCAGACTATCGTCATCCAGATCACCGTCAATCCAGTGGCAAACCAACTCGCGCCTGTCCTCAGGTCGTGACACAACCGGGCCCCCGTCGGGCTCGGGATGGCGGAAGAAAAAGACCTCCTTGACTGCCTGTAGGGCCTGAGACTCCTGCGCCGTCTCCCCTTCGAACAAGAAGCACCGAACAAACTTATCCGCAACTGCCTGCCAAGAGCGGGTTCCCAGTTTCCGCTCTTCCTCCAGGTACCAGGCCTGGGGAATTGTACCCAGGGAGTGGATAAACCTGTGGACCCACAGCTCCTTAGGGTACCAGGTGCTACGCCACTGTTCCTCACAGGTCCGCAAATGGTGTCGCGGGTCAGAAGTTCCATGATACTTAAGCGTATTGCAAGGTCCTTCGTCCTCTTTGAAGCGTGCCCGCAGAGCATCCACCACGCACTCCCATCGCAACAGAGTGTTGCAGTGATTTTTCCACCATCAGGCCGACGTGGACTGCAAGGCCACATCCAAAAGTGGCATCTGGCTTTCGGCTGGGACCATGTCTTCCACCTTGGTAATAAAATTTTTGACTGCTTGCATGTTCGACAAGGTGGGATATCCGCGGATCTCAGTTCCTACCCATTAGACTTGGGCAATGGAGGCACATCTCCACATGGTGGTCTCATACCCCCCTTGCTGCCAGTCTTCCAAAGCAAGTTCGGATCCAAGCTTCGAGCTCTGCACACTCCGCCAACTGACAGAGCCAGTCGCGGTCGGGTTAATATAATCATCCCACTTTCCTGCGGTCATCTGGTAAAGGTGGTCCATCATTTGAGCATCCTCCCAATTGTCCACTGTTTCTGTATATCGCGGGCCCTGATACGGGTCGAGAGGCTAGGTGACCCGTACCTCCCCATCCTCAAAGATCATCAGCTCCTTTTTAAGGTCGATGATGGCGTAATTCTCAAAAGCCCAATCAATGCCGAGTAAGGCAGGATAGGGATCCTTGTCGCCCATGATATCAATAACCTCAAAATCGGTGTATGTCTTCACCCCCGCAACGTCGACCTCGACACCCTCGAGCCGACCGATTGGCAGAATGCAGTACTGGTTCGCCATCCTGAGTTGGATTGGTGAGTAGGCTAGCCGTGGCCTTCCAAGAGCCTCCCATGTCTTCCGTGGCAGAATGTTGACGTCAGACCCCAAGTCCAACATGGTGTCGCTGATTTGGAATCCCGCAACCTGCGTGTTAAGCCGGAATTCTTTGCCTTTTCGTTGCTTGTTCCACTTCACGCGCTGCACGTATTGAGGGCCAGCGTCCGCCGGGTCTCTAAGTCCTGTGCGCCCCTGCAGTGCTCCTTCCAAAGCATGCTTGAGCTGCTGCCGCAGCGCAGCGTTGTCAACAATCCTGAGGAATAGCCGGAGCCAATCCTCGACCACAGTACCTGCGACGTTCTGCGCACCAGATTCCGGCAGCATGGGCTCCTCCAAACCTCCCTCATTCCACAACTGGGCGAACGCCTCAACTGCCTCCTGGAAATACTTCTTCTGGACTTCGGGCCTGATCAACTTCTTCGGGGATGCCGGCCGAACCACTCGTGCTGGCTCCTTCCCGTGGGCATCCTCTCCAGTCTTCTTTCCGCCCCTCGTCACTATCGCGACGTTCTGCATGTCGGGGGTTGTGGCCCCTCACGGCTCTGAGTTTATCAGATTCGCTCCCCTCTGCCTCGCCCGTTCTTCCCACTTCTTGATGAGCTCCGGACAGTCTTCTGTAGCGTGGGCATTGACCCGGCACTGGGAACACTAGGGTCGTCGCGGAAGGGGACATTCTCGAGCCCCATGACCCTCCTGGTCACAGTTGTAACATTTTACCGGACCGCGTCCGCCTGTGCAGCCTCCCCGCATGCCTCCGCCTCTTCCTCTCGGAGCCTCATTCACCCTGTAGGAGGGACGGTCCAGTCGATCCGCAAGTGCGTTGAGCGCCCTGCACTGCTCAGTGTTGTGAGTCGTGGACACACAAAATTCGCAGTACACATTATTCGAAACCGTGGAGTACTTCTGTAATATCGGGCACATCCGAGGAGGATGCCCCAGCGTCCGGCAAATCTCACAGTACTCTGTGGTGGAAGAACCCGGTTGCGGTGGGAACCCCGCGTAAGTCTGTTGCGGCTGGTATACTCCCTGTGGGTTCATCGCCGTGCCACCCCCTGGTGGTGGACCCCCTGGATTGCTGCGACCAAGGGTCCTGCTCTTGTGCCGCGCAACCGAGGACACTCGGTTGCGACGTGGCCCTCGACCAGGCAATGAGTACACCAAACATTCGGTCGCGCTGGTCTCAATGGCTGAAGCTCCTTGAGCTTTTCAGTCAAGCTGGAAATCTGGTGTTGCAACCCTATCAAAGAAGGATCTTACGGGGCCGCCCCCCCCGATATTCCTGGGGGTAGCCCGCCATGGCTTCAATCTTCATGGCCTGCTCCAAAGCGTCCTGCAGATTATCAATCTTCTGCTGAGTGAGAGGGGTTCATGTCAAGGGGAGCAGAGCCTTGATGAACCAGTCCCTCTGGTGGTTGGGATCGATCGAGTAGCTGAGTTTCCCGATCGCGTCCTTGAATCGCCGCATCAACTCCCACGCGGTCTCACCTTCCTTCTGCTTAATTTCCCACAGCTCTGACAGGCCCTGCTGGTCTGTCTGGGGAAGCTTGAATTCGCGGACAAAATCCCGCTTCACGTCCGCAATTATGGGGTTAGGATGAGCCTCGGACCACTTGATAAACCATCGCAGAGCCCTCTCTCTGAGCGTGGTTTGGAATTCTATTAACTTCCCTGCATCTAGCGTCTGGCGAGCCCTCCAGATGGCTTCGCACAGGTACCAGTGTTGCTCTACGTCATCATTGCCCCGGCTAGAGAACTCTGGATACCGGGTGAAAGATCCAACCATGTGTACTTGCGGAGAATTAACCAGGATAAATCCTCCAGGTCCTGGTTGCGTAACGGTCCCACTAGGAAAATACCGCTACTAGTAACGCTGCTGCTACCGGACGTTACTGACGCTGATGAACTATTGTATGACTGACTCAATGCTTGTAACTGAATAAAAATATTACTTAAAGGTTGATACAGTACCAGGGGAAGGTCGGGATCCTGGCCATGCAGAAGGTGAGAAGTAGGGCTGCCTGGAGGGGTGGGTGCCATCTGATCTTGAAACATCCGCTGCATCACGCCGTGCCATTCATCATCGGAACTCTCTTCGGGCCGCATCTTTCCATTATCTTCGCTAGTCACTATCTCTCTTTCTCGCATCGCTGGGCTCCCATGCACCCACTGCACTTCCACCACTGTCTCGTCTTCTTCTCGGGTATCCAAACCCATTGTTCCTGTCCTCTGAGGCGCCTCCTTCTGATTTTTCCTCTCGATCTCTCTTCTCTTCAAATCTCGCATTACCCTTCTTCGCCACCTATCGGCGATCTGTTCCCGCCGATGCGCACGACGCTCCCACAACCTGCATGCGGCCTCAACATCCATTCCCCGCTCCCCACTTTCACATTCTACACCGCATCAGTCCCCTCAACCCTTCCCCCAACACGGGTGGTTTACGCTTCCATACTCGTTTTGTGAAATTCAATCAACCCTTCGTCTACCATTAGAGCTTTGATCCACAGCAGAATCTCCTTCAGCAACTTCCCTCGTAGCCCTGAGTTGAAAACAGCCTCAGCTTTCGAGAAGGATTGGTAGCACTTAGCAGCAACTCCACAGTGTATCCTTCCAACGTGGTCCTTACCCAAAAATCCACCGCACGGGTTAGTTCAGTGTCTACCCGATGCAGTGCCACCAGGTCTTCGTGCGCCCACCTGCGGTTTATCTTCCGCAAGCCTTCTTGGGGCACCGTCACTCGTAACCTCCGCAACCAATTGTAAAGGTCCGTAGGGAACCTTCCCCAGAAAATTTTGTACGTATCACTGGCTGAGTCAGAGAAAAGAACAAGCTCCTTGATTTCCGCCTCCTTTTTCTTGGTTAGCTCTGCTTGCTGAGCAATGAACTGATCGAGATGATCATCCCACCATCGTTGTATCTCTCCTTCAAAAATCCTTGATACCATGATCTAGATCCCCTCAGAACATGCAGGTCCCGGCAACGGAACCATTTGTTGGCGAGAAGTCAGGTCTCGCGGACAAGACCCAGGTTCAAGAGTTGTGGCCAACAAAGGGGTCCGGTGTAGTCTAGGAACACGCCGGCATTTTCACCCTACTCCAGAGAGCAGTGCATCTCACTCGAGGCGTGCCGCAATCACATGCAGAAGGGGATGAGATCAATGGCAAGGAACAAACCCGCAACTCATGAAGGATAGTGCATCGATTACATATACAGAGTTATATACGCAAGATCACTTAATAAGCATTCAGACATTTGCAAATAAAATTTTAAACCAGCATAAACACATTACAAGCACATAAACATTGTATTGAGACAACAACCTTCCATTGTATTAATCTCTTGGTCAAACACATGATTACATGGAATTCTCAGTGATAGCTTACAAATCTAATACAGATGGGTTTCGGAATAGAAAGGTAGAATAGAGAAGATGAGGAACCATAGGAAGGACATGCATGATTCTTCCGCAGTCGCTCTGTGTATCTTTCCCTGTCTCGAGCCTTGCAATCTCTTCAGCATCCTCCTCTTTTCAGCTGGGTGACTGTTATTTATTCACCCGCTCTCGCGACTATCAGTTCCTCTGTGTCTTTACTGCAGCTTCTCCCGGCTTCTCTCTTGTTATCTGCGTGTTCCACTTTCTGTCTTCTGCTATGTGTTTCCTTCATCTGTACTTGTCCCTGTTCTATCTCCAGCTATCGCATGTTTCCACGCCACCTTGATAGCTCCGCGACTCCTGGTAGTTGCGGCATGGTCGCGGTTGCCATGTGTCTTCATGCCGTAACTCAAAAAGGTCAAAATTCAAAATGTCTTAGCCAAGATTTCAAAAACTAATCAAAAACAAGGGCCCCAACAACTTACCAAAAGAATGAAATAATGGGATTGGTTTGTACTAAACACAAAGACAGGTGCCCAAAACATGAAAGTGCTCACTCATTGATGATGTGAGGAGGGTGTTTTTGCTGAGAGTGGGGGTCCCATTGGTTGGTCTCTTATGTGGGGGTGATGAAGCAGATGGAAACTATTGCAGATGGGCTATGTTGATGGAGGTATGGTATGCCAAATGTGAGGCGTGGTGGTGCACTTTCGATCTGCTTGTAAAACCTGGTAGTCCAGGAAATGGGTTTTAATTTTTTATGGTAAAACTTGACTTGATGCATGGTGGGTGAATGGGTATGAAGTGCTTCCCAGACTGAAGTGGTATGGCATCATGATTGTTCTGATATATGGTCTACTTTGAGTGACGAGAGCCATGGAGGGGAGGCTCTACTGACCAACAAGGATGCTTATGATGTGTAAGGTGGGGAAACGATAAACATGGTCAGGTGCTTGGAACCTATGGTTAATTTTTTGGGGAGAAATGATGTCAGGATATGCAGACTTTTTCTAGGACTCTATCATGCTGAGGGTAGAATGATACCTGCTTTGGTACTTTCAGTAGATGGAGCGATGGATCGTTTGTGCAATACCTGCAATGAAATACCCCAAGTGAAAGCATCCTCTTCATTCAAATATCATTGAAAGACATGTGCTAAATGAAAAGAAGATGAGAGAGGTCATACTTGCCGGCACCGAAAATTTATTTTTTCGGAGGTGTGAATGTGTGGAGCCTCCTTTGGGCATTATGAGGTGCTGATAATTGTGTTACTTTTGGTTTTTTAATTGGGCCTTCTGAGTTCTTATTATGGTCCTCTAAACAATCTAAAAATGGCTACATATAGGCCAATATGGCTTATTTCATTTCATTTGTGACATTTGAGTGTTTGAGGTTTTGAGAGGTCAGAGGATTTTGTGGAGCTGATCTTGCCATTGCGATCCGCCTGAGTACTCGGGACTCGTGATTCTTCAGCTAGGTAGGCCCCATGACGTCCTGAATTTCAATTTTTTCAGTATATGTGGGTTAGGGTCTCTGGTTATGGCTAGTGCAAATGGTGCATGGTACCACTGTGCCAACTGAGTAGATTTTGTGGGAATCAAAACTACTCTTCGTCCCAGAAGTGGACGCTCGAAAGGGATCAGGCGTAGAGGAGAGGGTCCTCTGCTGCCATTTCCAAGTTTTTGGCTTGGGTATGTCTAACTCTCTCAGGGAGTGTAGACTTAACGTTGCTCTTTCCACTCTAAGATTTGGGAGATGATCACATTTTATTATATGATGAAAGTGTGAGCAAATCTGGCAATAGAAGTGCATGATTTTTCTCTTGCTTAGAGAGATTTCTTTGTGGGAGGGAAGAGACTATGCGAAAACTATTTGTGAGGTGCTTCAGTTCTTTGCACTGATTGGCCTGGTGGCCAACTTTGTCGCATAGCCCTCATGTTATCCTAGGCTGAACATGGGTCGTGCTTGGTTGGCGCACCTTCCTAACTTTCCCAATATGCCGTAATGGGTATGGAGTAGACTGCCTGTGGGAAATTTGCCTTCCATCGTGGTTATTGGGTTCTGGATTGATGAGATCCTAAAGTGTCATCTCTAATATATGTATCATGTCAATTAGAGGGAATACTTGTGGGATATAGGTATAATGCTGCTCATGGTGATTTCCCTGACACACTAGGCAGAACAACCTTACATGGGGGTTCCCATCCTGTTTGTTTGATGGCGTGATCGGGTACTAGTGGCGTAGTGCTTCTAAGTCAGGGCAAGTGGCGACCACATGATTGCATGTGTTACATAATGCACATGTTAGTATTCTTCATGGAGGGCGGTTAGGGGTAACTAAGGGTTCCTCGACTGGCTGCTTTTTAGTTGATAGGAAGAGGATGGATCTACTCGTCACATCCTCTTGAGTCATTGAGCTATCCATGAATTTAGTGTCAGAACCATGTTCTAGGGAGAGGAAAACTATGGCTGAGGGTAAAATAGGTAGTGCTAAGCAAAAATGAGGGATTTAATGGCAATGTTCTAAAGTCTGGTTGCCAGAACATATCAGACATGTAAATTGTGTTGCTCGGAAACCAACATAGTGAGGTGATGCTTTTACTCAATGGCCTTGACTCAATGTCAGTCAGCGAAGTGGCAGTGGATAGTGATTTCTTTATTTGATCGACTTGATTTATACTCATTCTATGGATACCACCTTTGGATGAGTTCCAGGGCTGTGCACTCATCTATGAAGTGGTCACATTCATCGCACAGTGCGTAGTGTATGATAGGAGGGGGGAAAATGAACAAGATTCTTTCAGGTGACCGCCATGCCTCCTGTAGGTATAAAATGATGCAAGGTTCATCTCCCGTTGACTGGATGGATGGATCCTCTTGATAGGATTGCTCGATGGTGTGTAAGGCGTCCCTGTATCGCAGAATTTTTGGGCAATGATGGGTGTAGTTCCCATAATGGCCGCAAATAGCGCATGCATGATTGGTACACAATGCCTTGTCTTGATTTTTGATGGTTGGTTCCTTTTTATGGGAACTTGTTGCTGCGATATTTATCGCAGATCTAAGGAGCAGTTTTAACTCATCCAGCTCTAGGCAGATGTGGGTGGGGTGGCATACTATGTCACGTATGGTGCAAGGTTGTAATTCCCATTGCATGGTGGGATTCTCTACCTTCTTCCCTTTTTTATTGATGTTTTTGGTTTTAACCATCGATTTTCCGATGGGAATTTCCTTGAAGGGATGTTTTCGACAGTTTGATTTACATATGGGGCTTCCTTAGGACTGAGGGGGATTAGCCTTATAGAGGTGATGTGCGTGTCTCCTGTCATGGTAGGTGAGACTAGGTACCAAACTCGAATTGAAAATAATAAGTTTGGTAACACCACAGTGGCCAAGACTTGTTGTGACACAAAACTAGCTCGAGGATAGAGGAAAGGAGTTTGGGAGGCGACGTAGGCTAGAGAGGTTGCCGTGGCCGAGGAATCGGTGTCATTACTGCTTGTCTCTATCTCTTGGCTAGCTTCGGTGCTTGATGTGGACATCATGCACACCAGAGCCTATGTGAAATTAGATGATGATTCTGTTATAAAAGGGAGATCTCCTAGGAATGACCCAAGGATGGACAATGGTTTGAATTGGTCGGGGCCATATTCTTGGTACCGTGTAAGAATATTGGTATATGTGTCTACATAGGGTAGGACGAATTCAGTGTTTGTTAGGGCTCGCTTGTCATGGTATGTCAATTGGTCGACAGTAATGATGCGATCCTCACGGGGGGAAATCATAGTTCGAAATACAGAGGAGGCTATGGCTGACATGACATACATATAACTCTGACCAAGGAGTATATTGTAATCCATTTGAGCATCCAAGACTTTAATTTCTATAAGGACCATCTGGCTGGCTAAGCAGACTGGGACATTTTGGTAGAGACTGGCGGAAGCTGATGGGCGCCCATCGTATGCTCTAAGTGTGATGTTTGATGGCTTTAGTTCAGGATACCCTAACTTCTGCCACACTTTATTTGAAATGATGCATGTGGATGCACCCTTGTCAATGATATATTGGTGAATGGTGATGTTTTGAATTGACAACGATATCTGGAAGGCGACCATTAAAGGAAGCCTAGGGGTTGCTTTATCTGGATCGAAAGACATTAGGCACGAATCGGTAGGGTCGATGGCACCTAATGCATAAATTAAGGATTTCCTTTACTTTGGGCATGATTGTAATACCTCCAAAGATGACATGGCGGCTGAAGATTGGGCTAAATCGTCCACAATGTTATAGTTATGGGCCACTTCGGAATGGTTTCCTGCCCGCCTAGTTGGTCCCTTAGCCATCTTTGGCAAAGGTTCAATAGGTATTGTTAGAATCCTGTATTTCACAGTATCAAAAGGTGACTGATTATTTATCAGATCTCTCATACTGAAAATAATATTCCATGGCTATCATTTATTTTCAGGAAAAAAGGGAATCTTGACTATGAAGAGCATCAAATGAATTTATCTTCCTTTTTAGTTCAGTTGAAAGAGGAAAGTGTTGCTGATTAAGTGTGATGGCGAGAAAAATCCATACTACCCTCACTCATTCCATCTACCTTCGTTTACCCTTAATTTTTCCATTTGTCTAAAGTACCATGCTTCATTTCGTTCGAAACCCTCTCTTAACTATTGAAATTCAAATTTTATAGTTAAAAATGAGCAGCTCCACTCACCCACTAAAAACCGTATACTTACCTCTTGCCCGCACTTCGCACCCTGCAAGTTTTAACATTTTCTTCTTAATTCATCACCGAAACATAAAACTCCATCGATGCAATTTGGTGGGACCCATCCAACCTTTATACATTACCAAATCTTCATGCAAACCTTTGTATTTCACATTTTCGTTACCTTTCACCTTTTCACACTTTCCAACATTTATTGAATCTCATTTCACACTTCCAACATTGTATAACTTACCTTTTAAGTTCCCACAAGTTATTTTGTTTAAGTTGCGATGCGATCAAATATTGCACGTCACAAGCTCAGGAGGATAACGCACATGGCACCCGCAAGTTAAATGTTTTAACTTGCAATATAACTTGATCGCAATCTCACTTCGCACATTTCAAAGTATAAGCATGGAGGTAAGTGTTAAAATGACCGAAGTACGAAATGTGATGACGGTGGGACCCATTCACTTGCCACGCACAAATAAACCTTACCCTTTTTTGCCTTTTTGCTTTATCTTTCTACTTTACCTTTTTCACATCACTATATCATTGTTTCCACTTACCTTCCGCCTTCCTGATTCCCCGATTGTGATTAAAGTGGGACCATTTCTCCCTTCCACGTCACCCTTTCCCCCAACATCCATCACACATCGCA
The DNA here is from genome assembly GCA_034641835.2 of Pinus albicaulis. Classification (NCBI taxonomy): domain Eukaryota; kingdom Viridiplantae; phylum Streptophyta; class Pinopsida; order Pinales; family Pinaceae; genus Pinus; species Pinus albicaulis. The sequence goes on from CM076571.1 coordinate 210,580,271, forward strand.
AAATATACCACATCGCATATCGGAAAAAATAACTTATTCCATTTTGCCAACCGTTAAAACTTGCGATTGCCGATGTGCAATATGTATCACATCGCACATATCTTAACTTTTCACTCATCGCATTTCACAAAATTTAAAGTTTAACGATATTCCCAAAACCTATTCGGTCCCGATTGTGATTTGCGATGTGGTTGGCCCCACCATAATACTCTGCTCACCGCTATACGTGGTTCCTTCACTGCCATTCCTATTCCATTGCTACACATCATCAAAACTATCACCCTCCCTCCACGTCACCTCCGCACTTCGCATTGCATCGCCGATTCCATTTCTCATATCATAAACTATAAAACATGCGATGTGCGATATTTCTATGGATGCGATGAAGTTTAGAACTAAATTCCATAGAATTTCAAGTCCAAGTATATGGTTTTTTTATGCTGTTTTTTTTTTTAAGGGTTAAACACGGCAGAAAGGACTCGAGTAGCAAATAGACACCATGGGTCAAAACAGGCAAAGGGCGTTCATACAATAGATTTAGCCAGCACAACACTCAGTTTTCCACCACAACACTAAAAAGGTGGTGACTTAGCAACAATATTCCTGCAGAACAGGGCCACAAACATAGATGCACTCCTTTTAGATCGATTTCTTTCCTTTCAGTTCATTTTGAGAAATTATAGATTTCCTTGTCACACATGCATTGATTGTAAATTGTTTTTATTTTTGTATAAATAATTCAATTTTGGAATTGATTGAGATCATAACTATTTTTTTCTATTGAGGTACTATAAGTTTTTTCAAATCACTGGAGCATTAATAATAATCAGACCATTCACAGGATTCTAGTGGCTTAAATACTGGTGATGTTTCTCTTCTATTATTATGTTTCATTGTCATATTTCATGGTAGTCATCTGAATTCTAATTGTAAAGCATAAAGCATGATGAATATGATTTATTGTTGAGAACCTTATTCTAGTTGCGTTTACAGCCATAATGTTTTCCACTGAAGGCCAAACTAAAGAATTCTTAATTTCTCTTTAGTTCTGCTGAATATTTTCATATTTATATCATAGTCCATTTATAAATTTGAAAGATCCAGTAAATACTCCTAGCTTGACCTGTGTTTACTCTATGAAAAGTTGATGCAACCATCCAATTATATTTTGACTCAATTTCCCAATAGACATTAATCGATTTTCCAAAAAACCAAAACAAAACTCAAAACCCAAGCACAATCATAACTAGCCTAAAAAATTATCCAAACAAAGTTAAATCTTATAGAGAGATCCCTCTCTAAAAATGGCAGGGCTAGATCCCAGTTTCCAAATTTGGTTTGATGTTCGCCTATGTGATTAGTTCTCACAATCCCTAGTAAATTACAGAACGCTAACAGGTATCTTTGATGTGGTAAATGGTGTTGTTGGTGCACTCGTGCTAGCCCCTGATGAATTGGTGTCTGGTGGGGCATCGTAATTCCGGTTCCGTGTCTGAAAAACATTTCTTCGCCAGTCATGTATATTTCATGGTTGTTTTTTCTGGAATAGTCGGGAGTTGTTTGCTGTTGTTGGGTGCTAACTGTCCCTTGGTGGGGGAACGAATCCTGTGTGACGGTTGTCTGCTATGAGGATCCCCCTTGTCCACGGTTACCTTGAAGCTTCTTCAACTCAGGGAGATCGGGACATTGGTGAGTGTAATTCCATACTCACCACAAATTTCATAAGAGTGGTTGGTCCGAAGATTCTCCCTCTTGTTTGACCCTTGGGAGTTGTTTGGATCCTGGCTTTTCTTTCGGTTGGAGTTGCCTCCAGCTTGAGATCGCAGAGGGAATTGTTGATTGTTTCCCCCCAGTACAGGATTTCCCTTAGGTTTTTCTTTTTTCTTTTTTCCTTGCCGCATTATGAGGATAGCTAGGATTCTCCTGATTGTATGATTGGTGCGATTGTGCTTGGGAAGGTTGCACAAATTTCACCTCTGCATTATTATGCATGGGTGGGTTTTTTGTTGGGGACTGGGCATATTGTGGTCCTTGTCCCTGGCTTATGAACGACTGTTGGGGGGGAGCTCTTCCATCAGCATTTCTAGCTGCATACTGGGTCCCCTGAGCTAGAGGATATGGACCTCCTTGTTGATGGTGGTACGACTACACCCTATTGGTCATGTTTTTCGAAGGTGCACGATGACTTTGGTAGCCGAGTCATGGGCTCTTCTGGTTAGGATCATATGCATAACCAGGGTACTGAACACTTCTCCTTAGGTGATTTTGGGTCAGTGACCCAATCAAACTATGTGCAGAGTTTGACGCACCTGGAAATTCCTTGTAAGTTTGCAGGCTCAGGGCGTTAGGTAGGATATTGTAAATATATCATGACTGCGTGTAAATCAGCTCGAGTTGTTGGGCCTTACTGAGGAGTCCTGTTCGGATGTAGGTTTTTGAGTTGCTACATCTTTTGAAATCTCTGCAGTGAGATTTTTTAGGAATAGGTCCAGCATAACTCAATTGTTGAGTTTGGCTTTGCACAAAATACAAAGTCACCGCCAATCATGGAGATGGTCCAAGATATGGATGACTGGTGTCTGTCTAAAGTGTGTCAATTATTCCATCCCAGAATCATAGTGGATGGGTAACTAAAAATACATTAGGAATGTGGTAGCGAGGGTGCTTAAGGTTCCATGTGTAGCATAAGGTTGCTCCACATGCCATTTCGTAGTTGGTCCAATTAGGGTGCACTGCAATAGTCTCAGCCGAATACTATCATCAATGATGCTATTCAATGAACACCACAGGTGGAAAGTCATTGTGTGATTTCCTGGGTCTTCCACTTGCTTCCCTTCGAACTTTGGAATGTCCAAAGGGAGCTTCGTGGGCATGGGGGACCATGTTGGGTTGTGTACAATAGGGTCGTTCGTTAACTTGGTTAGATCAGGTAAGTTAAACGATGTTAAGAATGGTAACTGCGGGTTGAGAGCCATTGCACACTATGAAGACACAGTGTTTTGGTTAGATATGGGGTTTGTCTATGGTGTACCTAGGTGTGTTTTCACTTGGATTCCTGAATGGATAGCACTCCTCTGCCCCCTAGTGGTTGTGGGAGGAATGGTATGTGGTGAACTTGTGGGGGTGTCCACTAGTGTGGTGTTGGGTGATCGTTGAGGGTTCCCAACTAAAGATGCCCCAATAAAGGATGAATCAATAAGGGTGGCAGTGTTCTGTCTTTGATGCCTAAATGGAGAAAGGCTTGGAACTCCTCCTGGTAATGGGGGGAGGTCCAAAATAAGTCTAGATCAATGAGGTCCCGTTGGGTCCATTATGGTGTCGACTAGGTATGGTTTTGGAAAAAATCTTCAGTTCTATGAGAGGTGAAGTATCAAAGAAAAAATGGTGACTGCATACATAAAACAAAGCAAAATCGAAATTTAATTTTTCTTTAAATCATCTCTATGTGATCAAGCAATCAAAAAAGTGGTTTTGGTTGTTTTTGCGCGTGATACTCAAAATCCTAGAGACTTAAACACCCTCACACTCTCAATAGTAACTGGGTCTTGCGAAGATATCTTTTGATGGGTACTGGGACTAACGTCCCAAAATAATTGACGATGCTTTGCAACAGCCAAAGAATCGACCAAGGTAATGAATAGAGGATTTAGTGTTGCCTGCACCGTCATCTATAGGGAAGGATGCCTTACATTTGGCCACTAAGTACCATCGTCCCACGTGAGCATTTGAGTCTTGAGCTTCTTGGTAAACTAGCTACCAGTACTGAGTATTATATGTGTCAGGTAGCCCCAAATAATACCGCACGCACTAGGCCTAAGCTTAACCCCCTCTGAATTGGGTCTCTGTGGCGCTCGGGTTTTCTTTTCCGTGGGTGGATAGACGAATTTTAAAGTTCCTTAAAAAGTCAACTTCTATGTTTCAAGATGTAAACTGACCAAGGTGGCTTATTGGATGCCTACCCCCTTGGTCCTAACCTAAACTATAATTTCTCTTGTGGCCCTGTGGGGAGAGTTAATGAGTTAGGTTAGTTTTAAGGTGGCTTTACTTCACTTATGGTGTGGGAGGGTGTGAGAAAGAAGTGAAAAATCACACTGTTTTAACATGCGGATATGCAGTGATCCTTTACACATCCCCTATTAATATATGTTTGGTTATTCCTTTCTATAAGAAAATCATGTGTGGATATGGGCCGCTTACAATGTTGCCTAGTTAATTGAAGTGATCAACTAAAGGGAGATGGGAAATTATTAGAAGAGAGCTTTCATATGCTTTCCTAGGGTCGCGAAAAGGTGCAAAGGTAACAAATATTACTTGCTTCTCTTAGGATAATTAATTCCTAGTCCCAACTCCGAGTGCCAAAAAATTAAACGAAAATTAATGAATTTAAACTAGGAAAAATGAAAACTAGCTAAGCATATGTGGATTAGGGCCACTTACTCTAGCTAATTATCTATTTGTTTTTGGTGTCTATGTTCATAAAAATAAGTTATTTCAGATTGCAAGTAAATTTCCCCCTACTTAAACTATGTGGTTTTTTTTTTTGTGAAAATAAACTTCGAAAATTTAAAACAAGCAACTAGCACTACTCAAATGCAACCAAAAATGAGTTTTAAATAGTCATGGGACACCTCACACAGTGTTGACAGTTTTTCTCTGGCTACCAGTCACTTTAAAAATGGGGAATTGATGAAAATAACATAGATTTTCTGCCTCTGGTTTCTGCGCGCAAATGTCTCACACAGGCGCGAAATTTATCGCGTAGGTCAGTGCTATGGGTGCAATAGGGCACATCTATTTGTGTGAAATGCATGCAAATTTCCTGAAATTTGTTTTCCACATCTTTTGAACTTCAGAATTTCACTAAGGGTGAACAAGCAAGGAAGAAGAGAAGGGGAGCTATCCAAGCAACACTCCAGAGTAAAGCTAGTGGAGTCGCCAATCCTGTGGTGGTGGTTTTGGTGCACAAGTGTACTTATCCACAATTGCTTAAGAGGAGTGGTCACTGCCTATAAGCTTTGGTCACAGGCAGATAAACAAAAGAGGTAGCAGGTTAGTGAACATGCTACAAAACATTAAACACACTAAACAATGATATAGTATGCATATGTAGAGAGAAAGCAAGACTAAACTAAACATAAACATGAAATCTGATAAAGAGTCAAACACAAAAATAATACTAACGATGGGATCAATATCCCCTCTTATTTCTTGCTCTTAGGAAGAAAGATAATACGTTTACATAGTTTCCAAGGGGCCCTTAGAACTATGGATTTCTAAGACTCGATGCAAGGACATTTTTACCTTCTAGCTACTTGGTGCAAGGTCTCTCTCTCTCTACTCAAAAGGATTGAAGTTGTTGGATGGCCAACAACCTAATCCCATCTCTACTTCTACTCTAGATTACACACTGTTGGATTGCTTCAAAGAAATTTTGGCCAGCATAACAATGTGCTCTCTTTTTTTTCATCTCTTGGTAGCCTTTATAGATGAATTCAAATTCTCCTTCCCTCTCTTGGTACATTGGTGGATGGTGAACCAAGAGAGGGGGTTGATTCCATTGTGTGCCACTTGATTCCTTTGTGTGCTCCCTTGAGGTCCCAAGGAGGCTTAGGCAGCTGTCCTTGGGCGGCCTCAAGTGTGGGATCATTTTCCTAGAGTGTGCCTTGTGGTCCCAGACAGTGACTTCCACCACTCTAGGGTCTGCACAACTTTTTGAGGGAAAGCCGAAAATGCGCTCTTATCGAAGAAAAATGCATGCAAAGGTGCATTTTTCTAGTGTCTTGAGGGTGAAATTTGATTTTTCCTCTCAACCTTAGAGATTTTTAAAAAATTTTAGTTTCTCTAATGTGCCTCAGCCCTGTAAATCCTTCTTCCTGACATTTAGTAATGTCATCTTTGCTTGTCCGATTTTCCAATGATAACAATATTCAAAGGACACTTTTCACGAGAAGGAGAACTGAGCTTCAAAAATCCTTGAGAGATTTCACTCAGATGTGTGTGGACCATTCTCTACTTCTTTGACAAGAAAGCATGAGTACTATGTGATATTTGTTGATGATTTTTCTAGAAAGTTCTAGATCTACTTCGTGTAGAAGAAAGATCATACGTTCTCAAAATTTCTTGAGTTCAAACCACTGGTGGAGAAAGACAAGGGGAAGCATGTGAAGGCTCTTAGGAGAAAAAATGGTGGTTAATACATCTCCAATGAATTCAAGAACTTCTGTAGCAAGAAGGAATTCAGAGACAGTTGATTGCGCCTCATAACCCACAATGGAATGGAGTCACAGAAAGAAAGAACAGAACAATTGTGGGTGCAGCACGAGTGATGTTGCATGATTAGGGCCTACCATTGCATCTATGAGCAAAGGCATGAAACACAACCATATTTGTGCAAAATCGTTGTTCTCATTGGATACTTAGCATGAGTACACTAGAAGAGGCTTTTACTAGTAAGAAACCTGATGTTTCATATTTTAAGATTTTTGGCTCATCTGTTTATGTGCATGTGAGAAAAGATGCTAGGAAGAAGCTTGAACCAACAACTGAGATGGGGATATTTGTGGGATACACTAAAACTACCCAAAACTATCGGGTGTATTTTCCAAACGATAGAATGATTGTTGTACGACATGATATAACATTTGAAGAGGGGAAAGCCAGGCGATTTTCTGTTGAGAGGGAGCTGGATTTGCATGCAGAGGAGGAACTCTTGGTTCCAAAGAATGAACCTAAAGATGTAGAGCAACCACATGTGGAGGATCATGGAGTGGCAGAAAACACTCATGCAGATCCATTGACTAGAAATGGTAGAAGGCGCACCACAGAAGCTGATAGATTGAGACTTGATGCAGCAGAGAATGTAGGAGTCCCTACTTCACTGAACAGACAGAGATAGTCTGCAGACATGTTTACTGGATACATGGCTCTTATGAGCAAGTGTATTGTGATAGAACCATATTCCTTTCAGGAAGCAGTGAAACAGAAAATTTGGGTTGATGCTATGGTAGAGGAGTATGACTCCATCGTCAAGAAAAGTGAATGGGAGGTTGTCCCAAGTTCGGTCGGAAAATCAGTGGTTGGATCTAGATGGATCTATATGGTGAAGCAAGTGGCAGATGGGAGTGTGGAGAAGTACAAGGCAAGATTTGTGGCCTGAGTATTCTCACAAGTTGAGGGGATCAAATATGAAGAGACTTTTGCACTAGTCGCGGGGTACTTTTCCATTAGATCTATCCTTCCACTCTCAGCGCAAATAGGGTGGTGCATTCATCAGATGGTTGTGAAAATTGTGTTTCTCAATGGAATTATTGAGGAAGAAGTGTACATAGAGCAACTAGAAGGTTTCGAGATCTTTGATAGTGAGTCACATGTGTGTTGACTCAAGAGAGCACTGTATGGGCTGAAGCAAGCACCTCATGCTTGGTACACTAAGATTGAAAGCTATTTCACCATGTTGGGTTTCACTAAAAGTGAAGTTGATGCCAACTTGTACCAGATTGTGGTTGATGGTAAGCTCTTGATTACCGTACTTTATGTTGATGATCTAATTTTGACAGGTGATGAGCAGCTGATAAATTCATGCAAGGAGGATCTTGCAAGGGAGTTCAAAATGAAGGACATGGGAATCCTTCACTATTTCCTTGGTTTGGAAATATGGCAGCGGGATGGTGAACTTTTTGTTTCTCAAGGAAAGTATGCCGAAGAGATACTGGGTAAGTTTCACATGGAGAGTTGTAATCCCATGGACACTAATCTTCTAGGAAATTGGAGGAAAGAGGATGTTACTTATGGAGAAGTAGTGGACGCTATTGTCTACAGGCAGTTAGTGGGTTCATTGATGTACTTGGTGAATAGTAGACCAGAAATTTTCGATGCAGTTAACCAACTGAGTCAAGCTATGTTTAAGCTGACCAAGCTCTCTTGGAAGGTGAGGAAGCATGTCTTGAGATATCTCAGGGGCACTAAAGAGTATGGATTATGGTACAGACAAACAGAGGGAGTGAATCTTCAAGGCTTCATGGATGTAGATTGGGCAGGAAATCCATCAGATAGAAAGAGAACATCAGGAGGGATCTACATCATAGGATTGATAACAATTTCTTGGTACAGCAGGAAGCAGCGATTTGTGGCACTCAGTTTAGCGGGGGTAGAGTACATGGCAACAAGTCAAGTTGCATGTGAGGCAATCTAGATGAGAAAGATCCTGGTTGGTTTGTTTGGTTCTCAGAGGGATGCGACCGTGATACATTGTGATAACCAAAGTTGCATTAAAATCTCGGTTAATCCGGTATTCCATGATAGGTCCAAGCACATAAACATCCAGTACCACCATCTCAGAGATTGTGTTCAGAGGAGCATTATGTTACTTTAGTACATTTCCACGAAAGATCAAGATGTAGATATTCTGACGAAGGTGCTCACCAGGAGCAAATTTGAATACCATAGAGGCAAGATTGGAGTGGTAGATAACCCTTTCTTGTTGAGAGGGAGTATTGAAGTGCAACAAGAAATTGCAGCACACACACTAGTGTGGGACCAATTGGTCCTAGCAATACATTAGTGTGATGACCAAATTAATTAATTTATTTGGTGCAGTGTCTAATTTAGTTTTCCCCTAATTAAATTGGACAATAAAATGTAATCTTATCTCATGATCACTTGTAACAGTTAACTGAGTGTGATAAAATCAGTTAGCTCATGTATTTTGAGTTGAGGGTGGTTGGTGAGGCATGTATATTAATTCTATTAGTTATGGAGTTCGAATTTTAGTTGGTGCATTAGTTTAATGCATGTGTAATCAGTTAACCAGTTAGGCGAGTTAGAGTCAATTGAACTAGTTGTAACTGTTCATTGCACTAGTGAGAGATCAAGTGAATTAAATATTATTTAATTCACAATCAGTGATCTAACATGCAACTATTGATTTACTATTAAAAGTTGCATGCATGTCAGTTCCAGTGGAGACCCAGTTGAGACAAAGGTTAAAGGGATGTTAGCTATCAGTTGTGTGATTAGTAGGTTGCCTTCATGAAACCAGAAATCCATTGGAGTGCCCATGATCCTTGCACAGTTTAGGAAGGCCAAAATTCCTAAATAATAAGGATTGCATCCATCAGTAATGTGCAAGCAAGGCAGGTTGTTTAGAGGTTGAGAATTGGCTAAGTGTTGTCCAGTTTTGTCCAGGACAGTGTGGGACAATTGTGAGAGGGCAGGAGACTCTTGTGAGAAAAGTGAATTGTAATTGTTTTACGATTCCATGGTTAATAAAAAATAGAAGATAGAGGGGTTTTGAGCAGCAAGCTTTCCCTGGGAAATTATCTGTGTTGTGGTTTGATTTAATTCTTTCTTTGCTTCATATGATTGGTGATTGTGTTTAATTTCCGCAATTGATTTGTAGAAGGATCCAATATCTAGCTTTAGTAGATTGCTTGATCGGATTGAATCCATTGATATACATATGCTTCTATAATTTATATAATATTTTAAGCTTAGTAAGTGTTGTTTCTTTCAGACATAGGTTCATTACTTGGGACATATTGTTTCCAAGGAAGGCATAATAGTGGACCCAAAAGAGCTTAGAGCTATCATGGAGTGGGAAACTCCTAGTAATGTGGATGAGGTTAAATCACTCATGAGACTAGCAAGTTATTGTAGGAGGTTCATCGGGAACTTCTCACATATTTCCTATTCTATTACATCTTTGCAGAGAAAAGGAAAGAAGTTTGAATGGATTGAGGAGTGTGTAGATAGTTTTGAGAAGTTAAAGCATTTTCTTACAAATGATTTGGCCTTGAAGATTGCAGATCTAGGCAAAGAATTAATGGTATGTACAAATGATCACAAGAGAGGACATGGTGAATTCCTGAAGTCAAGGAAATTGAATGAGCACGAGAAGAAATATGTGACTCACGTTCTTGAGTTGGCATCTATCATTCATGCATTGAATATGTGCAAACACTATATTCTTGGCAGGAGGTTCATCTTGATGAGTGATTGTAGTGGGCTAAGGTACTTGTTTTACCAACCTAATCTAAATTATAGGCAAGCTAGATGGTTGGATACTCTCACTGAGCTTGATTTCAAGATCAAGCACATCTAGGGAAAGGAGAACAGTGTTGTAGATGGTCTTAGTAGGAGAGTGCATGTCAATCACATTGCAACAATGAGATCTTATGAAATAGATTTACAGGAGTAGATCTTGTAGGTAGTACAACATGATGACATGTATTAGTAGTTGAGGCACAAGTTATAGCAGCAAGGTGAAGGCGACAAGATAAACCTTTACTCAAAGCACACAAGATAAAACTTTTCAAAACAAATAATTTGAGAGATCCCTCTCTGAGAGAAGGAGGACTAGATCCTGTAACTCTAAAGATTGGTTCTGATGTTGCCTTGTCTTTTGATTTTACAAACTATCAAAACACGGGACACCAACAGTATGCAAGTGAAGGGATGATTCAGCTGATAAGATAGGCAGAAAGTAGCTTTAACCCATTGGGCTATGGAGTCATAAGAGGATTTAATTGGACAACAAGGTTCAAGAGTAATCCATGGGGCTAGTCATCTATGTCAAAGGATCTCTTAAGTTGGATTTATGGAATGAAACAGAAGGAAATGAAGAAAAAAGGAGCAGCCTAAAATGAATTAAGTGCTTTGAAACTATCTTGCTTTGGCATGCACTTAAGAGAAACATAAAAGTAATCCTAGATCAGGTAAGTGCTTTGAAACTAGCCTGCATTGAAGTACTTTCAGTCAGAAAACATTTTTAAAAATAGTTAGAAAAGCTTAAGATCAGGTAAGGATTTCTAACCTATCCTGCTTTCAGCATAATCTATAAGGAAACACAGAGGATAATCACAAAGAGCAATCTAAGATCAGGCAAGTGCTTTGAAACCAACCTGCTTCAATATACTCTTAAAGAAAATTTTCAAAAGGAAGAAAACATAGAGATAGAGCTTATCAGTAAGAGTAGGGTACTGTTAAGAGTAAATCCTAGCTCTATATTTACTTTTCTTTATCAGAGAATGTGAACAAAGTGAAAATTCACAAAGAAAGATAACAATTGACAATAAGAAAACATCACCATCGACAATAGATCAGGATCCCATAAATTAGCAACTTGTATTTGATGTTCAAACCAGTTACAATCAGAAAGCCTGGTGGGTCTCTACAACTTCAAACTTATCATTTCAGCTTATGTATCTTCAATTGCAAACAGAACTTCAAAAGCTTCAGAAAACTATTACATGCAATCAGATATCCAGAGACCAACCATTACAATGTGGTCCTCAAGGAGAATTTATACGAAAATCAAGGAGCAGGAGAATTTCTACGGGTCAAGTATCATTAATTCCATCATTAATGCAATTCCTGGCCTTTGAAAACCAGGCAGGACATAAGGCAGGAATGTATTCTACTGTAGCTCTGATTCATAACTCTGTTTCTGCTTTTCGAGGCTTGATGGTCGAAATAATTGACTTCAGGACTGTATTTTATCTTTAAAATCACTTTAGTTGTCAATTAGAAATAGGTTCTCTCGATTTGTATTAATTGTTCAGTTGTCTTTATGAAAATATCTCTGGTTCTTGTAGTAATTAGACCTTCTTTGTTTTCTGTAAGGCTGTAGGTGTCTTTTGGTGGCTGGAGAAAGTTGGCTCTTTGTGATGGTGAGGGTTCAATTGGCCTCTGCTATGGCGGTGGAGTCTTTCTCGGATTGACAGATGTCTTTGCCTTTTCATAAAACACTTTAATTCACTTCCAGGTCTGTGCTTTAGGCCTGATTAGGCCTTGGTCTTCTTTTTCGGTCTTCACTGTCTCTTTTAAACACTGGATCACGTTCTTAATATTCCATAATTATGCTTTTAATCCTTTAGTTTGTTACTAATACACTTTACCGCTTCCTTTGACTGTTTCTGGTGTCTGTGTAGGTTCAATGGTGCAAATAGGGTTTAGAATGAGGGTTTAACACTGATCTTTAATGGAGATCACGTTTAAAACCCCTTCTGATGCATTCACTACAATCTCTGACTCTACAAATGTCTTCCTGTGCTCTATTTTCCCTGTCTATGATCGTGAGATAGAGAGCAATTTTATATTATCTGAAACCCTGCAAAAACACGAAAAACACATTAAAAAATCCTTTGGGGAGCAGGAGGGGAAAAATGTGGAGGCCCGTGGAGGATAGGTGGGTGATGGCGGAGAGGTGGATTCAGGTGAAGAAATGGCGAAAATTGGGGCAGAATGGTGAAATCAAGGTCTGATGAAGGTTGGAGGCGAGGTGGATTTTAGACCATTAGATTAGATCTAACCATCGAGATCAACGACTGCCGTCGTGTGATGGGGCTGTGGGGAGGATGTATGAAGAGATGAATGGATGGGGTGAATTTAAAGTATGGCCATTCGATCAGATAAGCGGACGGTGGCGATCGTTCAACGGGGTCAGTTGAAATGAGAACGGGGAAAAGTCGGGGTTAAATCTAGGTCGTCGGATAAAAACAATTGACGGCCACGATTTATCCTGTGAATACAACGTGAAGGGTGGTATTGGCAAACCATGGTGGTTATCGCACAGGTTCGAAGGTAGTAAGTGGTTTTGACATAAATCACGCGATTCCATTCAGCATGCGCCACATGGAAATAAAAAAACTACCTATATCGCGCAGCTTCTAAACATTAACGCCCGGACAATAAATCTGCGTGATATGCCTATGAACCATCGGATGTGGTGCGATGAGATCCTACGGTGGAGGTGCGAGTGCGATGTACGAAGATGCGTGAGCAGAAGTGAGCCATCGGGTTCAATCACAGCCGTCAGATCTAGTGTATGGAAGGTCCAGATTGCATGGATCGGCGGCATTGTTATATGGGCCATCAGGCTCATCGGGCTTAACCACAGCCGTTGGATCTGTTCAACGGGTAGCTGTGATCACTTCTCAGGGCGGAGTTGAATGAATGGAGAAATGGAAAATGGAAACGCCTGATTTTTCATAGTCGTCGATCTATAGAGATCGACGGTGCATGTCGACCCATATTATTTCTTCGTCGGAGATGAATAAAACAAGAAAAAGGCGCTCTGCTTGGGGTTTTTCAAAGGATTTCAGTGCTCGGTCATTGAGGTATAGGTCTCATGGAAGGGGGGCTAAGCCACATAAGCCCTCAGGGGCTTAAATTCCAAATAGAGTGGACCAAGTGTTTAAAGGCTTTTTAAAGGTATTTTCGGGTTTTTCAGGGGATTTTTGGTCTTCTTAGCACCTGGTTGGCTGGGGGTCATATGAAGAACAGGGCTACAAAATATAAGCCCTTAGGTTCTAAAGACTGATATAGTGCAACTTGGGTGTTTCTAGGCCAAAATTAGTGCTTTTTAAGCCATATGAGGGATTCCGGTAAGGGGAAAAATGAATTTTAGACCAGACCAGGCATAATATGAGGTTTAAACAGGGTTTTGAGGGGATTAGAAGGTCAAATGGGGACATTTTGGGGGATTTTTTGAGGGAATGAGGATGTGAAATGAGGGATTTGGAGGGGGTAAAATAGGGCAAATGGAGGCTTTTTCTTTCATAGTTAGTGAGGCTCTTTGATGGAAACAACATTTAGGATTGCTTCAGAGGATAAAAAACATATGAAGGCTTCAGGAATGGCAGATTTTCAATGAAAATGTTCCTCTTGAAGACTTAGAAACCATTTAGCTACCTATTTGCTTTGTCAAAACTTGTAGGTGGCTAACAGTGGCTCCACATGGGGATGGTATCTTTTTTAAGATGTTAAGAACTGCAGATTTAATTCTTTGGAAGTAGGCCAAATGCTTGATCTTTAACCATCCTTTCCTTCTCTGATCAATTTCTACAAATCATGAAAATATCATATCAGCAGCAAATTTTTCCCAAACAATCTACCTACCCTTCCTACTATCCTAACATTTTATCTTCAAGGTGCATTTAGACTTGTAGACCTTTTACATCATCATTTCTTTTATTGAAAGCAGAAAACACTAATCTAATTATACCCTTATTCCTCCATGAGACCAGATTAGACAGTTGGCCTCATAGCTTCTCTAACTACACTAATATCTGCTAGGATTAAACAGCCTAGCAGATTTCTTCTCTACATTCTAAAACAGCAATTTAAAAACAGTCAAACTAGGATTAGACAGTCTGGTTTGCTGTGGGTTCATGGCATAAAGATAGCTGCACATGAACTGAACTTTGCAGAAAATTGAAACCAAAATGTGAAGGCTGGATTTTGTGAACTTTTTAGAGTATCCTTCTTTCTCTTGTGACTTAGGTTTTGAGCTTGTTAGAGTCACTTTTTCTTCTTCCTTTCAGCTCTAGTTTTGGTCTTGTTAGAGCCGATCCATCTTCTTAAGTTTGTGACTCAGATTTTGAGTTTGTTAGAGTCACTTCTCTTCTTTACTTCAGCTTTGGTTTTGAGTTTTTTAGAGCTGATTTTTCTTCTTTCTTTGCTAGTCCAGGTTTTGAGCATATTAGAACTAGTTTTTCTCTTTCTTTGGCTCAGGTTTTGGGTTGATTTGAGCCATTCTTTGAAACATTAGAGGTTCAAGTTTTGAGTTTATCTAAACCTTTTCCTTTTTCTTTTTGTATTTTTTCTTTTTTTTGAAATTGAACAAAGCAATGGTATTTACAATTGAAGTGGAATTTTAAACTCTGAATTTAGCAGTGATAATGTTTGAGCATCCTGCCATTAACAGGACCCCCAAACAAATATGTACCATCTAACTCTTGCAGGAAGAATGCATTTGGACCAATGGTGTACTGAATAATGTAAGGACCTTGCCACAAACTGTCAAATTTGCCATGCTTACCCTTATCTTCTATTCTAGAGTCCCACTTGAGTACCTTGTCTCCAATTTTGAAGTCACGATCTTTTGTTCTTTTGTCAAACAAACTCTTTATATTTTCTTGTACCTTTTGAGCTGTGTTGTAGACTTCTTCCCTTGTTTGCTAGAGATGTATTGTTTGATTGATCCTTCTTACCATGCTGTCCTCTTCTAACTGTATCTCTTGGACCAATTTAATGACTGGTACTCCTAGGCTGGTAGAGAACACTGCATCTACTCCATAGACAAGCTGGTAAGGGGACATTCCAATGGATTTCTTCATGGTCAATCTGTCTGCCCATAAAGCATGCACTAACTTGTTATGCCATGACTTCTTATTCTCTTCAAGCAACTTCTTGATGATGGTCACCAAAATTTTATTTGATGATTCTGATAACCCATTACCCTGAGGGTAATAAGTAGTAGAATGACCAAGAACAATCTGATACCTGTGACAAAAATCAATCATCTTTTTGGAACCAAAAGCAGCAGCGTTGTTAGTAATAATCTTCCTAGGGCAGCCAAATCTAGATAGGATATGGTCTTCCAGGGATTTTATAATAACAGAGTCTATGGCATTCCTAGAAGGGATGGCCTCTATCCATTTTGTGAAGTAGTCTGTGGCTGTAAGAATCCATTTTTGTTGGGCAGATGAAGTAGGATGGATTTCCCCTAAGAAATCTAGGCCCCATTGTTGAAAAGGAGCTTCAACAGTGATTGGTTGTAATGGTAAGGGAAGAAGATTTCTTTTTCCTTCAAAAATTTGGCACTTGTGACAGGAAACTATCATTTTATGGAAATCTTGGAAAATGGTGGGCCAATAGTAGCCAACTCTAAGGATCTTATTGGCTGTGGTTTTCCAGTAGAGATGACCTCCACACTCTCCTTCATGGAATTCATGCTTGATCCTCTCTGCATCAACTTCAGGCAAACATTTAAGCAATAAACCATTAGAATTATTCCAATATATAAATTCATTTAAAATGCAATAATTCCTAGCTTTCAACTTTAAAAACCTTGCCTTAGTTTTTGATAAATCAGGAGGAGCATTGAGATTTGTAAGCACATACAAGATGTCAGCATACCAAGGTGAGTTTTGGAACTACTCTTCAACAGTGGGAGTAGGAAATCCTTCATGCTCATCCAAGGCATCTACCATGTTAATGTAAAGGGCTTGTAGATTAGATTAAGCCATTAATTGAGCTAGGCCTTGACCTTTAATGAGTTTTGTGGGTTTGATTTCCAAATCATACTCTAGTATTACTGCAATCCACTTACCTCTCTTTCCATCTAGGTCTTGTGACAATATATCTTTTACCACTATGTTAGGCACATAAGCAATGATGTGAGAATGTAGAATATACACCCTGAAGTATTTTAAGGCCTTTACCAAGGCATAGGCCTGTTTTTCCATGATGTTGTATTTCAAGGGTGAATCCATTAGTGCCTTGCTAAAGAATGCTATTGGCTGCTCATGTCCCTCTAAATTTTTCTGCAATAGGACAGCAGCCACAGTATGCTCTGATGCAAAGGAAAAAATGAGGAAATCTTTTGTGAAATCTGGGCTAATTAGAACTGGTGCTTGGGTGAGTGCATGTTTCACCAATTCAGAGGACTTTTTGGCTTCTACAATCCACTTAACTCCCACTTCTTTCTTAAGCATATTAGTCATGTTTCTAAGGAGCTTTGCTAATTTGGGGATAAACCTCCTTATGAAGTTAATTTTCCCAATGAAGGACTGCAATTCCTTTATGTTCCCTGGGTGGTTAATATGTAGTATTCCCTCAACTCTTTTTGGATCTATCCTAATCCCCTTTTTTGATATAATATGGCCAAGAAGTTTACCTTCTTGCAGGCCAAATATTATCTTCTTAGGGTTTAAATATAGCCCAAACCTTTTACACTTTTCAAAGGCTTTCCTTAGATGTTTGAGGTGCTCTTCATCAGATTTGGAATAAACTGTTATGTCATCAAGATAAATTACAATGAAGTGCCCTATTTCCTCCGCAAATGCAATGGCCATAGCTGTTTGAAAAGTGGCCCCATCATTCATTAGTCCAAAAGGAATTTTCACATACATGAAAGTGCTCCAAGGAGTTGTGAAGGCTGTCTTAAGTTGATCTTCTGGGAGTACTAAGACTTGGTTGTACCCTGAAAAGCCATCTAACAGGGAAATCATTTTTGAGTCAACTATCCTTTGTAGGATGTGTTCCATTTTGGGTAATGGATAATTGTCTTTTAAAGAAGCTCAGTTCAAATTTCTGAAGTCAATGCACAATCTGATTTCTCATGTCCTTTTCCTCACAGCTACAAGGTTGGATACCCAATCAGAAAACCTTATAGGAACAATGATTCATGCCTCATACATTTTCTTGATTTCCTTTTCCACTAGAGGCAGTTGTACTAGGTTAATTCTACGCAGTTTTTTCCTAAAGGGTTTCTGGTTCTCTTTCAAGGGGATTTTGTGTTGGATAATCTCTGCGTCATAAGCTTTTAGGTCCTCATAAATCCAAGAAAACACATCCAAAAATTCTTTGAATAGATCAATGTATTTTTGTTAGATATGGGCAGGCAAAGAATTAGATAGTTTAATCATTTTAGGCTTATCTCTGCTACCTATGTTGCATTCTTCAACATCTGACTCAGTGGGTTCAATAATGGGTTTCTTTGCCACATCATTGAAATCGAAAAGGTCCTCTAAGGGTGCTAATACTCTGGGTATGTTCTTATCTTTGGACTACAACACCTCAATGTCTTCCTTATTTGATTTCATGTATTCTTCAGTTTGTTTTTCGAATTCTCTGGTTAACGTGTTTATTTCTGCATTGGTGAATGGGTTTTCTTCATCAAGAGGCTCTTCATCTAAACAGTTTTCATCAGATTTGGAATCTGAATCAGGTAGTTCAAATTCATTCCTGCAGAGCAGGAAATCTTCTATCTTCTTGTCACCCACAAAGACCTGTCAATATTTCTCATTATCTGGCACTGCAGGTCTGTATTTTGTTTGGATCATGATCTGTTTTTCACTAGGTGTCTTCTGATATGAACTAGCAGCGCAGGCCAATCCATTTTCAATTATGTTTTGGTTCCTAGGAACAAACATAAGGTCATACTCTACAAATGTTTTCAAAAGGTCCATGGCATTATTTCGGTATGCCCTTAATCTGGGATGCTTTGTAGTATACTCTCCATTTAGCTGTTTGATGACTAATTCTGATTCCCCTTGGACAACTATTCTCTTGGCTCCTAGTTTTTTCAATTGATGCAATCCTAGGATGAGAGCCTCGTACTCTGCAATGTTGTTTGTGCACTTAAAGTCTAGCTTGAAGGTGTTAGCCCCCCTATGAAATTCTTGACAAGCAAGCTGGGGGCTGTGTCTTTCTGGAGACCTTCAAGGAATGCATCTCCCCTGAAGACGCATCATCCTTGAGGTCTCTATGTGCTTTGCCTTATACGAATTCCCTCTGCTGGTTCCTCTCCCTAAGACCTGCGTTACCCCTTGTACCCCTTCAAATGTCCCTTTTTCCCTTTTCCTCTTTCTTTCAAAGTGTTTTTGTTCCCCTCTATTTCCCCCCTATCAACCTTCTAATTTCCCAAAGATTCCCCTTTACATTCTTCCCTTACTCTTTGTTGACCTTAATTCTCCTTTACCCCTCTATCGTTACCTCCCTTTGGTGTAAAAACGCACTAAAATGGGTTTAAAACCCACTTTCCAACCTTGTAATAGGGCTTAGCCCCTTTCCGCTAAACCTTAACCACTTCCCCACGTAACCCTATCCCAGAAACCTAGCGCTAAAAGCCTTAGGGGCCGATCGCATAATCGCAAAAGTGCATGTTTATGTGAAACGTTCCAATTGTCCATCGCAAATATTTGCGATGCGATGGACTACGTCGCAAATATTTGCGATGCGATCGGTCGCGTCATCGCACTTTCCTCCATCGCAAGTCCGCCCCATCGCAATATCACAAGCGCAGTTTTTTTGTTTTTTCCGCTTTCTGCCATCGCACTTTCTGCCTTTGCGATCTGCACTTTCCGTATTGGGTCCTGCCTCGTACGATCATTCCCATACATCTCATCGCTTTCCATTGCATTTCATGGCATTGTCCTTCGTATTTTCTCCGCAACCCAAACTTTTGTATTTGCATTAAAGTTTAATGTTTTTGTACATTCCGCCCCACTTCATATATTTTCCAGCTGTTTGGTCTCCACCATTGATCTGCGTTCCTCAGTCATGATCTAATGGTCCACAAAGCATGTTCACACCAAACCCTATTTGTTGTTGTTTCCTCCATATCAATGCATTTTTCACATTCATTTCATTCAAAAACATTGTTCTCACCACCGCCATGTTTATGTCCTCCCGTCTTCCACAACTACCCCTTATGCATGGTTTTCATCACCCAGTCCCATATTTTGCAGGGTTATCAGATGGTGAACGCTGCCATGGTTACACAACTTTCAATACAGCGACGAGGTGATAGGACACGCATTTAAAGAACAGGGTTCGAGCTCTGCAAACTTCCGCCGGCACCATTAAAGCTTAGAATGCACAAACAAAGATAGTACGGGAGTAGCAGAGGGCTCGAGGCAAGAAATGGGAGTTTTTTGCGCCTTTTCAGGGATTTTAGAAGGTAGAGGTACCAGTTCAAAGACATCGAGGGTTACATGAAAAGTCCAGCACGCAGAAAACCATATAATCAGGCTCTCAAATCAGCAGAATGTTTCTTCCTAAGCACGGACACGGTACACATTATTGTTTCAGTATGCATTGTGTCCAAGTGAAGTTTCCCCCCTCTCGACCATCCAGACTACTATCAGAAACATTTATTTCACAGCATGCTAGACCATTCAAGCATTTATTTGCCATTCTGTTCCTGCACCAAAAGTACCACAGAGTCTTGTAGACCAAAGTACAACAAGAGGCAGACAGAAGTAAATCGAGGCCGAAAGGATTCATTCTTTCGTCCAAGACATATCAGAAATAAATGCAAAAATTTAAAAGAAGAATGGGCTTTGGCCCTCTTTCATTTTAGAGTTTAATATTGCATTTGACTCTTCACCTACCTCTTCTGCCCCTCTTCAGCTATAAAACTCATGAGGAAATATTGTATTGGTTGTTGATGAGAGATCAGTGAAATGCAAGTATTATTTCCTCTTGAGACAAGTTCTCTATGTAAATTGTAAGATAGACTGAGATTAGATGTATTCAGACTGAATGTTCAAGCTATGGGCTATGATGTACCTGATTGGTTTTGTTTTTAATATGACAAGCATGTTTCTTTGGATCCTGATCTAAAGCAGCTGGTGATGTTTTCCTTTCTCTGTATTTGTGATTGACTTTCTTTCATTTCATTATGTTTCTTCAGGCTCGCATCAGAAGTTTGGCATGAGATTTACCCTTGATAGGTACCTTATGCTGCTGCTCTCCTGGCCTTTCATGTTTTCTGCTTATATGTGTATCTGAATGTTGATTTCAATTGGTTTAACCAGTGTAGTGGATGTTATTGCCTGCTCTCTGATGTATGAATTAATGAAATCTATATTTAGATGTTCTTGTTAGGATTTAGTTGAATGTGTTGAGAATCTTGGAGGTCTAGAACCTGATCTCTGTCTCTCTAGGAGCTCTCCATCCCAATTAAACCTTTCCAAGATCCCTTGTTTCACCTCTAATTCTGTCCAAGCAGGCCTGGAGTTAAATGACCTCTGGTCTTATCTATAGACAGAGTTGGTTGGTTCTCCTCCTTTTATTTTCTATCCTTAATGTCCCATTCCAAATATCTCCTTTAAGATCCAAATGCTCTAGATGACTAGCCCAATTGAAAGCTTGCACATTGATTACATATAAATCCTTTCTTGACTCCATTTCCCAATGGCTTTGATGTTCTATGAGTTATCTACCTTTGCCTAGTTTACTCTATGCTCATCCTTGTCTTATATTGGACCTTCTTTCCTGATTCCCAACAACCAAACATAAAAATTCAAACAAACAACTATGTGCCTATAACTAGCCTAAAATCTTATACTTTGAGCCTCAAAGACATAAACCTTTGGCTATCATAGAGAGATCCCTCTCTGGACCTAGGAGGGCTAGATCTTAAGGTCTGAAAGTGGTTCTATGTTGTCTCATCTTTTGGTATTGCCAACCTTGCCAAAACATGGGAACCCCAACAAAAGGCATGGCTCTCAGTATGATTCTTTTCAGTATTGCACAACCATACCCCAGCCCCTGTATTATTTTTAGTGCAAGACCCATCAAAGTTCGTGCACCATAAGGGAATGTTTGTAGGATTGACATCATTTTCATCCCTAATGTCATGTTCATCATTATGCTACATTTTGAGGTCTACAACGTGTTGTGTTGTGACTTGTTTTTCAGAAATTTCATGGAGTTCATAGTGATGGGTAATCTGTTGTTTGCATCCTTGGTCTGGTTCACTCTGGTTTTTTGTCTCAGCACACTATTCAAATTTTTCTCTCTCGTTTTCCTCTATATCTAGAACTGCCATTATTTCCAGATTTGGGGCCTCTAATTGGTTGTCTGAATTTCTGTCTTATAGCTCTGGTTCTTTAGTGAATTCATCATTGGAAAGGATAAAAGAATCCAGATCTGTATGGACAGAGTAAAGAGGGGAATTCTCAGGATTTTCTGGGCTACTAACCATGAATTTCATGTGTGCCTCCCTATATAGCCTTCTAAGCTGGTTAAATATAGGGATTGTGGCATAAGCCATATCCATTTGCATTGTGCCTTGAAGTTTAGCACCCCATGATCTCGACAAAAACATGCCATACTTAGGAGGTACATAAACCACCACAACATCAATGACCATGCATTTGGCTGGGATTTGAGTCAAATTCACACAAAGATCTTTGATTAGGCCAAGGCACTTTACTCTGCTAGAGTCAAAGGAATATAAATCCTTGTAAGGTCTGGTTATCTCTAGGCCTAGCCTTTCCATTATTACCTTGGGCATAAGGTTGTGTGAAGCTCCAGAGTCATGCATAGTGTTATGTAAGATTTTATCATGAATATTGAGGCTGACATAGAAAGGAGGTACTACCCCTTCCTGGAATTTCCCTTCAATCTTTGGGCCAAAAAAGAGAGTTGGTTGATCATCATTTAAATTGACAGTGTCACTGTTTTCTCCCAAGTTTAAAGCTTTCAAAATTTGACTCTTATATACATCTTGGGTGGCCAACTCAGTGAGAGGGACAAAAATTTTAATTTTGGCTATCTCACTCTCCAAACTGAAAGGAGACTGACTCTTTGAGGGATTCATTTCTGTCTTGTTGGGCACCATTTTATTAGCAAGATCAGCTTCTTGTTTTTCAGTATGTACAATGTTTGAAGCTATTTTATCAGGAGCACTAGCTATAATGCTAGTGCTGCTAGATTCTTGACTTGATTTTTCACTGGTTTGGATTTCCTTATCTTTGTTTTTACCGGAATTTTTAGCTGCTGATTTACTGCCTTTAGCAGTCACTTTAGGAGTCTTTTCAGGTCTCTTCTTGATGGTGATTTCAGAAGCTTTTGGTTTGGAATTATCTATGTTCCTTTTGCTCCTGAGGTCATATTGTTCTTGGACCTACATGATGGCATTTTCGAATCCTAACCTATAGTCCTCAGTTTCCAACCCTTCCTCATTCCAATGTGAGTATGAGGTCTGGTTTTCTTCTGCAGAAAAGGTGTGATCTTGTTCATCCACTTCCACCATATTCATTGCAGTTCCCTTTGACTCTTCTATTATCCCTTCATCTTCATCAAGGAAATTCTCTTGGAATTGGGGGATGACCTTTTGATCAGAGTCTCTTTGTCTATTTTGGGGGGTTGTTTCTCCTAAAGTTCTGGTTCTGGTTTTGATTTTGGTTTATGTTCTAGTTACTGACTTGGACTACCATTTTCTCCATCCTTTTTTCTAGACTTTCCATGTTTTTGGCTAGAATTCCATATTTGGGATCAAATGAAGAAGTTACGTAGTCATCTTTATAGGTTACCTTTTTCTCAGCCCTCATCCTTGCTCTCTTCTCTATCAAGTTTGCCTCAACACTCACTGCTCCTTTCTGTATGTATTCCAATGTGTTATAATGTCTCTCCCTAAGCTGGTAGGCCATATCAGCATCAAAGCCTTTAGGGTACTTCACTAAAGCCATTCCTTGGGGAGGTTTCATGTGTGGTGGAAGAGCATTATAAACATTGTTAAATCTAGTAGAGTAGTCTTGGACACTCTCTCCTAGATTCCTTTTAAGATTCTTATATTCTACTAGGATTTGGAGAGGGTTACTTCTGACTTCCAATTTGTTTAAAAAAATTCTGAAGTAAGGAGGTGAGATCATTGATGCCGTTAGGAGCCAAACCTTTAAACCACTTCTTCTCTTCTCCTCCTAAACTTTGGGCAAAGATCCTCATCTTAATTGTTTCATCCACTATTTCCATGTAATCAAAGGCATCTTCCATCCTATCTACATGGTGTTGGGCTGTAGTGGATTCTTTCACAGTGAAATGAGTAATCTTGGACTGATATTCATTGGGTAAAGGAGCTAAAGGTTGTGGTAGCACTAAGGGAGCATACCATGCTGCCATGATGATGTGTTGAGGAGGTAAAGGATGGACTTGAGCAATAGGTATATGAGTGACAGAAAATCTAGGACCAGCAGCAAACTGTTGAGCAAATCTGGGGTGAGAGAGTCCCAAGTTTTGGATGAAATGTATATTAGGAGGTGTGAATGGAGGGGTTCCTCTGTCACCAATATGCTGAGCACTGTGATGGGGTGTGTTTGAAGGCTCAAGGTTTGTCTGGTCTAAACTACTGAATGGCTTAGTTCTTGGTGAATTGCTTGGTAAGTCTAAATCAAAATGAGTTTCTGATAGAGCTGTAAGGTTCTTAGGTGCTGAATTAGCTCTATGAATGTGTCTAACAATAGTTGGGTCCCTAGATGAAAAAGGCTTTCTAAGAATACTCTCAGGGTTGTCCACTATTGCAAGGGGGTTAGGATTAGGATAAGCCCCGGTGTGGATTGTCCTTGAAGCCAGTATGTATGAAAATCTAAATGAAGAAGGTTAGCCAGATATGACAGTCTCTAAGAGGCAGACAATCTTCAAACAAAGAAGCTTAATCCTATGTGTTTCCTTTAAAATGGATGATGTTGCAATGGAAACTAGTCTCCTAGTGGAGCCTTGTGAAAACAAGATAATCAGCAGGCCTACTGATCACCAGTGGAGTATTTTGGTCATTCAAGGACTGTGGAGTCACTAGGTGGAGGCTTTTAGAATGTTTTGAAGGAGATTTACTGTCCACCATAGTGATTTAATTACCAAACTTAAATGATTTTTGAATCAAGGGGTCTTCCCGAGATGCTAAAGGTATCTATGGTGAATTTTACTCAGAAGTCCCCAGCGGAGTCGCCAGAATGTTAGGTCTCTGTAATTTGCAAGTTTGGAAATACAAACTGTAGAGGTAACATATGAAAAAATTTGGTATTCTAGGATCTAGCCCTCCTGAATCTAGAGAGGGATCTCTTTATAAATTTGTTTTAAAGATGTGATCTTTAAGGCTTGAAATGTGATATTAGGCTAGTTATGAAGAGTATGGGTTTTTGTTTTTGTTTGTTTTTGGTTGGAAAAGGATATGGAAGGTGAAGGAAGTTCAAATAAAGGGTGAAGGTGTATGTGTTAGCCACCTATAAAATTCTGACATGTCAAGTGGTGGCTAAATCATTTTTGGACAGCCTTCAAGAAACAATTTTATTGATAAAATCGTTGGTGCTTAAAGTCTTTTGATAATATACTATCCTTTGGATAATCATCACTGTTGTTCCCCTTTTTTGAACTCAGAAATTCTGTTGTCATTCCATGCAGAAAAACTACTGCAAAATCCTATTTTTTCCCCTCCTTCATTCAAAACTAACCTTCATTTTTACCCCTTTATTCCCCATGAAATTCCACTGTTTTTCATGATTTCCCTTCTTCCCTTCATGAGAATCCCTTTTACAAAGTCTAAAACTCATTTTTAGACTTTACCGAAACCCCCAAATCCATCAAAAACCTTGAAAAATTTCATAAAAAATAAGTATTTCTGACTATGGACTTAAGCCCCTTTGGGCTAAGTCCTAACCACTTCCCCACCATATACCTTGGTGCTAGAACCAAGCGCTAAGCCTTTCGGTGCTTATCGCATAGGAGAAATCGGGATGCGTAGGTATATTTTCCATTTTAAAAAAGTCTGATGTGATTAAGCCCTATGTTTATACCCCCGATCCTATTATCGCCTCATATAACCCTTATGCCCACAATCGGGCGCTAAAACATTGTAAAAATCCTTTCCCGATTAATATTTTCCTTTGTAAAGTTCATAAACTTACTTTTTTCTAGGTTTGGTCTAAACGCGCCCATGCAATGTTTTTAAATGTAAATGGGTAGATTAAAAATCCTGCACCAAAAGTTCCAATGCGATTGAAGCCCCTTTGTATAAACTCCACCCCCTCTGCTTTTACTCTATATAACTTGCGCCCAGGACCAACAGTTTAAGTCTCGAAGCACTGATCGCATTGAAAAATTCAAAATGGTTAGATTGAAAGACTGCACCAAAAATTCCGATGCGATTGGCCCTTATTCATAAAGCCCCGGGCCTTCGCATTCCATATAATCAAAGGCCTCGTAGACAGGCGCCACGCAAATTTATAATATAACCTGCCCCAACAGGCAAAACCTTTGTATTTATTAAAACTTTGGGTTTTTCATATGTATTAAAGGGTTTCTGCTGGTGCATGTCTTAAGATAATCTCCACTGTTGATTTAAAAGCTGGTCAAACGACGCGCGCAACATCGCATCGCAAAGTTTTCATCGGGCGCATTTTATTTCTCTCCCCGATTGGTCATCCCCTGATCAATCGAGAGTCGTTGATCTCCTCCTTGCCTTCCCAGATCTAACGGTCCATATTCGCCCCAATCATTAACCTTTCCTGCGCCCTTTAACCCCTCTGATTCACTCCCCACCATTGATCTGATCCTCAGATCAATGGCCCGCGCTCAATCGCTTTGTCGCACTCCAAGTTCTTTGCCCCGCCGATGCCTCTGCCTCTGATTGCATCTGGACCGTCCACATGTCTAGATTGGACGGTCCAGGATGCCTCTCCCGAATTTGGTTAAATTTTATTAGCCTTGCTCATAATGTTTTTTCGGCCCATTATAGTCATTGATCTCTGCAGATCAATGGTCATTATTAACCCTTTCTCTGCTTTGTTATTATTTCATTCAATCCTCAAATACAATCTCCACCATTCAAATCTTAGATCCGATGGCCCAGATTGAAACCACCCATCTTCCTACTGCCCGCGCATCTAACCAATTTCGTGCTCATTCTCCACCGTTCAATCTGAAGGCCCAGATCTGACGGTCAAAGCGCATTTTTGCCTAACTTTTAGCACAGAGGATAATTTCTAAAATTCAAGTGATATAGGTGGTTTTCTGATGCCACGTGTCAAGCGGGGACGCATATCGTATTCCAAAAGGAAAAACTGCCTACCTGCCTTTTCTTAGTGCGAAACATGTGGTTTTCATCCCTGAAACCACTTTTTCTCTTTCCCATTATGTCTCATCGCGCGCGCCTCCCACTGTTGATCTCTGTAGATAAATGGCCCAGATTTAATCTGGCCTTACACTATCGCCCTCCACCCTTGCCAAAGGATTTTAACGCGTGATCTCCACCATTGATCGCATGGGCCGATCTCATCCGATGGCCCACGATCATCCCGAACTCCCAACTCTATTTTTAACCATATTTCCTTCGAAACAAAGGCTTTTTAACCTTTTTTCCTTATATTTCTGCCGTTCCGATGAAAGCTGACCATTTGCATTATTTTCCTCTCGATCAATCCTAACCGTCGATCTCTATAGATCGACAGATTTGACTTATTTCTTCCCACCGCTCTCCTTTTTAACCTCTACTAACAGATCTCCACCGTTGGATGTTTCCATCCAATGGCCATGCTTCTCCCCACATCCTCCTAAGAATTTTTACCACATAAACGTAGGATTTATTAAATGTTTATTGTTCTATGCAGGTATCTATGGTTTTTCCATTCTATTGAAGGAAAACCAAAGGCTAAGGGATGACGATTCCCCCATGCCTTTGTACACATAGAAGGATCATTCCAAAGGGTTCAAAGTCACGTTTCATCAATGCTTCATGGAATTTGATGCCATATGAGCCCTTTGCGACACCTACACATCAACAAGACACAGCGAATTAAAACAAAACAAAGAGTATCAGTGTCAAAGACCCGGAAACGACATAAATGAAGGATTAAACATTAATTATACAGTTTAATGGATTATGGCTAAAAATCAATTATCAAAGACCTATCCATCGAATTAAACATGGTTAAATACAAATCAAGGATATTTATCACATAGAGGACGCCTCCACTGCCTCGTCAGAGGAAAATTGATTCCTCTCAGCTACCAGATTGCCACCTGTGCCTTCACAGCATTCAAGCAAAGGCCGAGTAATGACCAGAACAGAGCATATCTGTCTCTTATAGTGTTATAGCATCATTTCTCACTTTGACATGATTCATGATTGCTTTATGGCTTTATGGGCACCCATTCCTACAGACTTGGAAAAATTCACTTAAAAATAGTGTAAAATTCCCCATACGCAACTATGCCTGTGTTTTTTCGCGTGTATACGTGAGTACAGCTAGACTTTTCTGCGTATGCCATTAAAATGACTAAAAAATATATAAAAAATCCCTAATTTCGTGCTGGGTTGATGGTTACTCAGGTAGTTCAACCACCCCAGCCCGTGGCCAACTGTTTCCAACTGTTGAAACTAATTGGAGGGAGTATAAAAAGCCCTCATGTGTATGGCCTAAGGGAGAGAGAATTGATTGATATTATACTCTGTCAGTATTCCCTATCCAAGTCTGATTCCCCGTGCCTCCTGCACTTTCCCAGTTCAGTATAGGAAACCTTTGTTTCCTTGAGATGCACATCCCTTTATATGTCATCTCGTATGCACCAGTTTGGAAGGAGTCTTAGCGAGGCAAGGGCTGGACGGATCCAGATGATGGTTCTGCTCGAAGGCCTTGGAAGGATCAAGTGATCTCTCCACTTGATTACTTTTGTACATGCTATTTATAATACAGAAGTATCATGCTGTTCCCGAAATAAACGTGTTAGTGTATGCTTATATGTATGAGAATATTTGTTATACAAGCATTCATTATGATTTATTTAATGTTTTTATATGAATCTCACTGACATTTAGAGTAGACATATGCTGTACAACTTGTCCTTTGTGCTGGTTTCTTCTTGCATTTCAGGTTAAGAAGGAAGGACGGTTGCTAGGGGTTTGGACCCCGTTGGATCTACTTCAACCGTAGGACCTACGGGTAACTCTCTCATTCTACTCTATTTAGTTTTTCTGAACGTGCATGGTTGTGTGAGTCTCTGTTAAGTAGCATGCCCCTGCTCTGTGGAGGTTGTAACCCAACCAACCTCTAGGGTGTAATTGTCCCGAAACAGAACTGGCGACTCCACTGGGGATCACATTCTTGTGATTCTCCTGTTGGGTGTTTCAGCTGTTTGATAGGTTGTTGACAGTTTTAACTTTCATTTGCAGTCCAGTTTACTTTGTTACAGTCAGTCTGAAGTCCTGGTTTCTTTTCCAGGCTTGATTCTTTTTGTTTTTCATTATTTACCTTTGCATACGCGCTTATTTTTGCACACAGACGCGTATACACGCGAGTTTGTCTAAAGGGACCCGCGTATACACGAGTTTCCCTTAACACAGACGCGTATACACGCTTTTTGCATAGTTGTGAAGTCGCGTATACCTAGGCAAATTTTGAATTTTTAAGTTTCTTGACTTTTTGGTCCTTTCTGGCTATGAAGACTTGTTTTTACAGTGTCTTTGTGCTTACTGGGTTGTGAAGAAAGTGGTTTCAGTTCTTTTCTCTTTTTCATTTGATTGAAAACTAGTCTTTTGGGCAAAGTGTTGTTGTTGGTGCTGGCACTCCTGGTTTGAGTACCAAGATAGCTTTCTGAGAATTCTTGGCTATTCTGCTTTATCAGAACAGAGAGCTCTTGCTTATTTACTCTCGCCTACCCGTGTGTTGTGCTTTGCATTACGTTTTTTGCCTCTTTCCTTGATTTGTTTTCCTGGAGTTAAATAGGCTAGGTTTTGTTGCATTTTTGAAGAGTTTTGGTTACTTCTTCGAAGTTTTTGTTGCAACGAATTTGCACTATCTTTCTAAGCTGATTGGCTAAGTTTTCTGGTCTTCTTTTGCTCTTATTTGATCTTGCTATTGTTAGCCTTATAAGGTTTGGGGGCATTGCTGAAGTTTGTGCTTGAATTCAGTCTTGTTTGGTTTGGATTTTTGATAGTTGTGCTTGGTCTTTCGGAGCTCTTGCTCTATAAAACATAAAAGTTCAAAAACATTTGTTTTGCTTTTTTTTTTTGCATTTCAAAAAATTAAAAAACATTTCGTTTTGTTTTTGTTTTTGTTCTTGCATTTTTTGTTTTCGTTTCGCCACAACTTTTGAAGCTTTTGTGAGGTTTCTTGCTTTTAGTTTTTGGCTTGGTTGTGAGGGGGAATTGTCTTTCATTTCTTCTCCTTCTTATTAAGTGTTTTGGTGTCTTATATTAAGAGTTCTTGTTTTCAAGAACTAGCTTTTTGGGCCATCAAAAGGAGTTAAAACTGAAAGAGCTTTTGGGAATTTCACTTTTCTTTAGAAGATAATTGCATCTTAGAATTGGCATGCTTGTAGTGATTTGCATTAGGTGCATTTTATCATTTAGTTAGCTTCTTAGTTTTTGTGAGTGTGAGCTTGTTATTTGAAAAGAAAAAAAATACAATTTTTAGTCTCGTAGAACCTGTATAGAGATTACTTTTCATCGAAAGACAGAACTGCATACGCATGTAGTTAAGTTTTTATTAATTTCTTTTGCGTCAAACACACCATAAGTTTAATCTCCATATCCTTGTGACTTAATATAACAGCCCTTAAAATAAGCGATTTAATCTAAAATCAACTAGCAAGTTTTCTAAGTGTCAATCACCAACTAGCTAGGTTGTAGGGCCTTGGAATAGGTGAGTGGAGAGTTAACTCTCCAAGGCCACTCAAACAAACATAGAAGTTGATTAATTGAGTGAAATCCAACTTTGTGAGGTGGACCGGGAAAGCTCTCATCCGAGAGTCAAGCACAAGGGGAAGTGAAGGTTGAGAAGAGGGATACACCCCCTCCGATTAGCTGAATCTCACCTCAAGACCATTCCGCCCGGCTTCTGATATGGATTGGTGCCCATAGTTGCCTTTCCTAGGTTCCACACAGGTGACTGCGGGGGGGAATACCCGTGGTACCTGAGGCAGACGTCGCATCACTTTCAGCAGTACTTCTGGGGGGTGCCCTTGCGAAGCTTGGGTGCTTGTGCCAGCAAAGGCTGTCGTTTGGAGGTTGGCATAACTATTTCTGATACCTTCGCTAGTTGTCCTGGGCCCTAATCATCCCAGATTGCTTTCAGGAGGTCCTATACTTCGTTTACTTGTATTTTGGTGTCCGGTCCTCATCACCCGGAGCGGAAATACTTGGAGGCTGTTTGCTTGCTGTATCTCAGGGATTTTTATTATAGTGAATGCTCTTTGCTCCTAGCTTGCCTAGCTTTTCACTTTCTTGAGTCTAATTAAAATTTAATAAAGTGGCTGATCAAGCGCCTCGCCGGTCGAGGAGAATCCGGGGGTTATCTCCCGAGAGTCCAGCGCCTTCTTCAAGAAGGCGTAGGAGCGATTTAGCAGGTGGTTACCACCCTGTGGCAGTTGATGCAGTGGAGAGTGATCCTCCACAAGGATCTGAAGGTTTCATAGCTGATTCTGGTGTCGGTCCCGAGAGGAGCGTTCCACTCACCTCGCGTGTTTTATTCCCTCAGGAAGGAGATTTGCAAGTAGAGGAAATACCTGAACCTCCTATGTCAAGTCCATCTCCACTTCCTCCTGAGTATCCGTTCATTGTTCAGTACATCGGACCCGAGTCAGAGAGACTGGAGGATCCTCCGTATCTTTCTTACCTTTCGATGGCCACGACTGGGAACGCGGCTTCTGTCGTGAGTACTGCGGGCATTCAGACTCCTGCTTCTGTTGAAGCAGGGGGCATTATTGCTTCATCTTCGATTGCTTCTAGTACTGCTGTGTTTGGCTCTGTTTTCACCCAGGCACAGGCTTCTCATTCTGGTCCCTTTTGCTTCGGAATGCCCACTAGTAGGATTCCTTCTTTTTCCTTTTCCGCTGCTGCAGCTGGATCTACACCCATGGATTCCATGGCTAGTGGATCAGCTTCGTTTCAAGGGTTCCCCTTCGAAACTGGACATATTCCTAGTGTGAATCCTTCATTAGGGTCCCTTCCGTTTACCTCCCAGACCCAGAGTTCTAACCCTTGGGCTGGGGGGCAAATTTCAAATACGTTTACAGGTTGGAACCCTGTATTCACTCCAGCGGGGGTTGGGAATCAGTTTTTCGCAGGTCATCAGGGGAATACTTCTTTCCCAGCATCGAGTTCTTATCAGACTCTTTCTCCTTTGTCTAATGCTTGGAACCCCTACCAGGGGCTTTCCTCTACATTTCAAACTTCAGCGGGGGGAACTAGTCTGGGCTTCGGTAACTCGGCATTGGGAGGAGGGTCTTCTACTTTTTCTACGCGTCCTTTTTGGCAACCTGGTGCCTCAACAAATCCAGGCTATTCTTTTCAGAATGTTGGGAATCCATCCTATCAAGGATGGAATCGTCAGGCTCCGCCTCGGTTACCTTTTCTGGCAACGTTAAACTTGCCAGATTTATCGAAGTTGACTAATGACCCGATTCGCTATAGTCCGGAGTGGCCTCCGGTTCCAACCAAACTTCCTTTAGACATTCCTAAGTTTTAAGGTAAGAATGGAGAAGATCCGGCGGACCACATCACCACTTTCCACTTATGGTGTTCTTCGAACTCCCTGATCGATGATTCGATTAGGCTGAGATTGTTTCAGCGCACCCTAACTGGAAATGCAGCCAAATGGTATATTGAGCTGACTGGGGGCATTTTTTCTACGTTTGGAGAACTGGCTGTCACATTTTTGAACCATTTTCAGTTGCCTGTCTGATATGATGCTGGGACTGAGCTCCTAGCCAATTTTAAGCAGGATGATGCAACCCACATTTCTGATCATATTCAGGAATGGAGGAGAAGGAAGAGGCTTATTAAAGCCCATATTCCGGGTGAATTCCTTTTGGAATGGTTTCTCAAATCCCTGCAGTTAGATATTTCGAAAGATGTATCCCTCTCAGGGGTATTCTCCGAGGAGCAGGCTATCTTTAGGGCCCAGCAGCTAGAATTGATATATTCTCAGTCTGGGGTACTTCACAAGTACTTGCCTAATGCTCCTCGCTCCAAATTAGATTTATCGAAAACTAAACCTGGTCCGCATGGTGACAGGCTTGTTGGATCGGTCAATAGTACTACAACTAGCCTGCTTTCTCAATTGCAGCAGTTGTCTTTACAATCTGCTCCTTCTAGTCAGACTGTGCCTGCAGAGTCATCGCCTTCCTAGTCTTTGTCCATTAATGTTGTCCAATCTTCTGATCCCAAAGGAAATCAACAATCCGATGGGAAGAAGAAGGGACGAAATAACAAGAAGAAGGGCAAGAATGGGAAGGGAAATGCAAATAAAACCAACGAGCGTGTTGGTGAGGGTCAAAAGGAGAAAAAGAAAGTGAAGTTTCCTTGCAAGCTTTGTAATGGAGACCATCTCACACACCTTTGCCCTAAGATTCAGGATGCTCAGCGCTTGTTAGCTCAGTAGGGTTCTTCTAGTTCCCAGGCTGTGTTAACTAACCGTTTTCCCCAAGGGCAGCAATTAGTTGTTGGCGCAAACCAAAATCCCGGGGCTTCCTCTGGAGGTACCCAGGAAGGGGAAATTCCATCGAATATTTTCATGATGAGTGCTCACGTGGACGTTGCTACACGATCCCGTGATTATGGTGGAGAGGAATCTTCGAAGGCTAAGGAAGTTCCTGATGCTACTGATCCGCTTCACATTATGAAGCCTACTGTTGAGTCTATGCCTCGGATGTCCAAAGCATCTTCTAAGCAGTCAACGATTAATCCGAACGCGAGGGCTGCCCAGAACTACTCGATTGTGGAAGATCTGGCGCAGATTCCTTGTGCTATGTCAGCTTTAGAGGTACTCCAGTCTTGTCGGCTCAGCGCAGTGCTTTGCTCACTGCCATTAGAGCTATTGATCCAAAAAATTCTCTTCTGATTACATTTGATATGGCTAATTTTAAGAAGAGACTTCCTTATCACATGGCTTTTCACATTAAATCGTCGTATCGGAAGTGTAATATCTTTCGGACGGTTGTTGATGAGGGGGCTTCCACTTGCGTGATGTCTCTTGCATGTTGGAAGACGCTTGGATCTCCCAAAGCTGTTCCATCTAGCACTGTCTTGACTGCATTCGATGGTCATTCTCACAGACCCCATGGTATTGTCCCAGCTTTGCCTATCTGTGCTGGGGGCAAAACTGTTGATATAGAGGTTGAGGTAGTGGATGTAGCCTTGGACTACAACCTTCTGTTGGGAAGAAACTGGATTTATGAGATGGATGCCATTGCATCCTCATTATTTTGGATTGTATGTTTCCCCCACGAAGGGAGGATCGTTACAGTGGATCAACTGGACTGTCCTCCTGTAGACCTGAATGCGCCTTTTGACTCATCCGTTCCTAAGTTGGATAATACTAAGGTGCCTGTTGAGAATTTAGGAGTTGGAATGTATTCCTCCTTGATGGGTACTTTTGATCTTCCTCCTCCTAAGGTTCATATTAATGCTATTTCATCCTCCAAGGCTCCTCTTTGCAGAGAGTTCTTTCGAACTCATTATTTTTCAGACCCTTGGACCTTACCTTCCCCTACTGCCACATTAGAGGAAGGTCAAGTGGGTGGAATGGCATTTCCGATTTCTGCAGCTGAGATTGCATATCAGTCTATTGTTGACACTGCAGAATATGTTCCAGCTCCTCTTTCTCCAGAAGAGTTGGATGGTGATGTGGCTTCGGCTTGGATGCTTAGTTCTTCTTCTGCCCAGGATTGTTTAGATACCACTCTTCCATATGAAGAGGCCATCCTGGAAGCAATGACAGGTATAGATAGACCGTGGGATGATTTGCATCATCGGTCTTACTTCCTACCTGACTTGAGCGAAGTTGAAGAAAGTTTTCCAAGTCCTCAGTCTCCTGGTCCTGTTCGCCCAGTCTTGAACCCCTTAGCACCAACACAGGTTTATGCTGAAGGGAACATGGCTGTGATCTCTCCTACTATCCCGGTGAACATCTCCATGGATCCCAATATTATCGAGAATGTCTTCATTGGAGCTGAATGTTCCCGTGAAGAGGTTCAAATCTATACCGAGCTCTTCAAAGAGTATAGGGATGTATTTGCTTGGTCTTATGAGAAAATGCCTGGCATTGATCCATCGATTGTCCAGCATGAGATCAAGACGTATGAAAACGCTAAGTCGGTGAGGCAAAAACTTCGTCCGGTTAATCCTAGGAAGGCAGCAGCTATCAAAGCTGAAGTTGAGAAGATGCTTAAGGCGGGATTCATTTTCCCAGTTCCTCTGACTGAATGGGTTTCAAACCCCATTCCGGTAGATAAAAATCAAGGAACGATTCGAGTATGCATCGATTTCAGAGACCTGAATAAGGCGTGTCCTAAAGATAATTACCCCACACCTTTCATCGATCAGATTATTGACGAGTGTGCCGGTAACGAGATTTTCTCCTTCATGGACGGTTTCTCTGGTTATAATCAAATTACTATCCGTCCAGAAGATCAACATAAGACCACATTTATTTGTCCCTGGGGTACGTTTGCATATAAGAAAATTCCTTTTGGTCTCAAAAATGTTGGGGCTACCTTCCAGCGGGCCATGTTTTACGCCTTCCACGACATCAAAAAAATTATCAAGGCATACTTAGATGATTTAGCTGCTCATTCTCGAAAGAGGATGGATCATCCAGGTCACCTCCGGAAAATATTTGAAAGATGTCATTTTTATAAAATTCGATTGAATTCGAACAAGTGCATTTTCGCGGTTACATCTGGTCGGATATTGTGATTTATCGTGTCTAGGGAAGGGATAAGGATAGATCCCTTCAAGGTTGAGGAAATACTTCGGTTGCCTCCCCCATCTTCAATCCGTCAGCTTCAAAGTCTTCAGGGAAAGTCTAATTTTCTTCGGAGGTTTATCGCCAATTATGCTGAGATTACAAAGGGATATATGAGATTGTTGAAGAAAGGAGTTCCTTTTCTTTGGGACGACTACGCTCAACGCTCGTTCGATGCTTTGAAAAAGGCATTGACCTATGCTCCTTTACTGAGTCCACCTGATTATAGAAGAGATTTTCTTTTGTATCTGGCAGCAGCAGAATCTACCATTGGTATGGTTCTGGTTCAGGAGGATGATGCTCTTGTTGAGCATGTTATTTACTACCTTAGTCGAGGACTGGTAGGACCTGAACTTAGGTACACCCCGATAGAAAAATTAGCCTTAGCAGTAGTTCATGCTATGCAGCGACTCCGACATTACATTATTCTTCGCAAAACTTTTGTTTTGGTAGCTGCTAATCCATTTCAGTTTGTCCTCAGCAGGCGAATGATTGGGTGCAAATACAATAGATGGATTGTGATTCTACAGGAATTTGATCTCGAGTTTCTGTCTACCAAGTCCAAGAAATCATTAGTCTTTGCGGAATTGATCTCCGAGTTGCCCTGTGGGGAAGAGATGATCTATGATGAGTCCTTTCAGGACGAACACTTGTTTCTTATCTCTTCACAGGATCCCTGGTATGGGGATATCATTGTATATCTCCAGACTGCAAAGTTTCCCTCAACTTTTTCGAAAGATGAGCGTCGTAAGCTGCGTCACTTGGCCAAGAACTATTTGATTATTGGTGATGCTTTATACCGTCGAGGGGTTGATTCAATCCTAAGACGCTGCTTAACTTTCGAAGAAGCCGAGGCTGTGCTGAATGATTCTCATAGTGGAGCTTGTGGGGGTCATTTATCTAGGCTTGCTACAGCTCAAAATATTTTGCGTGCAGGATACTTTTGGCCCTCGATTTTCAAAGATTGTATTTAGGCGGTCAAAAAGTGTCATTCGTGTCAGGTTTATACTCGAAAAATGCGCACTCATCCAGCTCCGCTTTTTCCATTCATTACCGTTGGTCCCTTTACAAAGTGGGGTATGGATTTTACTACTTGTAACCCGCCTTCGGCAAAAGGTCACAAGTATATTATCGTAGCAGTAGACTACTTCACGAAGTGGGTCGAGGCTATGCCCACTTTTGGGAACGATGGTGAGACTGCAGCTCTTTTCTTCTTCAACCAAGTTATTGCTCGTTTCGGTATTCCCCGAGAGATTGTCACTGACCATGGCAGTCACTTTCAGAATAGTATGATGGCTGAGTTGGCTCTTAAATTGGGTTTCCGGCAGGAGCATTCGTCTCCGTATTATCCTCAAGCCAATGGGCAAGTGGAAGCCGTGAATAAATCCTTGAAGACAATTCTTCAAAGGACAATTGATAAACATAGATCCAACTGGCATATTATGCTATATCCTGCACTTTGGGCATATAGGACGTCAGTGAAAACTGCAACTGGCTTTACTCCGTTTCAGCTAGTGCATGGGGTGGAATCCGTATTTCCCATTGAATGCGAGATTCCTTCTCTTAAGTTAGCTGTTGAACTTATTCCTGACACTTCTAGTCTGGCAGAACAGCTTCTTCGTCTGGAACATCTCGATGAGCAGCATCGAGATGCTGCCACGATGAACGAAGCACATAAAAACCGAGTTAAAATCCAGTACGATAAGGCGGTTAAGCCTAGGGTCTTTTCGGAAGGTGACCTTGTTTTGGTCTATGCCCAAGAAAAAGATGCCTTGGGGGCAAGAAAGTTTAAATCGATGTGGTATGGCCCCTATATCGTTAAAAAATTCCTTAAGAAAGGAGCTTATACCTTGGTTGATTTCGAAGGGAACGAGTTGCCTGAGCCCCGAAATGGGCTCTATCTTAAGAAGTATTATGCCTAGGCTTCGGCCTGGCATCTTGCTTTTGTATATAGTAGTTTTGCTTTGTACATATTTGATTGATTTTCGATCTTTGATGAGTTGGTGATGTTTTTGATCTGCTTTGGCAGGTTGTGTTGGATGTCATGAGTCATTTCAGTTTCGCCGATGGTGCTAGTAGACACACCCGGAACTTAGCTTCCGCGGCTTGGGTGCTTCATTATCCATCCGGTCAGCTGTTAGTATCAAGAGTAGTCTGCATTGGTCCTGCTTCCAACAATATAGCAGAATACACTGCAGTGGTTCATTTACTCTCGGAGGCAATATCTTTGGGTGTTGATTCGTTGGTAGTTTTCTTGGACTCTCAGCTGGTGGTGTCGCAGTTGAACAACACTTATCGGGTACGAGATCCATTTTTATTACGATTGTTTTTGAGGATACGTTTGTTACAAAGGTCATTTCAATTTTTAACTTTCATTCATATTCCTCGAGCTAACAATTGGTTTGCTGACTCATTAGCTAATCAAGCGTTAGATTGGCATATTAATCATTCAATTCAATAAATTTTTACTCATCAAGAACATCATACATTTGATACATTTATCACATCACATCAAATATCACTGTATATATATCATCAGAGTGTCAAAAACTTTACAAAATTTGGATCCATAAAGTCGTACAAAATTTGGGCTTATGGCCACATCATGTTCAGTCTCAAAAATAATATACAGTAATCTAATACATAAAATCAGTCTACTCCTAAGGCCCCTGCCCAGCAGTCGTGTTCCTATAGAACGTAACTGCAGTGGCCACACGGTGGAATAATCTAACCCAGTCCCAGGGTACTCCTACCACCCATCTCTGGATGGCTTCAGGCAAGTCCTCCACGGCAGCCATAGGGATTTGGCGGGTCAATCCCTCCAAGTTTCTCTGCACGGCCTGGAGAGTCCTGTCTAAGTCCACTGTCTCTGCCTCGCCCCTGCGACGCTTATGGCGCGAGAGTCCCTCAGGTCGAACTGGTCCAACATCTGCAACATGATCATATTTTATTGTCAGTCATTATGAATCCAATCAAAAAAGGTTTTTTTTTCATTTTTCATACATATTTGAAAAATCCAAAAAAAATCATATAAGTCAAAAAATTTTGCAAACTTACCGACTGCTCCCCATGCTGTGCCAGGTGGAAGTACTAGGTCTGGATCTCCTCGGAAGTCCATCCCGGCATAGGGATAGTCGTCCACTGCGATGATCTGTTCTCCCCACCAAAGGAAGAACTCATCGTCCCATGTGGTGCCTTAAGAACTAAATAGTTATTTCGAATCAAAGAAGCTAATATAAACTATCAGCAGAGTTATTGCAAAAGATGACATAGAGCCTTAAATTCAACATAAGCTTCCAGCAAATCTTAAATAGTTAATGTAAACCAATTAATACAGGAAATATCTATAAACTTCTCCCTTGAGCCCCTCAAAGGCCAAGAAGCATTAACTGATTTAATTGAAATTAGAAGATCTTTTCTCTCTTTCGACCTCCTCATTCTTCTATAAAAACTTGTTGATGAATCCATTGTAAACGTTGGTTGGTTGTTTGATCACGAGTTGTAATACTGAAACTCTCTAAAATAAATACATAGTCTGTCGAATTTGAAGAAGAAATTGAAGTCTTGGAAGCCCTAATGATGTCGTTGCATGCTTGTTCTTGAGAAGGCTCTATCATTGGATCCATGAGCTTGGCCGTTGGTGAAGTATTCTGAACTGTTTAATGTTTTCCCCTATTTTCATTTTGTTCCATAAATTCTTACTAGAGTAGGATGAAATTTTTAGGCTAAGAAATGACTCTTGCAAGCACCTTAGACCTGTTTATCCTTCACTGTTTTATGTTTTCTTCTGCTGAATTATTTTAGAGTCTTTAATCTCTCTCTTTAGTCTTCATGCTTGTTTATTCCCTTAATAGTTCGAAATAGCTGGTTTCAACATGATTTATGGTTCTCCCTGCTTGTCTGCTGCCACTTAAAGGCTATTATTGAAGTCACCCTTTGAAGTTCCTTTGTTTATAGTGAGCCAAGGAGGTTTGTTCTGATCTTTCCCCTTGTCCTTTCTTGAACAGTTGGCTAAAAGGTCTTTATAGTGGTGATCATAGATGTATTTAGGTGTTCCCTCTTCTATGATCATAATTATCAGTGAACCTTTTATGTTTTCTAAGTCATTTGAAATAAAATCTTTGAGGAAATAGGGTGTTCCCTGAATCTTATATTTCATTTTAAAAGTTGTTTTGAAGTCATTTATTTGCTTAAAGTGTGATTTGTAGAATTCATGATTAGCCCTATCTATCAAATAGCTCTTTATTGTTCAAGTTGTGTTTTCAAATTCCCTTTGTTGAGAATTAAACTTCTCTTTCCAAATCATGAATGTACATCTCATTCCAAAACCAAAGGATCCTGCGACCAAGTAAGATTTTCCGTTTGATATCCCATATCCACTTATAAGTTTGTCATGACCTCTTTTTGACTCCATTTCCCAATGAAGCTGACATTTCCTTTTTCTATCTATCTTTCCTAGACGTTTTAGGTTATGCTATATCAATTCCAACCAAACAAACAAACAAACATCTGCACTTAATTACTAGTCTAAAACCTATACTCAAAGCACACAAGATAAACCTTTGCAAAACAAATAATTTGAGAGATCCCTCTCTGAGAGCAGGAGGACTAGATCCTGTAACTCTAAAGATTGGTTCTGATGTTGCCTTGTCTTTTTATTTTCCAAACTATCAAAACACGAGACACCAACATAATGGCGATCACGGTGGGACCTACTGAGAATATAGTGGTTTGAAAACCCTTCTTGAAACTCTTTAGGCCCAGTATAATATAATTAGCCTTCTTCAAGCACTACCTAACAAAAATGGTAATCATGATAGGACTTAATTGAATCAGTGACAAACTAAGTAACCCTTAGGATTCCTGCAAGACCTTATCAAACCTTGAAGCAATCAGTTACCAAGCCATAAGAGTGAACTCTGTATGTTTAAACACCTTAGCTAAGTGTTAAATCAGATTTAAGACACTCTCATAACCTATAAGACCAAAATAACTAAGAAAAACCCAAAAAAAATTTAGTTTGGCTTCACAATAAACATGGTGGAAGAACCATCCAATATCTTACCTTCATAAAATCTAAATAGTTTCCACCTGGCGACTCCACTAGCCCCAGTAGGCCTATTACTCATCTAGGTTCCCAGATCTCTTTAGGACTGTGTTAACTAGCCTTGAGAAAATTTAGAAGCCTAGTCCCATACTAGATAAGATATCGTGAGAGGTAAAATTCCCAAAAAATAGTCCTTAAAACTTTGACCTCTCTCATTTTTGAAAAAATAGTCTGGCTTCACATAGGATCAACACTAGATCCCATCCAGACCCAAATCTTCCTTTAATCGCTGACAATCCAGAGAGAATTTTGTGGAAGACTTCTAACTCTAGAAAATCAACTGCTAATAGGAGCCTCTTAAGAACAAATTCTAACCCTGAAAACCTTGTTCGCTTAGAGGATTCACACTTTGATTTACATCATACAAAGAAAATCTTTAGAACTAGATCTCAAGGTGATTTAAACCAAACTGATCTTGAAATTGTAGATTTGCAACAAAGCTTCAGTAGAGAAGCCTTACCTTCCACTCTTCTTGATTCCCAACTTCTTCATCACTTTAGCCTTTTCCATAACAAGTCTGCTCAAAATTAGTTTGCTGACCCAAGTGTTTTTTCCACTCCAATCCATACTACCATTGTGCAAAAGACCTCTGTTTGGCCCACTTTTATACCTGTAAAAATCCACCTCTTGTAAATCCACCCTTATTTCTAGCCATGGAAACATGGTATGCCCCATTGGTGTTACCACAACCTCTACTTCCCTTACCAAATGATTACCAATCCAAAATTCCTCATTTCACTAGAAAAGAGTCTACAACAGCTCAACATCATGTAGATAGGATGGAAGATGCATTTGATTACATGGAGATAGAAGAAGAAATTGTGAAGATGAGGATCTTCGCCCAAAGTTTAGGAGGAGATGTAAAGAAATGGTTTAAAAACTTACCTCCTAACAGCATAAACGATCTCCCTGCCTTGCATCAAACATTCATCAATAAATGGGAACTCAAAAAGAACCCTCTCCAAATACTAGCAGAGTATAGCAGCCTCAAGAGAAATCAAGGGGAGAGTGTTCATGACTACTCCACTAGGTTCAATAGCGTTTACAATGCTCTTCTGCCTCACATGAAACCTCCTAAAGGCATGGCCTTAGTAAGGTATCCCAAAGGCCTTGATGCTGAAATGAATTATCAGTTAAGGGATAGAGATTACTTACCCTTAGAAGACATGCAGAAAGGAGATGTGAGCGTAGAAGCAAACATAATTGAGAAAAGAAATAGGTTGATATTAGAGAAGAGGGTAACTTATAAAGATGACCTACTACCCTCAACCTCAACTTTTGACACAAAAATTGACAACCTAGTGAAGGTGATGGAGAGGATGCTTGAGAAGATCAACTTAAATGATAGAGTGCCAATAAGAGAACCTCAAAATAACCAAAACAAAAATAGAAATCAGAATTATACAAGAGAAAACAATAAAGATAAGCAAAAAGAAAGTGACCAACAGATTAGACCTCCCTTCCAACAGAATTATGTAGATCAATACGAGGAATATAGGGAGATGGAAAGGTTGGGAGAAGCTCATGTAAACTTGATTGGATCAGATAGTGGGGATGATGTTTTCCTCACTGAGGAAGAACAAGGTTTCTTCTCGGATCAAAATGCAAACACTTATGAAGACTCTGATGACTATAGATTGGGGTTTGAAAATGCAATCATGGAGGTACACAAACAATATGATCTTAGAAGCAAAGGGAACGTAGATAATTCAAAAGATAAGAACACTAGTACTGCTTTCAGGAAAAACACAGAAAGTCAGCCTAAGAAGACAAAAGACAAACCCATCATTTTGGCTAAAAAACTAGATTTAAACAAAGAGCAAAACAGTCAGCCAAATGTTGAACAAAGTACCCCTAACACTTCAGCAAGTGGTCCTAACAAAACTATCCCAATTACCAGTCCAAACAAAGTTTAGCAAATCAAAACTGTTGAAAAGAATTCAATTGAAAAGACAGATGTAAATATGAACAAATAAATTGTTCCTTTCAGCCTTGAGGGAGAGATTTCCAAGATAAAAATTACCATCCCCCTAGCTGAACTAGTGACCCAAGAAGTGTACAAAAACCAAGTTTTGAAAGCTTTGAACCTAGGAAGTGATACTGATACCTTAAACTTGATAGATGACAAGCCTGAGTTATTGCTTGGTCTAGAAGTTGAAGGGAAATACCAAGAAGGGGCTATTCCTCCCTTCTATGTTAGTTTGAACATACATGAGAAAATTTTACACAATGCCATGCTAGATTCTGGGGCTTCACACAATCTAATGCCCAAGGTAGTAATGGAAAGCTTAGGCTTAGAAATTACTAAACCATACAAAGATTTGTATTCCTTTGACTCAAGCAGAGTAAAATGTTTGGGTTTAATCAAAGATTTATGTGTTAACTTAGCTCAAATCCCTGCTAAGAGTATAGTAATGGACATTGTTGTAGCTGATATTCCCCCTAAGTATGACATGCTCTTATCAATATCATGGGGAGCCAAACTTCAGGGAAGCCTTCAAATGGACATTTCTTATGCCACCATCCCTGTTTTTAACCAAAACAGAAGACTATACAGGGAATCTCACATGAATTACAAGGTGAGCAACATAGACAAACCAAAAAACTCTCCAATCTATTCTATTCAATCAAGTTTAGATTCCTTTATCT
Source organism: Pinus albicaulis (assembly GCA_034641835.2). Taxonomy (NCBI): domain Eukaryota; kingdom Viridiplantae; phylum Streptophyta; class Pinopsida; order Pinales; family Pinaceae; genus Pinus; species Pinus albicaulis. The sequence goes on from CM076571.1 coordinate 210,623,057, forward strand.
TATGCAACGAAGATGAATGTACTCAACAAGAAAAGGAAAATATAGACCCAACCAGTTTACCAGAACAATCAAAACTTCCCTCAAATCAAATATAAAACATTGTTAATCAGCAACAATAAGAAAATGAAAATGAGGCAAATATACTTTGGACAATAAACTTTGATGGATCCTGTAATAAAACAAATGCAGGGGTAGGTGTTTGGATTCAAAATACGAATCAGAGCTTTTCATATAAATTAGATTTCCCATGCACTAACAATATTGCTGAGTATGAAGCACTTCTTCTAGGCTTACAATTACTTAAACAATTAGAAGCCTAAAGGATATCAATCTTAGGAGATTCTGAACTTATCATAAGACAAATCAAAGGAGAATACTCAACTAGAAATCCAAAGCTTAGGGAATATCGGAACGCTGCCCTTGATTTATTGAAAACCTTCGAAAAGTATGAACTTATTTTCATTCCTAGAGCACTAAAACATCTAGAAAATGAACTTGCTTTCAATGCCAGCAACTGCCAGATACCTAAGATAAATGAACAACTTAGTGTAAAGGTAAAACACAGGCTTGCAGTTCCTGATAACGAAGATCACTGGTAGGTGTTTTATTTTGATAAACACATAGATGATTTTTTAAAATATGAAAACGATTTTGACATACCAATATCAGAAACCAACCATAGAGAAAACTGTTTGTATATTGAACAAATCCCAGAAGTTGAAATGAGATATTCTGCTGATATAAATTAGTATGAGAAACCTTTTGAAGAAGACTTGGAAGTTTTACAATGCAAGAACGATAAAATTCCAAGAGGTCTCACACCTTTAGAACACCTCTTTGATTTTAACGATGTAGCCAAAGAACCGAGAATGGAGCCTGTGGAAACAAATGTAGAAGAGCATAACATAGGCATTCTAGCATAACCCAAGATGATTAAACTATCCAGCACTCTCCCAGCTCACATAAAATTGCAATATATAGAGTTGTTCAAATATTTTAGAGATGTTTTTGCTTGGGGATACAAAGACTTGAAATCATATGATACCAGCATCATTCAGCACAAAATCCCCCTTAAAGAAAATCAAAAGCATTTCAAACAAAAGTTGAGGAGAATAAACCCTGTTTTACTACCTTTAGTCAAAGCAGAAATTGAAAAGATGCATGATGCTGGGATCATAGTACCCATTAGATATTCAGAATGGGTATCAAACTTAGTTTTTGTTAGAAAGAAAATAGTGGAAATCAGGCTCTGTATTGACTTCAGAAATTTAAATAGAGCCTCTCTAAAGGACAACTACCCATTACCCAAAATGGACCATATAATTCAAAGGGTAGTTGGGTCAAAACGGATATCCCTCTTAGATGGGTTCTCGGGTTACAACCAGATGTTAGTGCTCCCAAGTGATCAAATCAAAACTGCTTTTACCACACCTTGGGGCACCTTTATGTATGTCAAAATGCCTTTCAGATTAATGAATGCAGGGGCCACCTTCCAAAGGGCCATGGACATAGCCTTTTCTGAAGATATTGGCTATTTTATAATCATTTACCTTGATGACATAACCGTATTCTCAAAAACTAATGAAGAAAATTTGATTCACTTGAGGAAGGTTTTTTAGAAGTGTAGGAAATTTGGCTTGTCATTGAATCCCAAGAAAACACTCTTTGGTCTCCAAGAAGGTAAACTTCTTGGCCATATAATTTCAGAAGAGGGAATCAAAATAGACCCCACAAGGATAGATGGCATATTGCAGATCAGCCATCCAAGAAGCCTTAAAGAATTACAATCTTTCATTGGAAAGATTAATTTTCTGAGGAGGTTCATCCCCAACCTTGCTGAGCTATTAAAAAACATTACAAACATGCTTAAGAAAGATGTTGATGTAAAATGGACTTTACCAGCTAAACAATCATTTGAACTGGTCAAACAAGCTCTTACTCAAACACCAGTCCTAATTAGTCCAGACTTTACCAAAGACTTTTATATCTTTTCTTTTGCATCCGAACATACAATAGCTGCAGTGTTACTTCAAAAGAATGACTTGGGGCAAGAAAAACCAATATCCTTCTTTAGTAGGGCCTTAAGAGATGCACCTCTCAAATATAACATCATGGAGAAGCAAGCTGTTGGGAAAAATACTGAGAGGGGGGGGGGGGGGGGGTGAATCAGTATTTACTACATATTCAAAACTTTTTACTTTTTCACTCTCTAAAACCCATACGCTACTTTCCTTTAGTAAACTTGCGTATACACGCGGATATCCTTCATACAACTCGCGTATTAGCAGAGATCTAAATATGCAAATATTTATTAACTTAGTTCTTTGCACTATTCATTCATCTGATGTTATGTTAACAGTAAACATGTGTAGTAACAACAGAATAAACCATCACACAAAGCATCACACATGAACACCAGGATTTTTAGGTGGAAACCCAAGTCGGGAAAAAACCACCGCTGCAGTTGCTCAGCCTTCAATATTTTATTATAGAGAAAACATCTTACAACATATGTGCTGGCGCAGACTTGACCAGCACGCAGGCACCCACCTGTGCTCGTTTACCAGCCTCTCCTGGAAGGGAGCTACAACCCCCTGACTCGTTTACCAGCCTCTCCTGGAAGGGAGCTACGACCCCCTGATCTCGTTTACCAACCTCTCCTGGAAGGGAGCTACAACCCCCTGACTGAAAGCTACAACCCTCAGCACCTCTATGGACCACGTTTCATCAATTTTTACACTCGATCCAAAGCTTCCTTTAGGACACCACTTGCAGGCCACATTTCATCATATTTTCATACTGGACCCACTCCATACTTTTAAGCACAGTCAAACATGAAACTGAAACATATAACTCACTGACAGATATCAGTAAACCATCAGAACAGATCAGACATTTCTTACCACAGACTTCAGCAAACCCTAGTTTGCATACGCGCTTTCCTTTCACTGATGTCGCGTATATACGCGCTTCCGTTCACATAAACTAGCGTATACTTCTGTACATATTACATAACTCACTTCATTGCGCATACGCGCTTTCTATTCAGCGAAGCCGCCCATATACGCGCTTCCTCTGCGGCAAACTAGCGTATAGATCTTCAACCATTATAGAGCAGCATACTTCTTCAGATCAGATATTCAGTTCAGATTTACCCTTTTACTTTAGACAGATGTTCGCCTTATCTTAGATCTAAGCCTTCCATAAATAGATCTAGCAAATACAAGTACATTTCAGATCTAGATACCCTTCTTCATCATTGGTGCATCATGCAATCAGATCTATCATTCAACTGTAACCCTTTCCATTCAGATATACTTTAGAGAGAAGTATTCATTCAAGCTCAGACATCTTGCACCCACACTCATGATTTGCACAATGAATTTCTTCTCTTTATATAGGTTTACCCTTTTTTTCAATACCATGAGCCAAAACAATACCATGAGCCCAAAACTACATTACTTCCGATGGTATTCCTGGACGAGGTCATTTAGACGAATCATTACCCAATACAATGGGTCAATACCATGGTGGTTACCCCTGGTTTTGCACTTTATGAGCGCTTTTGCCCATACGCGACTTGGAACGTTGTTTCCCGCGTGCATACGCGACTTCTCCTAGGAAAATCCGCGTATGCCTTGAGACATACTCTTTTCACCATAGATTTAGCACAAGCTGGATTCCTTTCTTCATTGCCTTCTGTACTCACTGTAGATACATCAGTTCATCAAGACATATTCTATCAAGCACAACTTCATCAAGTAAGTTGTCATCATCTTCATCAAGTAGGTTGCCATTCAAGGACAACACTCTATCAAGTGGGTTGTTCATCAAGGACAACACTCAGCATCATATTGCCAGCAAACATCATATCACATCAGATTTACATCATTTACCAAGTCCATCAAATCAAGAATAACTTCATCAGGTGGATTGCCATCAAGGACAACATATGTCAACAATCTCATGTCTTCATCTTCATTCAGTGGGTTGCCATCAAGGACAACACTCTGCATCATATTGCCAACACAAGCCTTAGCATTAGTGAAAGATTTAAAGGACTTTAGAGTCTATATTTTACACTCTCACATATTTTCTTTTGTTCCACATACTGTTGTCAAGGACATTCTAAGTCAAGACCCTGATGGTAAAAGGAGAAAATGGATTGCAACTATTCTTGAGTATGACATAGAAATCAGGCCCACCAAACTAGTTAAAGGGCAAGGATTAGCGAAAATTATGGCTGAGTCTAACTTCCAAGCACTAGACATGAATATGGTAGATGTGTTGGAAGAAATAGAATATTCTACTGCTCCTTTCATTGAAGAAACATTTCTGAATTCTCCTTGGTATGCTGACATTATTTATGTGCTTTTATATTTAAATTCCCCTCCTTCTTTGTCTAAAACTAAAGCTAGATTTTTGAAATAAAAATATTTGAGTTATTGCATCTTAGATGGGGTGTTATATTGGAAAAATGATGTTGGAATTTTGCTTAAATGTTTACTTGAAGATGATGCAGGGAAAATCATGCATGAATTGCCTGACGGAGAATGTGGAGGACACCTCTACTGGAAGGCCACAGTGAACAAAATTCTTAGATCTAGTTACTATTGGCCTACACTTTTCCCAGACAGTCAGAAGTTGGTCATGTCTTGCTGACACAACAACAATGCTGAAAGGTCCCCCAACAAAGAGAGCGGTCCCATGACTCTGTCAACCAACCCCTATGGCAATTATATTTATTTATCTATGCTCCCCGACTTGTATACATATATATATAGAGATATATATATGTATATCTAAACCCTGGTATTTTTTTGAACCTTCGCAAATTGATATGCCGTGCCTATATATATATTTCCGACTTTATAATAGAGTTATAGCTGCTTTTTTTATATATATGTATACATATGAAACCTTATATACATAGTCCAACGTATCTAACTCTATAACAAGTCGCGAACTGGCCCCACCTTATATGTCAATTGTTAATCAATCAACCGCTCAGACCTTAGGTTAATTCCCATGCTTCTTCATTAAACTTCGCACGTCTTCCTCCCGCTCCAGCCGTCCGATCTCCTTCGCCCCGATCAATGGCTCGGGTGCATTTCACTGCGTGTCCCCCATCGGACTTTAACGCGTGAAATTACACGTTAACCAAACTCGCTTGGGACACGCGGAAGATTCCCTATGGAATCGATGCCCGACCCATGAATATTGCTTAACGTCGAGAGGCGGTGCGGAATAGGGCAATCCGCCCTTGGAAATCCACTGTGGTTTTTCCAATAATCTTCACAGGAGTTCAAAGGCAATCCAACCAATTCACGAGCATACAAAGATAGAGAATGGAGTTACCAGTGGACAATCGCTTCTGAATAAATGAAGTTCTCCTAACCGACAATTCAAGAATATGGATAGACAACAAAGATTGAAATTCATTCAATTGGAAGCCATTGTTCTTACACAGAGTTTACTGCAGAGATTCTCTTTTTTCTTTTAATTCCCTCCACTACCTTCATACATCCGAAGGATACATATATATACACTACAGAGAGACTCTTCGGTTCTCTAGTGAGGACCGGTTGGAAAACCAACAGGTTAATCACAATAATTCAAATAACTAACTATTCGACTTCTACAACTCTAACTAGTCTAATTAAAACAGTCAGCCGAGGTATTGACACATGGCTGTTACAATTTGATGAATTTTGAACCCTCAATAGCCACAACATGTGGACAAAACTCTTACATTGCTGGCTATTGCCTAATGCCCCTGCATCAGACTCCTGAGGACAATCTTCTTCATGGACTCCTGTCCATGAGCTCCTCCACTGATCTACCTATCTTCTGCAACATTTCTTCAGTCATCCAAGTGGCATCTTCCTCTGGTTTATCCTTCCATTTGATCAAGTACTGGAAGTAATCTTGTCCTCCGGTTCTTCTGAATATTATTTTGTTTAATATCTTCTCTGGTTGCAATGGTTGTGCTGGAGGTAGCTGCTGCTTCCACTCAATCTGTTCCCTGTCTGCTGATCTGTCCTCTGCACCATCATCTTCATACTTGTACAAATTTGCAACATTAAAACTGGGAGATATTCCAACATCAGGTGGCAATTTAATCTCATATGCATTGCAGAAAACTTCCTAAGTATCTTGCATGGCCCAATCTTTTTGTACTTCAATTTGTTATACTGCTTCTTTGGGAATCTCTCCTTTCTCAAGTGTGCCAACACCAAGTCTCCTACTTCAAAGTGAACTTCTTTTCTACTCAAGTCTACTCTGGTTTTGTATTTGATGCTGCTGCCTTGTAGTCACTGTTTCACTTGTTCATGTATGGCCTGGATCTCTGAAGCAAATTCTTCACCATCTGCACTCCTTAACTCTGATCTTGCCATATTTCTTAATTCTGATATTCCTCTAGGATGCATTCCATAAACAATATGAAATGGACTCTGCCCTGTGCTTCTATTTGGTGAATCATTATATGCATATTCTGCCTGAGGAAAAATATGATCCCACTACTTGGGATGTTCTCCTGCAAGACTCCTCAAAAAATTTCCCAAACTCCTATTCACTACCTCAGTTTGTCCATCAGTCTAGGGATGATATGCTGAGCTGAAACTTATTTTAGTGCCAAGTTTCTTCCATAGTGTCCTCCAAAAATGACCCACAAATCTGGTGTCTCTGTCTGAAACAATACTCTTGGGCAACCCATGCAATCTAACAACTTCTTTGAAAAACAAGTTAGCAACATGGGTGGCATCACTAGTTTTGTAACATGGAACAAAATGTGCCATTTTCGAGAATTTTTCCACCACAACAAAGACTGCATCATTCCCTCTCTGAGTCTTGGGCAATCCTAGAACAAAATCGATACTCACCATGTCCCAAGGCCTGTCTGGAATAGGCAAGGGAGTATACAATCCTGCATTCTGGCTCCTTCCTTTAGCATATTGACAGATCTTGCAATTCTTCACAAACTTATCCACTTCTGTTCTCATCCTAGGCCAGAAATAAAAGTGACTCAGCTGTTCATAAGTCTTATCAGTACCAAAGTGTCCAGCAAGTCCACCACTATGCTTTTCCTTGATCAAATTTTCTCTCATGGAACATTTTGGCACACAAAGTTGGTTTTTTCTAAAAATCAAGTCCTCCTGCAGGAAATAGTCCAGCCACTGACTTCTATCTGTCAAAACAGGGTTACTACATGCCTCAAATTCTTCTCTAAAATCAGGATCTGTTTTATACAGTTCTTTGAGAAAATCGAATCCTGCAACTTCAAAATTAGTCTCTTGAACAAGCAAATGTCTCCTACTCAAAGCATCAGCTACTTTATTGGCTTGGCCACTTATATGTTTCAAAAAAAAATTAAAAATTTGGAGATACTCAACCCATTTAGCATGCTTATGTTTCAACTTGGGCTGCTGTACAATATACTGCAAAGCATGATTGTCAGAATATAATACAAATTCCCTGGACATCAAATAATGTCTCCACTTCTTTAGTGCTTGAACAATTGCATAGAAATCCTTCTCATAAGAGGAATACTTTCTCCTGGTGTCATTCAACTTCTCACTAAAATAGGCTACAGGCCTATCATCCTGACTCAAAACAGCTCCAATGGCCTCCCCACTGGCATCACATTTTACTTGAAATGGTTTGGTGAAATCAGGCAGAATTAAAACAGGCTTCTCTGTTATCTTTTGCTTCAAAACTTTAAAATTTATCTCTACTTCAGTAATCCACTTAAATGGCTATTTTCTCTTCTTTATGGTCTCAATTATGGGTGCATTAATCTTACTGAAGTTTCTTATAAAATTTCTGTAAAAAATAGCAAGTCCATGGAAACTTCTTACCTCAAAAACATTCCTGGGTGAAGGCCACTCCATAATTGCCTTAACCTTTTCTGGGTCCATCTTCAATCCTTCTGCAGAAAAAAAAAACCCCAAATACACCAACTCTTCCTTCATGAATGAGCATTTCTTCAAATTTATCAGCAGCTTCTCTTGGTGCAGCTTCTTCAAGACATGATTAAGATGCCTTAAATGTTCTTCTTTAGTTTTGCTGAAAACTAATATATCATCTAAATATACTATCACAAATTTCCCAATAAATTATTTCAATACTTCATTCATAAGTCTCATAAAAGTGCTTGGTGCATTTGACAACCCAAAAGGCATTACCATCCATTCATACAATCCTTCATTTGTTTTAAAGGTAGTTTTCCACTCATCACCCTCTCTTATTCTAATCTGATGGTATCCACTCTTCAAATCTATCTTTGAGAAATATTTAGCACCACTCAATCAGTCCATCAAATCCTCTATTCTGGGCAAAGGAAATCTGTACCTGATTTTGATCTTATTAATTGCTCTGGAATCAATACACATCCTCCAGCCCCCATCTTTCTTTGGGCTTAATACTGCTGGTACATCACATGGACTCAAACTTTCTCTGATCAGTCCTTTTTCCACCAGTTCCTGTACTTGTCTCCTGATTTCTTCATTTTCCTTGGGGGTCATTCTGTAGGTTGCCTTATTTGGCAGATTTGAACCAGGGATAAAATCTATCTGATGGCTGATCTTTCTCACAGGTGGCAGCTCATCAGGTAAATCATCCACAACAATGTCACAGTAATCATCTAACATCTCTTGGATTTCTATTGGTAAATTAGAAATATTTGTAGAAGTAAGAACTACTTTTGGTTTTCAAACTAAAGCAAAGCTTACCTCTTCTTCTTCTATCTGCTGCAGATATTCCTTCCCGCTTAGCAACAAGGTCTTTGGATCAATCACTCTGCTGGATGGCTCTCCTTCTTCCATGGGAATCAATATATGATGTACCACATCTTTGAAGAACTTGTAAGTGTTCTTCTTGCCATCATGTACTTCTACTCTGTCAAACTGCCAAGGTCTACCCAGCAGTACATGACACACATCCATGGGAATTACATCACACAAAACCTTGTCCTTGTATTTTCCCATTTGCAGCTCTATTTCACACTATTCTTTCACAACCAGCTGGTGCCCTTTATGTAGCTAGGACACCCTGTAGGGAGTGGGGTGGTCCCTAGTCTTCAGCTTCAGTTTTTCTATCACCTCAGTGGAAACCAAATTGTCTGTGCTGCCACAATCAATGATTAGCTGGCAGCATTTCCCTTGGACTTTGCATATGCTCCTAAATAAAGTCTTCCTTTGTGTAGGTTCAGTGACTTCTTTGGCTTGCTTCAACAGGACCTTATTAACCACCAAGGACTCTCCCCTCTCTGGAAGAACTTTTTCTTCAATTTCTGCTTCTTCTTCAACCTGGGCAACAGCAACATTTCTTGGACCAGCACTCACATTATCTGGACATTCATAGTGCTTGTGTCCCACTCCTTGACATCTATAACACCTCAGCTCTCTGCCTCTCCCTCTGTCCCTGCCTCCTCTTCCTCTTCCTTTGTAAGAACCCCTTCTTCCCCTTGCATCATCCTCTGTAGATGCATTCTGAGGTGAGCTACTATCAGCTCCATCCTTGGGTGTAGGCTTTCCTTTACCACCCTGACTTCCCTTTCCACGAAAAGAACCTCTCTTCTTGGCAGATTGTTTCCTCAAGAGTTTCTCCTCTGCTTTCAAGGCCATCTGGTAGGCCTCTTCTACTTTCTTGGGAGACAGAAGACCAATCTCATCTTGGATCTCCAGCTTGAGACCATTCACATATTTGGCAGTCTTCTCAGGTGTGTCTTGGCATTTCCCAGCTCTTATGCTCACTCTATAGAATTCCTCTGTGTATTCTTTCACTGTCAGTAACCTTTGTCTCAGGTTCTGCATTTGTCTATACAATGTCAACTGGTAATCACTAGGTAGGAATTTACCATTTAGTTTAGCCATCATTCTGGTCCAGCTCTTGATAGGTTTCTTGCCAACTCTCCTCCTTTCTGCCTGCACTCCATCCCACCAAAGTGCAGCATGTCCCTTCAGCTTTGTTACTGCAAACTTGACCTTTTTATCTTCACTTATCTCTTCATAATCGAAGCACTTATTTAACTCATTAATCCAGTCTATCAAATCCTCTAGATTCATTCCCCCTGCATAACTCGACACTTCAATTCTGGGCTTAACTGCAGATCCCAGAACAGTTCTCAGGAGCCTCAAGTCAGGAGGAATTTCAACATTTTCTTCAGCTTCTTCTATTTCAGGTTCGCTGATGTCTTCAGGATCTTTGGGCTGTCTTCTCTCCATGGCATCCATTCTGGCCTCGACCCTCTGCAACATCCCCAACACCTCAACATTGGAAACAGGTCTCCTTCTGCCCGCACCTCTGCCAACTCGGATTGCCATGTCGGCTCTCTACGGAACAACTCAAAAACAATAGCTCCGATACCACTAATGATGCAACAACAATGCTGAAAGGTCCCCCAACAAAGAGAGTGGTCCCATGACTCTGTCAACCAACCCCTATGGCAATTATATTTATTTATCTATGCTCCCCGACTTGTATACATATATATATAGAGATATATATATGTATATCTGAACCCTGGTATTTTTTTGAACCTTCGCAAATTGATATGCCGTGCCTATATATATATATTCGACTTTATAATAGAGTTATAGCCGCTTGTTTTATATATATGTATACATATGAAACCTTATATACATAGTCCAATGCATCTAACTCTATAACAAGTCGTGACCCGGCCCCACCTTATATGTCAATTGTTAATCAATCAACCGCTCAGACCTTAAGTTAATTCCCATGCTTCTTCATTAAACTTCGCACGTCTTCCTCCCGCTCCAGCCGTCCGATCTCCTTCGCCCCGATCAATGGCTCGGGTGCATTTCGCTGTGCGTCCCCCATCGGACTTTAACGTGAAAAATTTCACGTTAACAAAACCCGCTTAGGACACGCGACAGATTCCCTATGGAATCGCTGCCCGACCCATGAATACCGCTTAACGTCGAGAGGCGGTGCGGAATAGGGAAATCCACCCTTGGAAATCCACTGTGGTTTTTCCAATAATCTTCACGGGAGTTCAAAGTCAATCGAACCAATTCACGAGCATACAAAGATAGAGAATGGAGTTACCAGTGGACAATCGCTTCCGAATAAATGAAGTTCTCCTAACCGACAATTCAAGAATATGGATAGACAACAAAGATTGAAATTCATTCAATTGGAAGCCATTGTTCTTACACAGAGTTTACTGTAGAGATTCTCTTTTTTCTTTTAATTCCCTCCTCTACCTTCATACATCTGAAGGATACATATATATACACTACAGAGAGACTCTTCGGTTCTCTAGTGAGGACCGGTTGGAAAACCAATAGGTTAATCACAATAATTCAAATAACTGAACTAACTATTCGACTTCTACAACTCTAACTAGTCTAATTAAAACAGTCAGCCGAGGTATTGACACCTGGCTATTACAATTTGATATATTTCAAACCCTCGATAGCCACAACATGTGGACAAAACTCCTACATTGCTGGCTATTGCCTAATTCCCTTGCATCACTTGCCATAAGTGTCAATTTTTTTATGGCAAAATAAGACTTCTTCCCTTACGCTTACATCCTATCAGAGTTGAGGCACCTTTTCAACAATGGGGTTTAGACTTCATTGGGGAAATTCACCCATCCTCCTCAGCCCAACATAAGTGGATCCTCATGGCCACTGACTTCTTTACCAAGTGGATAGAAGCTATACCCTCCAGAAATGTTAATGATTCTGTCATTATCAAGTTTCTTGAAACAAATATCCTATCCAGATTTGGTTGTCCCAGAAAAATCATAACAGACAATGCTGCTGCTTTTAAATCTAAGAAAATGGTTGATTTCTGTTACAAATACCACATAAACTTGGGCCATTCCACTACTTACTATCCCCAGGGAAATGGATTAGCTGAATCTTCCAACAAGAGCCTCATCAATATCATCAAAAAAATGTTGGAACAGAATCAGAAATCATGGCACAGTAAGCTAGTTCATGCCTTATGGGCTGATATGTTAACTACAAAGAAGTCAATAAATATGTCCCCCTATCAGCTATTCTATGGCATGGATGCATTCTTTCCCACCTCATTAGGAGTTCCAGTCATGAAACTCCTTCAAGAAGTGCAGGTTGAAGAGAATGATATACAGAGGAGAATCAATCAAACCATCCATTTACAGTAGACCAGAGAAGAAGTCTATGAAAGCACGCAGTTAGTCCAAGAAAATGTAAAGAAACTATTTGACTAAGGCAAACAATTTCCAGGTTGGAAATGTTGTTATTAAATGGGATTCAAGGAGAGAAGAGAAGGGAAAACATGGCAAGTTTGAGAACTTGTGGAAAGGTCCCTATATTGTTCATGCTGAGAGGGGTCACAATGCATTTTTCTTGAAAGAATTAAATGGAGAAGATCTGTATGGAGGTCCTGTCAATGGCAGGATGCTAAAGCATTACTTCTACCAGGAATCATGAGTTTCAAAGAATTTTATTTTTTCATTGTAAATATCATAGTCTGAACGTTGCTTTCAAAGTTATAAAAATAAAAATACAAAAACAGTAAAAGAAAGAAAAGAGGGCAGATTGTAAAAACAATAAAGGTATAGACCCATACAAAAAAGAGAAGCAAAATCTGAAAGTGTGCAAGCTCAAATGCCATTACTGAAACACACTTCTGGTTAGCCATACAACCTAATCATGGCTAATTAGTTTTAAATTGATTGTTGATGGGTTAGTGAATTCGATTTTCTAAACAGCTTAATCTTGGCTTATCAGTAGTTAGATTAGGTTAGAAATTAAAGGTTCAAACATGCTCAAAATATGAACCTTAGTTCTCAAAGAAAAGAATGACTCAAATCTGTTTGAAATTCTGAGTCAAAACAGAAGTAAAACTGGTTCTAATCAGCTCAAAATCTGAACCAGAAAACAAGCAAAGAACAACTCAGACAGAAGTAAACACAGAGCTAAAAAAAGATGAAGGAAGTGCTTTAAGTTTCAGATCTTAAGCCTTCCATTTTGATTTAATTTTCCACAAAGTAATGTCTATGTGTAGCTTGTTATTTTATGCCATAGATCAGCAACAAGTTAGACTGTCCAATCCTGACTTGTATGCTTTTAAATTTCTGTTTTAAAAATTAGTGAATAAAAATCTGTCAGACTATTTAATCCTAACAGATTAGTAGATTAGGTAGAGAAGCATATGAACTCAACTGTTTAATCTGAGTTCATGGAGAAAAAAGGATAGAACTAGATTAGATTTTATGCTTTCAAAAGAATAAAATTTTGAGAGAGATTTTGCCAATCCAAGTGCACTCTAAAGAAGAAAAAATATTAGATCGGTAGGATTGGGTAGGTAGAAAGCTTGTGTTGATGAAAATCCATTAATTTTAATGGCTGCTTATATTTTTCAGAGCAAAAGAAGACCACCCTAATGAAGAAATATAGCCCAATGGATTAGGAACTAATCAGCCTCCAGAGAATGCAAGTCTGAAATTCTTGATGGCTTCAAGAAGGCACCATCCCCAAGTGGAGCCACTGTTAGCCACCTATAAAATTCTGACATGTCAAGTGGTGGCTAAATGATTTTTGGACAGCCTTCAAGAAATAATTTTATTGATAAAATCGTTGGTGCTTAAAGTCTTTTGATAATATCCTATCCTTTGGACAATCGTCACTGCTGTTCCCCTTTTTTGAACTCAGAAATTCTAATGTCATTCCATGAAGAAAAACTACTGCAAAATCCCATTTTTTCCCCTCCTTCATTCAAAACTAACCTTCATTTTTACCCCTTTATTCCCCATGAAATTCCTCTATTTTTCATGATTTCCCTTCTTCCCTTCATGAAAATCCCTTTTACAAAGTCTAAAACTCATTTTTAGACTTTACTGAAACCCCCAAATCCATCAAAAACCTTGAAAAATTTCATAAAAAATAAGTATTTCTGACTATGGACTTAAGCCCCTTTGGGCTAAGTCCTAACCACTTCCCCACCATATGCCTTGGTGCTAGAACCAAGTGCTAAGCCTTTCAGCGCTTATCGCATCGGAGAAATCGGGATGTGCAGGTCTATTTGCCATATTTAAAAACTCCGATGCGATTAAGCCCTGTGTTTATACCCCCGATCCTATTATCACCTCATATAACCCTTATGCCCACAATCAGGTGCTAAAACATTGTAAAAATCCTTTCCCGATTAATATTTTCCTTTGTAAAGTTCATAAACTTAATTTTTTCAAAGTTTGGTCTAAACGTGCCCATGCAATGTTTTTAAATGTAAATGGGTAGATTAAAAAGACCGCATCAAAAGTTCCGATGTGATTGAAGCCTCTTTGTATAAACTCTTCCCCCTATACTTTTACTCCATATAACTTGCGCCCGGGACCAAGAGTTTAAGTCTCGAAGCGCTGATTACATCACAAAATTCAGAATGGTTAGATTGAAAGACCGCACCAAAAATTCCGATGCGATTGGCCCTTATTCATAAAGCCCCGGGCCTTTGCATTCCATATAATCAAAGGCCCCACAGACGGGCGCCACGCCACTTTATAATATAACCCGCCCAAATAGCCAAATACTTTGTATTTATTAAAACTTTGGATTTTTCATATGTATTAAAGGGTTTCCACTGGTGCATGTCTTAAGATAATCTTCGCCATTGATCTAAAAGCCGATCAAACGGCCCGTGCAGCATCGCATCGCAAAGTTTTCATTGGGCGCATTTTATTTCTCTCCCCGATTGGTAATCCCGCGATCAATCGAGAGCTGTTGATCTCCTCCCCGCCTTCCCAAATCTAACGGTCCATATTCACCCCAATCATTAACCTTTCCTCCGCCTTTTAACCCCTCCGATTCACTCCCCACCGTTGATCTGATCCTCAGATCAACGGCCAGCAGTCAATCACTCTGTCACACTCCAATTTCTTTGCCCCGATGATGCCTCTACCTCCGATTGCATCTAGACCATCCACGTGTCCAGATTTGATGGTCCAGGATGCCTCTCCTGACTTTGGTTAAATTTTATGCAACCTTGCTCATAATGTTTTTTCGGCCCATTATAGCCGTTGATCTCTGCAGATCAACGGTCATTATTAACCCTTTCTCTGCTTTGTTATTATTTCATTCGATCCTCAAATACAATATTCGTTGTTCAAATCTTAGATCCGACGGCCCAGATTGAAACCACCCATCTTCCTACCGCCCACGCGTCTAACCAATTTCACGCTCATTCTCCACCATTCGATCTGAGGGCCCAGATCTAACAGTCGAAGCGCATTTTTTGTAACTTTTAGCACAGAGGAAAATTTCTAAAATTCACTCAATATAGGTGGTTTTCTAATGCCACGTGTCGAGCGAGGACACATATCGCGTTCCAAAAGGCAAAATTTCCTACCCGCCTTTTCTCAGAACGAAACTCATGGTTTTCATCCCTGAAACCACTTTTTCTCTTTCCCATTATGTCTCATCGTGCGCACCTCCCACCATTGATCTCTGTAGATCAACGACTTAGATTTAATCTGGCCTTACACTATCACCCTCCACCCTTGCCAAAGGATTTTAATGCGTGATCTCCATTGTTGATCGCGTGGGCCGATCTCATCCGACGACCCACGATCATCCCGAACTCTCAACTCTATTTTTAACCATATTTCCTCTGAAACAAAGGTTTTTTAACATTTTTTCCTTATATTTCTGCCATTCTGCTGAAAACTGACCATTTTCATTATTTTCCTCTCGATCAATCCTGACCGTCGATCTCTCCAGATCGACAGATCTGACTTATTTCTTCCCACCACTCTCCTTTTTAACCTCTGCTAACAGATCTCCACCGTTGGATGTTGCCATCCAACGACCACGCTTCTCCCCACATCCTCCGAAGTAGTTTTACCACATAAACACATGATTTATTAAATTTTTATTGTTCTATGCCGGTAGCTATGGTTTTTCCATTATATTAAAGGAAAACCAAAGGCTAAGGGATGACGATTCCCCCATGCCTTTGTACACACAGAAGGATCATTCCAAAGGGTTCAAAGTCATGTTTCGTCAATGCTTCATGGACATTGATGCAATATGAGCCCACTGCGACACCTGCACATCAACAAGACACAGTGAATTAAAACAAAACAAAGAGTATCAGTGTCAAAGACCCAGAAATAGTAGAAATGAAGGATTAAACATTAATTATACAGTTTAATGGATTATGGCTAAAAATCAATTATCAAAGACCTATCCATAGAATTAAACACGGTTAAAGACAAATCAAGGATATTTATCAGACAGAGGATGCCTCCATTGCCTCATCAGAGGCAAATTGATTCCTCTCAGCTACCAGATTGCCACCTGTGCCTTCACAACATTCAAACAAAGGCCGAATAATGACCAGAATAGAGCATATTTTCCCCTTATAGCTGAATAGTTATTTCAAATCAAAGAAGCTAATATAAACTATCAGCGAAGTTATTGCAAAAGATGACACAGAGCCTTAAAGTCAACATAAGCTTCCAACAAAGCTTAAATAGTTAATGTAAACCAATTAATACTAGAAATATCTGTAAACTTCTCCCTTGAGCTCCTCAAAGGCCAAGAAGCATTAACTGTATTAATTGAAATTAGAAGATCTTTTCTCTCTTTTGAACTCCTCATTCTTCTATAAAAACTTGTTGAGGAATCCATTGTAAACGTTGGTTGGTTGTTTGACCACGAGTTGTAATATTGAAACTCTTTGAAATAAATACATAGCTTGTCGAAGTTGAAGAAGAAATTGAAGTCTTGGAAGCCCTGATGATGTCGTTGCATGCTTGTTCTTGAGAAGTCTCTATCATTGGATCCATGAGCTTGGCCATTGGTGAAGTATTCTGAACTGTTTAATGTTTTCCCCTGTTTTCATTTTGTTCCATAAATTCTTACTATAATAGGATGAATCTTTTAGGCTAAGAAATGACTCTTGGAAGCACCTTAGACCTGTTTATCCTTCATTGTTTTATGTTTTCTTTTGCTGAAGTATTTTAGAGTCTTTGATCTCTCTCTTTAGTCTTCATGCTTGTTTATTTCCTTAATAGTTTGAAATAGTTGGTTTCAGCATGATTTATGGTTCTCCCTGCTTGTCTGCTGCCACTTAAAGGCTGTTATTGAAGTCTCCCTTTGAAGTTCCTTTGTTTACAGTGAGCCAAGGAGGTCTGTTTTGATCTTTCCCCTTGTCCTTGCTTGAACAATTGTCTTAAAGGTCTTTATAGTTGTGATCATAGATGTATTTAGGTGTTCCCTCTTCTATGACCATAATTATCAGTGAACGTTTTATGTTTTCTAAGTCATTTGAAATAAAATATTTGAGGAAATAGGGTGTTCCCCAAATCTTAGATTTCATTTTAAAAGTTGTTTTGAAGTCATTTATTTGCTTAAAGTGTGATTTTTAGAATTCATGGTTAGCCCTATCTATCAAATAGCTCTTTATTATTCAAGTTGTGTTTTCAAATTCCCTTTGTCGAGAATTAAACTTCTCTTTCTGAATCATTAATGTCCATCTCATTCCAAAACCAAAGGATTCTACAGCCAAGTTAGATTTTTCGTTTGATATCCCATATCCACTTATAAGTTTGTCATGACCTCTTTTTGACTCCATTTCCCAATGAAGCTGACATTTCCTTTTTCTATCTATCTTTCCTAGACCTTTTAGGTTCTGCTGTATCAATTCCAACCAAACAAACAAACAAAAATCTGCACTTAATAACTAGTCTAAAACCTATACTCAAAGCACACAAGATAAACCTTTGCAAAAAAAAAAAATTGAGAGATCCCTCTCTGAGAGCAGAAGGACTAGATCCCGTAACTCTAAAGATTGGTTCTGATGTTGCCTTGTCTTTTGATTTTCCAAACTATCAAAACATGGGACACCAAAAATATGCAAGTGAAGGGATGATTCAGCTGATAAGATAGGCAGAAAGCAGCTTTAACCCATTGGGCTATGGAGTCATAAGAGGATTTAATTGGATAGCAAGGTTCAAGAGTAATCCATGGGACTAGTCATCTATGTCAAAGGATCTCTTAAGTTGGATTTATGGAATGGAACAGAAGGAAATGAAGAAAAAAATGAATGAAGAAACAAAGACCAACCTAAGATCAAGTAAGTGCTTTGAAACTATCTTGCTTTGGCATGCACTTAAGAGAAACATAAAAGTAATCCTAGATCAAGTAAGTGCTTTGAAACTAGCCTGCGTTGAAGTACTTTCAATCAGAATTTTTTTTTTAAAATAGTTAGAAAAGCTTAAGATCAGGTAAGGACTTCTAACCTATCCTGCTTTCAGCATAATCTATAAGGAAACACAGAGGAATCACAAAGAGAAATCTAATATCAGGCAAGTGCTTTGAAACCAACCCACTTCAATATACTCTTAAATAAAACTTTCAAAAGGAAGAAAACATAGAGATAGAGCTTATCAATAAGAGTAGGGTACTGTTAAGAGTAAATCCTAGCTTTATATTTACTGTTATTTATCAGAGAAAGTGAATAGAGTGAAAATTCACAAAGAAAGATAACAATTGACAATAAGAAAACATCACCATCGACAATAGATTAGGATCCCATAAATCGGTAGCTTGTATTTGATGTTCAAACCAGTTACAATCAACAAGCCTAGTAGGTCTCTACAAATTCAAACTTATCATTTCAGCTTATCTATCTTCAATTGAAAACAGAAATTCAGAAGCTTCAGAAAACTATTACATGAAATCAGATATCCAGAGACCAACCATTACAATGTGGTCCTCAAGGAGAATTTCTAAGGGTCAAGTATCATTAATTCCATCATTAATGCAATTTCTGGCCTTTGAAAACTATGCAGGACATAAGGCAAGAATGCATTCTACTGTAGCTTTACTTCATAACTTTGTTTCTACTTTTTGAGGCTTGATGGTATAAATAATTGACTTTAGGACTGTATTTTATCTTTAAAATCACTTTAGCTGTAAATTAGAAATAGGTTCTCTCGATTTGTATTAATTGTTAAGCTATCTTTATGCAAATATCTCTGGTTCTTGTAGTAATTAGACCTTCTTTGTTTTTTGTGAGGCTGCAGGTGTCTTTTGGTGGTTGGAGAAAGTTGGCTCTTGGTGCTGGTGAGGGTTCAATTGGCCTCTGCTATGGCAGTGGAGGCTTTCTCGGATTGACAGATGTCTTTGCCTTTTCATAAAACACTTTAATTCACTTTCAGGTCTGTGCTTTAGGCCTCATTAGGCCTTGGTCTTCTTTTCCGGTCTTCACTGTTTCTTTTAAACACTGGATCACGTTCTTAATCTTCCATAATCATGCTTTTAATCCTTTAGTTTGTTACTGATACACTTTGCCGCTTCCTTTGACTGTTTCTGGTGTCTGTGCAGGTTCAATGGCGCAAATAGGGTTTAAAACGAGGGTTTAACACTTATATTTAATGGATATCACGTTTAAAACCCCTTCTGATGCATTCGTTGCAATCTCTGACTCTACAAATATGTTCTTGTGCTCTATTTTCCCTGCCTATGATCGTGAGATAGAGAGAAATTTTATATTATCTGAAACCCTGCGAAAACACGAAAAACACATTAAAAAATCCTTTGGGGAGTGGGAGGGGAAAACTATGGAGGCCCATGGAGGATAGGTGGGCAATGGCAGAGAGGTGGATTCAGGTGAAGAAATGGCGAAAATCGGGGCAGAATGGTGAAATCAGGGTCTGATGAAGGTTGGAGGCGAGGTGGATTTTAGACCGTTAGATTAGATCTAACCACAAAGATCAGTAGTTGTCGTTGCACGATGGGGCTGCTAGGAGGATGTATGAACAGATGAATGGATGGGATGAATTTAAATTATGGCCATTGGATCAGATAAGCGGACGGTGGCGATCGTTCAATGGGGTCAGTTGAAATGAGAACGGGGAAAAGTCGGGGTTAAATCCGGCCCGTCGGATCAAAATGATCGACGGCCACGATTTATCCTATGAATACAACGCAAAGGGTGGTATCAACAAACCATGGTGGTTATAATGCGAGTTCGAAGGCAGTAAGTGGTTTTGACATAAATCATGCGATTCCATTCAGCATGTGCCACGTGGTGATAGAAAAACACCTATATCGCGTAGCTTCTAAACGTTAATGCCCGGAAAATAAATCTGTGTGATATGCCTGTGAACCATCGGAAGTGGTGCCGTGAGATCCTATGGCGGAGGTGCAAGCGTGATGTGCGGAGATGCGTGAGCGGAAGTGGACCATCGGGTTCAATCACAGCCATCAGATCTAGTGTATAGATGGTCTAGATTACATGGATCGACAACATTGATATATGGGCCATTAGGCTTGCCGGGCTTAACCACAGCCATTGGATTTGTTCAATGGGTGGCTGTGATCACTTCTCAGGGCGGAGTTGAATGAATGGGGAAATGGAAAGGGGAAACCCCCGATTGTTCACAGCCGTCGATCTATAGAGATCGATGGTGCATGTCGACCCATATTATTTCTTTGTCGGAGATGAATAAAACAAGAAAAAGGTGCTTTTCTTGGGGTTTTTCAAAGGATTTCGGTGCTCGGGCATTGAGGTATAGGTCTCATGGAAGGGGGGCTAAGCCACATAAGCCCTCAGGGGCTTAAATTCCAAATAGAGCAGACCAAGTGTTTAAAGGCTTTTTAAAGGGATTTTCGGGTTTTTCAGAGGATTTTTTCTCTTCTTAGCACCTAGTTGCGGGCTGGGGGTCATATGAAGAACAGGGCTACAAAATATAAGCCCTCAGGGGCTGAAGACTGATATAGTGCAACTTGGGTGTTTCTAGGCCAAAATTAGTGCTTTTTAGGCCATATGAGGGATTCCGGTAAGGGGAAAAATAATTTTAGACCAGACCAAGCATAATATGAGGTTTAAAAAGGGTTTTGAGGGGATTAGAAGGTCAAATGGGGACATTTTGGGGGATTTTATGAGGGAATGAGGATGTGAAATGAGGGATTTGGAGGGGGTAAAATAGGGCAAATGGAGGCTTTTTCTTTCACAATTAGTGAGGCTCTTTGATGGACACAACATTTAGGATTGCTTCAAAGGACAAAAAACATATGAAGGCTTCAGGAATGGCAGATTTTCAATGAAAATGTTCCTCTTGAAGACTTAGAAACCATTTAGCCACCTGTTTTCTTTGTCAAAATTTGTAGGTGGCTAACAAGTGATACAATGAACAAGGTGTTGATTGGACTAGACTGTTGACAGAGATGGAACAGGAAATTTAGGTTATTAAGAGGAATTTGAAGGCAACACAAGACATGAAAAAGAGTTATGTAGATCAACACAATGCATTTAAGGAGTTTTAGGTTGGGGAATATGTGTACTTGCACATCAAGCCCAATAGGATCTCCTTGAGTATTGGATCCTGTGCCAAGTTGGCACCTCGGTATTGTAGGCCTTTCGAGATCCTTGAGCGGGTTGGACCAATGACCTACATATTTGCACTACCTCCAACAATGAAATTACATGACATTTTCCATGTTTCATTGCTTAAGAGATATGTGCAGGATGTTGATCATGTGATTGAATATTCTGTATTGCAAGTGGAGCAAGAGGAAGAATTCCAGGCAGAGCCTCAGTGCATATTGGAGTGGAAACAATTCATGCTCCAGAATGGAGCAATCGAGCAAGTTAAAGTGCAACGGAAGCACTTTGGGCCTGATGAAGTCGTATGGGAGATGTCAGATCATATGCAGACTATGTATCCTTCATTATTTGATGGGCTACGAAAATGGTTATGAAGCCGTATGGGAGATGGCAGATCAGATGTAGACTATGTATTCTTCATTATTTGATGGGCCAAGAAAATGGTATATATATATATATATATATATATATATATATATATATATATATATATATATATATATATATATATATAGATATATATATATATATATATATATATATATATAGTCATAAAGCTCCAATAAGCGGTATGATTGTCATATTTGTCATGGTATGCAGTAGTTTCTCATTGAAAATTCTTAGACACACATGGAATGTGAACATACATGAATGATAAAACAATGAAATACATTTATATTAACCATGGATGTACATTTATAATACATTTGTGTGACCATTAGATTCTTATTCCAATGTCTCTTGGAATCCCTTTGATTGTTTAGCTCCCACACCTTAACCCTTGGAAGAATAGGTATCCAACATTCCCCCCCCCTTAATCTGAAGGGGTATGTATGAGTCCAAGAAGAGAGATGTAATACAGAATGTGAAAAATATACATGGTAGCACTAGGTTGAATGTTCTCTTTGAAATTTTTGCATAAGGAAGTGGTTTAAGGATGACCACCAACACTAGAATACTTAATGCAGTTCCCGAAACTCTTCCAAATCTGGCACAAAGATGAAGTATTCTACTACAAGAAGTGCTCCTAATGCTAAAGAGGGAGACCTTCAACCTGGAAAAGGGAGGTTTGAAACTTTCATAAAAAAGGAAGAAGCTCAACCTGAAAAGGGAGGTCTCAAACTGCGGTGATTTAAGGATGACCACCAACTGAAGGCATGCTCAAGGGAATCTCTATTTCTGGATACTCTAAATCTGGTATTGCAAGCTATGGCTCAGGATCGCTTGATGTGACTTTGAAACTTGTAGATGACCATCACTTCCCCCCTGTTAGATACAAGGTGAGATGATGGAGAAAACTCACCTACAATAATATTCAATACTCTAGAAAAAATTCTGTTATATGACTAAAATATCTTCTTGGTTGTTGAAGTCCATTGCCAAGAAGTGATCCATCCAAGGTGAATCTTTGTTCTCATAGGAGGCTTATTTTTGAAGCATCTGTTTGAATAATGAGTGATTTTATGATAGTGTTCACATGGATGAACATCAAAACAATGATATTTTGTATGGCCAACTCTGTCAAAATGTTGGCATTTAACGTTTTGGTGTTGCTGTTGTGGAAGAGGAGTAGAATCTGAAATATCTAAAGGTGAATTGTCATGAAGAAATATAGCACGTGGAACTGAATGGGCTTTGAGTAATCTGGAATATGAAAGGACACATCCTTTTCATATCCATGACCAGTTTTGTGCTTGTTATGGACTAGCTCTTCCTAAGGTATGATAATTGATTTGGGAACTGTATGCTGAATTTTTGCTTCTTTCTGCAAATCTACTCCTTGATTGGGTACTAGATCAACATTATTGATTTGTTGCTAATGGGAGCCTGTCTCAATGTTCTGAACAATAATAGGTTCAGAATGATGACTACACTCTTGTAATTCTGCTCACTGAAGCTGAGTTTCAAGCTCCAAAAAATATATTTTTTCTAATTTTAAGGTCACAGCCAAGCCAGACACCAAATTGGTGTATGAGACCCCTTGTTTGTGAGACAAGGGACCCACTTCCGCGCAACTATTGACTGCTAAGTCTAAAAAGACATACATGCTCTACCTCCCTCTGGAATGTATCAAAGTTTTCAAGAACTCTAATACTTCAAAAATTATAGCCATTTTCTCCAACCTTTCAATTAATATCTTAGGCTAGAAATTGCACAAAACCTGTTCGACTATAACTGCAACTTACAATTTTTAGTATATTGATACACAAACTTCTGTAATGAATTGGTTAGATATACATCTAAAGGGGAAATAACTATGTCATATAACATCAATCCAATGGCTCTAAACACACCATATACAATCCACGGCTCTGAGCAACACATATATTCACATTCCAACTTATGGGAATTCAACGCATAGGCAATTTGGAATGAAACATTTAATTAACGCAATACTACAGTTTAAGGTCTTCAACATAGAGTTTTAATTTACAACAAGAAGCTTTAATTATCAATGCACCAGAGTTTTGACCAACCTATATACTAGACAATGCACCAGAATTCAATCAATCACAAATATGTTCACCATCATACAAGAAACATACCACAACCTTCATATGCTCTATATAGAGGAATGCAACATATCCAAATAATTTTTCATATTTATACTGGCTCTGGAATTTTGCTTCAACCATAAACATCTACTCCATGAAAATTCACTTTACAGGTAAAGGAGGATACTTTTTACAACAAGGCATCAATTTTGTCACAGGGAGAGGTATCGAGTAAGCCTATGTTTTCTATACAGAGACCTGCTCTCGGTAGCACATATGTACATTATATTTCTCTTGACAGTCGCACTACACCACTCAAAGCATGGTGTTCAAGATAGGAACATCAAAAATTTCATTTAAAACTCACTCCAGGTCGTCAATTCAACACTTATATATGGTCTCCAACACCATATCAATGCATAAATAATTAAACAGTTCAACTATAATGGATCATTCACTATATACGAGGTCTTCAAGAAAACAAGTTCATCGCATCCAACCAACGTATATCATAGAAGAAGAATGTCACATACCATGATACACCATACGACTTTCAAAAGAAGTTATAATAATAAGACTTGAATGTACATACCATGCCTTTTTAAAGACTATGCTCCATCACCAATGCAATGCAGTAAACAACCCATACAACTAGCATTTCACAAATTCAAGGCACAATGCATACTATGAATCTAGCATGCATACTACTAATCCATCCACAATAGATTTCAAACCAACGTTACAGAGTTGAATGTTAAAGAACGTAATCTCATTGACATGTTCGTCATGCATGTCATCTTCATCATTCATATCTACATCTTCTGTGTAAACCTCAAGTAGACATGGTGTTTCTAGCCATGTTTCCAAAAATTTCAACTCTTTTTCATAATCATTCTGTGTACTTGCACACTAAAAATCAATGTTAGAATTAAAAAAATCTTCAGAACGACATTGATTCTGGTCTTTTTGCTCTTCAATGACAACTTTCTCTTGTTGTGTTTCCTTTTCTGCCTCTACCTCTTCCTTCGCTGTTTCTGTCTCTTCCTTTTTCTCTACAATGAGAGCTTTATGTTGTTGCACTTCCTTCGCTGCCTCTTCCTTCTCTGTTTCTGCTTCTATCTCTGTCTTTACCTTTTTCTCTGTCTCTTCTTCACTAACCTGTTTTGCTACAAACAAGTTGTCTTCCACTAACTGAAGCGGGATTATCTCAACAAATAGCATCATGTCGATATCATATTTTTGTTGCATCATCTGCAACCAATCATCATTAGCCAAAAATTCATTATCAAAGTTTACATCTACCATGAAATTTTCATCAGCAAGCTGTGTTGCTGGGTTCGGCATATCCTCATCAGCAAGTTGTGTTTTTGGAATCATCACATATTCGTCAGCAAGCTCTGTTGCTAGATTCATCATATATTCCTCAGCAAGACATGTTGCTGGTATCATCAATTCTTCCTCCACTTGTAGCTGTGTACAGTGGGGTTCACAAGAATCTTCGTGCTCTCTCTCTACTTCTTCTGACCTTACTTCGCAGACATCATCCACTTGTGGCTGAGCACAGTGGGATTCAACAAACTCTTCATCTCGATGTAGATCTGCTCCTACAGATCCACCTTCATCTTCAAATTCAATGCTTCCCTTTGCACCAAAACATCTCTCAAGGGTATCCCAAGCCTCCTTAGCTGTCTTGTCATCTTAGATCAGGGGAAGAATGTTGTCATCAACAGATTATTTTATGCATTTTAACGCATAGGCGTCTTTTTGCCTTATTTCTATATCTAAAAAGATCTCAAACATCTTCTGTTTCTACTTTAGCCTCTTGGATTTTCCCATGACCTCGTTGTTTGGCTTCTAAAAACAGATGAGTCTACATATGCATCAAATACCTTGTTCCTAAAAAATATCTTCCTCAAAATTTTTCCTTGTAAACATTCACTTTCACAAGGCTCTCACAATGTTTAAGTTTTTTTTTAAAAACTCCAAAAAAAAATTCCTTTTCTCAACTAAATCTCATCTCTTTGAAAAATTAAAAATATATTTTAAAAATTGCAGCCCTCTTTTAAGTCTCCTTTTCCAAAACACTTCACACATGCACTCATACTCTTTTGAAACCCCCTTTTTTTTTTAACTTTTGAAAAAAATTTAAAGTTTTTTTTTTTTATATATAAAAAAAACTTTAATAAAAAAATATTTCTTTATGCCTTTCACCTTTTTAAAATCAACACTTTAACAAAAATATTTCCCTTTAAAACATGAATTGATTTTCGAAAGCCCTTATATAAAACTTTGAATGGTATGTTAAACACTTTCAATATTTTGAACGCTTCAGACCTTCATGCATGTGTAAATCTTCAAAATTCACATTCACCTTTATTCTTCACCGACATCCATCAGAATTGAATATTCAGGATTGCCCGTGGACTATGATTTACTTGTGTCAGAAGTAAATTACTTCGCTAAATTCAATGTAGAGATGTATCATGAGGCTCGTTCTCCGAAAAGCAGTGTCCAAGCGGAAAAAAAATTGGAATCCCCATGGCTATTTTGTGGAAAGCCCTAGGAGTTCAAACGCAGACAAATACCTTAACACAGACTGGCACAGTCCTGATAGTATACAGTCGCGACTATTTGAAAACAACGCAAGGCAAAAAACTGGCATAGGTATGGCTTATATTCTGGCGCCAATCCTTTGTTTTGATGCATTGGCATGAGTATTACCCTAACAGTCGCACCAACCAAATTCTCCTCTCTATTGCTCCTTCGTGGCTTTGTTGCTGCTCTCCAGGGAGGCTTATGCAAGCTAGATCTGATACCATGAAAATGAGATTTTTAGGTATTGGAGTTTTGAAGAAATAAAATATTATTCTAATCTTATGTTGCAGCAGATTGATGATGAAAAGCGCACTACAGAAGACAATCTGTGGCAGCAACCCACATTTCTTGAAGATGTCCAGAACATGCTTAGAAATTTTGGAACAATAGAAGACCTGCACCAGCAAATAAAGAAACAAATTTCTCAAGGATACAACAAAGCGAAAAGTTTGAAACAATTTAGAGGCTACAGAATTTGGAAGAAGAGAAGAAGAAAACTAAATCTAGTTGAAGTCAAGTGTTTTAAATTGTAAGCCTCGCTGAGAAATAGACTAGCAGGTATCTGAATTAAATTTTATGTGGTTGAAATTAAAGGGGAGTGTTAAAGAACATAATCTCAACCACCTGCTAGGTGTTGAAACCATCCGTACAAGTGTCTAGTTACTCCAGTTTAGTCTAGTTACACTACAGTCATTTATTGTTGATGTTTCCAATGTAATCTATCTATCTATTTCGTAATATTGAGATGAGCAACTCTCTGCTCCATTTTATTTCTCAGTTTCTCAATTCTTTTCATTGAAATTATTCAATACAAAATTGGTTCATCGTTCATCACCCTTTAGCAGTTGAGACACGCGTGCATCAATGCTGTAATTCCTTTCATTATTTATGCCACGATATTTAACACATGAGCCATGGCATATTTAGGGAAAATATGGTTCCTCCTATAGTTTTTGACTGTCGTCACATTGTAATTTTGCTCTGCAATATCCTATGAACAACCCTCACCCTATGAAATATTGGAAGTGTTTGGTTTAGAAATGATTTTAGAATTTAGACAACGATGTATTATATTGAGCTTGGAAATTACTTGACACATGCTATGCAATGGATAGGAGGTAGAGAATAGACAGGATGCAAAGAATATTTTGGAAAAGAAATAATGAAACTCTATGAGAGAGGCTCTGAGCATTCATAGAAAAGGAGATGAATAGTCCCTGACAGAGCGCTGGCAAAAATGACGGTCAAAGGAAGCGTTGAGCATAAATATCTAGTGTTATAGCCAGTATGGTGCACGATAAGATTGAACATGACCACCTATTATTCCTTGAAAATGTTTCTACCGATTACCAATGATACACTTGCAGGAATTTTGGCCATAGCCTAAGATACATATGCCATCAATATGAATGTAGCTTCAACCTCCATGACTATTGCGCAAGGGCTCCCGCTGTGGTTAATTCACCTCTTGGTGTTCCCCAACATCCAGTTGAGTTACATCGATATGATTTCCAACAAAACCCACTTACTAACAGCGATGGAGTAGATTCGTTTCTAAAGAAATGGTGTCTCGATGCCACAGGTTTGGAGGGAATATAATCTCTCATGTAGCAGCTCCTTCACAATTCACATTAAGCTCTTCACCTCTCCAACACAAATTTTAGGGTTAAATAATTTCTCAATACAATGTTCAACATCATACCTCTCCTTGCAACTCTCGTCACATCGTCTCCTTGCAACTGAAGGAGGGTCTATGCAGGTCTCAAGAAAAAGATTCTAACCAATGTGCACAGTGTGTACCAATGGATAGTTTCTTAGACAACTGCATTATTTTACTGTGAGAGAATTAGTGTTACAAAAATTATTCCTTCAAGAAAAAACAACAATTTCATACCTATCATGGCCTGATATGGCCTATAATATTTTTTTGTTTACATACAGAGAATGATGGAGAATGATGGGCAGATGGAGCAAAGGTTGCAAACAAGAAAATGAAGAGGTAAAGATGAAGGAGACTAGATAGAGCAGTAATATAGTGACAAATTAACTTATGAGTGGATGGAAGTGTTGTAACAATGGCAAAACAGAGGCAAAGGAGTTACAAAGCAGGACAAAAATGGAAAGCCGTTGCTCTGATACCATGTTAGACACACATGGAAATAGACATGAATGATAAAACAATGAATTACATTTCTATTAACCATAGATGTACATTTATAACACATTGATGTGACCATTGGATTCATATTCCAACATCTCTTGGACTCCTTTTGACTATTCAGATCCCACACCTTAACCCTTTGTAGAATAGTTGTCCAACATAAATACTGCATCGAGATATGTTATAAAGCTCCATGGGAAATATGTTTTGGTTTTCAGCGGTTTCGCTGGTTGTATGTGTCATAGAACATCGAGGACGATCTTCTCCTAAGGTGGAGGGGTTTGTAACAACCTTTTGTAGCTGTTACAACACCCTCCAAAATTTTGGCTTACACTCAATTTCATAGCCTTTCTTGGTCTTGCATATTGTCGTCGCAAACACCGAAACTCATTTCATGTACTTTCTTGAAGCGTTTTGCTCCCCATTGCAAGTTGGGTAAACTGTCATATTTTTGCATTATTGGCTATCGTACAACGTGTGGTAGAATTATACAAACAATATGTATATCAATGGATTCAATCCGATCATGTGATCTACTAAAGCAAGATATTGAATCCTTCTAAAAATCATTTGCGGAAAATAAACACGATCGCCAATCACAACAAGTAAAAAAAGAAGCAAATCAAACCACAACACAAATATTTTCTTGGGGAAATATTGCTGCTCTAAAACCCCTCTATCTTCTCTTGTATATTCACCAAGGAATCATGAAATAATTACAATTCACTCTTCTCACAAGAGTCTCCTGCACTCTCACAACTGTCTCACACTGATCCAGACAAAATCAACCGACACTTAGCAAATTTCCTGCCTTTAATCCACCTACCTTTCTTGTGCAATTCATGTGGAATGCAATCCCTATTATTTAGGAATTTCAGCCTTCCAAAACTGTGCAATGCTCATGGGCAACCTTATGGTTTTCTTACTGCATGCGGGCAACCTACTAATGATACAAATGATAGTTAACATCCCTTTAACCTTTGTCTCAACGAGGTCTCCACTGGAACTGACATGCATGCAGCTATTAATAGTAAATCATCAGTTGCATGGTAGATCACTGCATGTGAATTAAATATGATTTAATTCACTTGATCTCTCACTTGTGCAACAAACAGTTACAACTAGTTCAACTGAATTTAACTCAATAAATTGAGTTTACTGATTTCTCATGCATTAAACTAATGCACTAACTGCAACTTGAACTCCATAACTAATATAATCACTCTGTATGCCTCACCAACCACCCTCAACTCGAAATTCATGAGCTAACTAAGTTTATCACACTGATTTAACTATTGCAAGTGATTATGAGATAAGATTACATTTTATTGTCCAATTTAATTAAGGGAAAATTAAATTAGACACACATTTCTTATTGACTTTTCAACTCTCCCTCTCAACAAGAAATGGATTATATGCCACCCTGATCTTGCCTCTATGGTATTCAAATTTTCTCTTAGCGAGCACCTTCATCAGAATATCTACATCCTGATCTTATGTGGGAATGTACTGAAGTAACATAATGCGCCTCTTAACACAATATATGAGATGGTGGTACTAGATGTCTATGTGCTTGGACCTATCATGGAATACCAGATTAACCGATAGTTTAATTCAACTCTGGTTATCACAATGTATCATCGTCGGATCCATCTAAGAACCAAACAAACCAACGAGAATCTTCCTCATCCAGATGGCCTCACATGCAACTTGACTTTCTTCCATGTACTCTGCCTCGAATAAACTAAGTGCCACAGATCACTGCTTCCTGCTGTACCAAGAAACTGTTATCGATTCTATGCTGAAGATCCCTCCTGATGTGCTCTTTTTGTCTGATGGACTGCCTGCCCAATTTGCATCGGTGAAGCCTTGAAGCTTCACTCTCTCTATCCATATGTACCATAATACATACTATGTAGTGCCCCTAAGATATCTCAAGAAATGCTTCCCCACCTTCCAAAAAAGCTTGGTCAACTTAACCATAGCTCGACTCAGCTCATTAATTGCGTAGCAAATGTCTGGTCTGGTGTTCACCAAGTACATCAGTGAACCCACTAGCTACCTGTAAGCAGTAGCGTCCACTACCTCACCTAAAGTAGCATCCTCCTTCCTCCAATTTCCTGGAAGAGGAGTCTCCATGGGTTTACAACTCTCCATGTGAAACTTACTCAGAATCTCTTTCAGGCATACTTTCCTTGAGAAACAAATAGCTCACCATCTCGCAACCATATTTCAAAACCAAGGAAATAGTGAAGGAGTCCCATGTCTTCTGGTGTAATCATGCCAAGTATGTGATCAGGACTATGGTTTTTCACAAATATCACTGTGTTGCATGCCTCCACCCACAGATGCAATGGTAGGCCCTGATCATGAAACATTTCTCGTGCCACACCCACAATTATTCTATTATTTCTTTTTGTGACCCCATTCTGTTGTGGGTTATGAGGCACAATCAACTCTCTCTGAATTCCTTCTTTGCTACAGAAGTTTTTGAATTCATTGGAGATGTACTCACCACCGTTGTCGCTCCTAAGATCCTTCACATGCTTCCCCGTGTCTTTCTCCACCAGTTCTTTGAACTCACAAAATTTTGAGAACATCTGATCTTTCTTCTACATGAAGTAGATCCAACACTTTCTAGAAAAATCATCAACAAAGATCACATAATATGTGTGCTTTACTGTCGAAGATGTAGAGAATGGTCCACACACGTCTGCATGAACTCTCTCAAGGATTTCTGAAGCTCGGTTCTCCTTCTCATGAAAATTGGTCTTTTCATACTTCCCCATGGTACATCCCTTACATGTGTCTATCTGCACAAGAGTACCCTTTGGAAGTACCGTAGAAATCTGCTGCATGACCTTCAAGGCACCATGTTGTAGATGGCCCAATCTCCTATTCGATAACTCATCCTCATCCCGGCGCACCACTTTGTCTACCTTACCCATGAATGCTGCACAACCATCTACATCAAGTTTATAGAGATTATTCACATGAATCCGAATCTTCTTGGCTTGTCCTATGGCTTTGTGTCGAAGGAAATATTTCCCTTCACTGAAAACCACATCATAACCTCTATCCTCCAACATTGCGACTGAAACTAAATTATTTTTCAAGCATGGTACATGCATTACATGTTTTAATAAGAAGGGTTTACCCGAATTTCTCTGGAAGGTAATTGTACCAATCCCGATAGCACTGTACCATTCGTCATCACCCATTTCGATATGCATCTAGAGTTCCTTCTCCTCCAAGTTACTAAAAATTTATTTGTCTCCCATCATGTGGAAATATGAACCACTATCCAAGTACCACACTGATCCCATCTCACTTGACACCATGCATGCGATGAGCGAGAAGTTCAACTCAAATTGCAAGGCCAAAGCCTCACCAGCTGCAGATCCTAAAGCCTTCTTGTTCTTATTCTTTTGTGGACAATTAGTGGCATAATGTCCATGCTCGTGGCAATGAAAACACTTCACTTTGGACATGTCGTGCTTCTTTCCTTCTTTGCTGGACTCAGATTTGGAACATGATTTCTTTCCCTTCCCCTTATTCACCTTACCATCCAAGGCACAATTTTCTTCATCATCTATCTTAGATGAAGATCCAACACTGGTATTCCAGCTGAATTCTTCTTGCACTAAATTTGACCAAAGTCGTTCCCAATCTGGCAGCTTCTCCCTCCCATTGACAGAGTCTTGATAACTATGCCAACTCTTGGGAAGGCCTAGAAGAGCTAGGCTCACCAAGTCATCATCTGCGATAGTAATTCTGACGCTCCCAAGCTCATCTAAGCATTGGAAAAACTTGGTTAAATATTTCAGAATAGTGTCACCTTTATCCATTTTGATTTTCTTGAGCTTGTCTTTCAGTGCCAATTTTCTATGATCACTGTTGCTCTGAAACATATCTGTCAAAGCCTTCCACATTGCATATGGAGTCGCTTTTCCATGGATACTTGAGAAAATGTGGTCTCGTACTCCCTCTAATAAGATCCTCCTCACCTTTGCAAACTTCTTTTGGCAAGCATCAAGAAGAGAAAAATCTGCTGCAATGGGTTTGGGAATGTCATTATCAATGAATTCTTTCAACCCATTTTCCTCCAGAACTGCCTCCATATTTTCTTTCCACGCAATATAATTGGAATTGCCCTTGAGTGCATTCCAATCTGAAGCCATTGAAAGCCATCTTGATCCTGATCCGTCTGTCGCACCAAAATATACTTTTTCAATTTCGAATGTTATTTAGTCACAAACTCAATTTCTCCTCCACTATAGTGATTTCGTGCGCTCTGATACCATGTAGAAATTATACAAACAATATGTATATCAATGGATGAAATCCGATCATGCGATCTACTAAAGCAAGATACTTAATCCTTCTACAAATAAATTACAGAAAATAAACATGATTGCCAATTAAAACAAGTAACGAAAGAAGAAAATCAAACCACAACACAGATATTTTCCCGGGGAAAGCTTAATGCTCTAAAACCCCTCTATCTTCTATTGTTATTCACCAAGGAATCATGAAAAAATTACAATGCACTCTTCTGACAAGAGTCTCCTGCACTCTCACAACTGTCTCACACTAATCCAGACAAAATTGACCAACACTTAGCCAATTTCCTTCCTCTAATCAGCGTGCCTTGTTTGCACAGTTCATGTGGAATGAAATCCCTATTGTTTAGGAATTTCAACCTTCCAAAACTATGCAATGCTCATGAGCAATCCTATGGTTGTCTTACTGCATGCAGACAACCTACTAATGATACAACTGATAGTTAACATCCCTTTAACCTTTGTCTCAATTGAGTCTCCACTAGAACTGACATGCATGCAACTATTAATAGAAAATCATCAGTTGCATGACATATCATTGCATGTGAATTAAATCTGATTTAATTCACTTGATCTCTCACTAGTGCAACAAACAATTACAACTAGTTCAACTGACTTTAACTCAATAAATTGAGTTAACTTATTTCTCATGCATTAAAATAATGCACTAACTGCAACTCGAACTCCATAACTAATAGAATCACTCTGCATGCCTCACCAACCACCCTCAACTTGAAATTCATGAGATAATTGAGTTTATCACACTCAGTTAACTATTACAAGTGATTATGAGATAAGATTACATTTTATTGTCCAATTTAATTAAGGGAAAATTAAATTAGACACACATTTCTTGTTGACTTTTCAACATGTGTATAATCCTTTCTGATGGTTTTGAGGGTCTATCTTTCTGTCTATGAGTTTTTCTAACCATTCAAACATCTGTCACACATTCAAAAAGTTTTGAGGATTGTCGCACAAGTGTTGTCACGGTCGTTTCGAAGTGTATCTTAAGTGTTACACTTGTCCTAACTGGTCATAAAGTTGTCACACAAAGGTAAATGTATTGTTTATGTGTCATGGGTGATCTATGTTATTGTTTCGTCAAGTATTCTAAGTGTGAGATCATGGTCAAAAAATTATCACCTCACACAATAGTCTCACTGGTTCGACACTTAACATTCTCGAAGAGGCTTTCTGACCAACAACTTGATTTCAGTTTCCCTGCCTGGACTGCACACTACACAGTTCCAGACCTCAAGGTGTGACCTTCCCTCTTGGGATTGTGCAATGCACAATCCCTGCTTCTCAGGGTTGCTGCACTACACAGTTCCTATGCTCAAGGCCCAATCTTGGCCTTCTGGATTGTGTAATAATTCCTCCCAACCTGACTTGAATTGTGCATTGAAAAATAACAAGCATCAATATCTCTCCTTCAGCCTTTGAACTTCATAGTTTCTCAGTCTGCCTTGCCTCCAGAAACTGCGCAAATTTTCCCCTTAGTTTGGAATGTGAAAATATTTCCCTGAGTCTGGCCTAAGCTGCACACGACGCAGTTTCAATGATCAAGCCTAACCCTTGGCTGCTTGAACTATGTAATTACGCAATCACTGGGCCCTCTCTCCCAACCTATCACCTAGCCTCGACCCAGTTTATGGATTCAAATGCTCTATCTAAGACTAGGGGTTTTTAGATTGATATCACCTCGTCATGAGTGAATTGTAGATGCAGGGACTCTCTCACACCATGACAAGATGCATTAGAGGAAATTTCAGCCTAAAAGTGGCCTCCTAAGGAAAAATAATAAAATAAGAGTTATGAATTTTGGAGGGAAAAGAGGAAAACTACTTTTTTCAATTGTATATTCGACTTATATCCCTATATGTTTACTCAAATTTCACATTTAGACACTCATTAGATGTGGAATTAAATTTCACATCCAACGAGTACCCATTATGCATACTTTTGAGAAGACCCACATTGATAAAATTTGCATATACATTAAAAAATGTGTTGAAACACGTTTTTTTAATGTGTCTGCAATTTTTATCAAGGTGGGTCTTCTCAAAAGTATGCATTATGGGTACCCATTGGATGTGGAATTTAATTTTGCATCCAATGAGTGTCTACACTTGAAATTTGAGTAAACCTATAAGGAGATAAGTAAAAAATACAATTAAAAAACAATGTTTCTTCTTTTCCCTCCAAAATATTTATATGTACCTCTTTTTAAATTTAAAGCATTTTGATTTGTTTACATATTATGACATGGAAATTACATGAAAATTTCATGGGCACTTTTAGGTTGAAATTTCCTCTAATGAAAAGGGAGGAGATGCAAAAGGGAAGCATGTAGAAAGACATCTTTGTAGCTAGGCATGCAAACTCATATATCAAAGCATTGAAAATGGACACCAACATGCGACCACATTTCAAGACATAAGATCATCAAGGTTTCCTATCACCAAGCCAT
Source organism: Pinus albicaulis (assembly GCA_034641835.2). Classification (NCBI taxonomy): domain Eukaryota; kingdom Viridiplantae; phylum Streptophyta; class Pinopsida; order Pinales; family Pinaceae; genus Pinus; species Pinus albicaulis. The sequence goes on from CM076571.1 coordinate 210,658,478, forward strand.
GAGGAGGTGGAGGACAAGGTGTTATCAAGAATACATCAAAGACACAACAACAATAGTGGCTTGAAATTACCACATTATCATGAATTCCATGTCATAAATGTCATGTCATGATGTGTCATGAGTTGTCATATGCCACATCATCATTGTGGACCATGTACATTATATTTAAAATGTGTTGTAAATTGGAAGTCCAAAGGACACACATGAATATGGAGAGTCATGTAAGTTGCAAAGTCATTGGAAGTTGCACAATCATGAGGGTAGTCATAGAGTCACAAAGGGGAAGCATCACCCCTTGGTTATATATACACCCTCATTGTATAAGAAAAGGTCTTTTTCACCTTGGCTCCACCTGCAAAGCATTAGATATATAAGCTAGTTATTTTGTGGAGAAATGAGTGGCACCAATGCTCCACTATTGGAGCTAGTGATGTTCATTGTATACATGTGTCTTAGAAATTTTACTTAATAATAGAAACCTTCAAGGCTGACATGTTGTTATGCATGGATTATGAATGTTTGTAATACTATTATGTGGATGTTTGTATTTCATGTTTGCTTTCACATATGCTAAGGTAGTTGAACTATTTCAGTTATTTTAATACTTATCTTATTGTGAATGCGATGTAATGGTTGTTGACGTCCCATCCTTATGGACTATTCCACATGATATTATGAAAATATTTCTCAATTGTTGGTTTTAATGACTGTCACATCCCTTGTGGAATATTTCACTAGATGTTAGACATGTTCTTCACTTCATGTGCGTCTCTTCCTGGGTGGTACTGTTACCTCTCTCTTAGAGGCTCAATTATCTCTCTCCCCCCTGCAATAGAAGAAACTTGACACACTTTCAATTAGACACTCACCAGGCACACCCCCCTTGATTTTCGACAACGCATGTGCACTCCTCTCTCTTGCTGATAGTCACAACAACTGAGCTGATATTTCCGATGGGGCTCCTACTCCAAGTGGTGTGAGGTTTAATTGGGACTTCATATCAGGTATACCCATTGGTTGATGAATTTATAGCATCGTTAACAATGGAATTAGAAGGAGGGCCAGAGGACAAGATGAGTCTGTTGAATCTGGTTTAAACCTCTTATCTAAAATGGATCATCCTGAAATCTTGCTCCCAAGGTGTTTCTCTAATTTTTCCCTTTATAAATTTTAAATCCACGATAAGCCTCTCTATCATTTTTCTCAGCTAAAGTTTGACGATGAGGATGGAACATCCATAACCGAGCACATTTATAATTTTTTTGAATTTTGTGAATCTTACGAAATCGATGATGACGAATTAGATTGTGTGCTTTTCTTCCTCACCCTTGAAGGTCGTGTTAATCAATGGTGTCATACCTTGCCACATGCTTGCATTCATTCCCTTTAGCATTTCCTCGGGGAGCTTCATCAAGCCTTTGGTAGGTATAATCATTGAAATGTTTATAGAATAATCAATCTCTTAAGAATGAAGCCTAGTTAATCAGTTGAGTATTTTTCTAATTGATTCTTCACCTTTGGTATGAAATTCCGGAAGAAGATCTGAATTGGGATTTCTTAAAACAACAGTTTTTTGGTTCTTATCGCTTTACGTGATGAACCTGAGCCCCCTAATTTTCCCACTCCCCTGACTCCTGAGAATCATGAGACACCTAAAATTTCAGAGGAGGAACCTACTACTCCTTTTGTGCCTTGTCCTCCTCCTTTTCTAGTTCTGGAGAGGGTGTCTACTTGCGATGATAATAATGTTGGGAGATCTGTTAATCAAATTCATAATCTATCTTTTCATTCTTCTTCCACTTGTCATAACTTGGATTCAATGGAGGAAATTCTAGATTGGCTCATGAATCCTATGGTGAAGACTAACTCCTCCATTCCTCAAGATGATGCTACTATTCATAATTCTAGTCTCGAATCTGATATGTATTTTCGTTATCCTTTATCCTTTACATGCCATGAATCTTTGTACCATGATCTGCCTAAGCAATCTGTTCCACCAACTAGTTTTTCACACCTTCTTGATTTGAGCATTGTCGATTCAAATTGTGATAAGATACAAGGAAATCACATTATACAGGTATAGGAGAAGGAAGGTGAAGATGTTTTCTATATTTCTTATATTTTCCAAAATCCTCCATGTGAAGATGATGCACTTCCATTCTTGAATTATTTTCAATCTACTATCATAATAGTGAATCAAATGCAATCAATTCTTTCGATCAATTTGTAGCCTTGGGAAACAATCATTCCAATGATTATGAATCTATTGATATATGCAATCACAAATGCCTAGGCATATCAACTGATTTTCAGTTTCTCATGAAGATTTTACTTTAGATTGAAAATTTGATTCGTTCGAAGAAGATGTGCTCATCGAAACTTCTTCTCCATCTCACCATCCCTTGTGTTCTGCGATTTGCAATGCTTCTACTTGCGATGAAGATACTCCATTCGATGAGTTATATTCTCGATTGAAACAAGGAAGTGAGAATTTCCATGATGGAATTGAAAATATTCAAATCATTTAGTACTCTTTCCATCCCTCATAACCTATTGTCTTGTACGAAGACAACTCTTCAAATCAACTTGCTCGTGAAATTTCTTCAATTCATACATCTTCAAATTTGTGATTAACAAATTATTTCGATTTGAGTAATCTGGTTGTTGAAGTTGATAAATCTGGTAAAATCAATGAAAATCATGGCTTCCATCTAGTGAGTAGTGGCCGTATTGAAAACAATAGTAGTAACTATCCTCAAACCATGCATGATCTTGTACAATCTTCCAAATGCAATTTTACAATTCTAGAAAGTTCTGAGACCTTCCAAGGAGTCCAGGAACTTCAACTTTTGTTAATGGTTATGGCAGGATCTCGTGACTCTGGTAAGCCCCCCGAACTAAGACAGATTTGGTTTCTCCCATACAATCCTCCTCTTTGCATGGTTTCACTCGATGAAAATTTGTTTTTGAAAAATGTTTGATATTTCGAGTGCGATCTTTCTAATTTTCAATATTTTACTTTTGACTAGATTCAGGGGATTTTTTTAGTTGATCCTTCTTCATGAAAATATCTCGCAGCAAACTCGTCTTTGGATTCTGTACCTCTCATAAAGTCATGGAATTGTGAAGTTGGTCATTTAGAAGAATATATTTGGCCAAGGCAATCATACCTATGAGATTCATTCCTTAATAATTAGTTCTTGGTTCTTCTTGCGGATGTTATGATGAAAATATGTCCTTTCATTGCACCGTAAATCCTCTTGAGTGATGATTAATGCACAAATTACCGTACAAATCAAGTTCTTCTCCATCCACCATGTCCTAAATGGTATCATGCCATTCGTTGTACTGACATCCATTTTAAATTATTTTGGTGATTACGACACTTATACAGTTTGTCACCAGTTACAGGAAAATGGTTTGTCACATTTGGCTTGCAAGGAACTCGATTCAATTGTTCAGGGCATTCGTTCGGCCGCTCAAATTGATTTATTTTCGTTTATTACAAACTGTGAATATCATGTTGTAATCAACCCATCTAATCATTATTCCATATTTGATGTTTGTCATTCATTTTATCATTTTCCCACCAACATATCCAATGACATTTGTTTTACATCCCTTGATCTTCATCGTTCAACATCTTGCTATTAAGATTTTTATCGAGCGACTGAGGCACTTCAACCATTGTAGATGGTTATTTTAGGTTCTCACTGTCTCGAAATGATTGTTGAATATGATAAAATCTATTTTCCCTCACAAGGGTCCCATCGTAATCTTGTGCTTCTAATTGAAAATCCATCTTTTGAAATATTTCATGGTTTTCGAGAGGATCGTCATGAATTTTATGATCCAATTGCTAAATGGTTGGATCAATCTTACTCAACAAACTCCATTGCAATAAATAGTTTTCAAAATTTTCTCATGCTTGCTAAGTAGGACGACACAGAAGATGGTGCATTCACAAGAATTTTTCGATGTTTGTCTGATTATTCTTTTCATCGGAGAGGTATGAATGTGAATTGGATGAAAGTAGTGGTTGTGACACATCTTTCTACCCATAGGAAAGACCTTCAATTTTTTTTGCAAATTATTCAAGCTCTCATATTTTCTCTTGCACATTTATTTATATCTGTTTTAATCGATCTTATCTTTGTGATTGTGTTAGCCATCAGTATTTTTTTACATGTTAGTGATGACTATATCTACAGCTGAGTTTTCTAGAAACTGATTTCCTTATGTCAATATGTCATCCAGAAAACCCTCCTAAAACTTTTTTCACCCTTCTACCTTTTCAGTTCGCCCATGTCGAAATCAAAACCTCATATCACAATCCTATCTAGCTTCAGCCTTATTGGTCTGCCCATTAGCTTTAAAAGGCAAATCCACATCTGTTTCAAAAAGTCTCCCTTATGTTAGGAAGTGGCGTTTTAAGACATTTCACCCTTGGCAATCATCAAAAAGCCAAAAAGCCTCCATCTGCAACAGACCTACCATGACTGACCTCTTACTTTGCAAATGAAATTGACAAACAGCCCTAAGTCGCGCCACTCACATCCCCTAGATCTCAGCACTAAGCCCAATCTCAAGCTGACTATTAGGTTTTTTCACAGTGTTCTATGGTTTCTACAAAGGCAGGAAATATAACTTCATCTCAGGAGGAAATGCTTGAATTTACAGTTAGAGGAACAGCTGCTTCTAAATGTATTATGAGCCTGAGATGAAGCTGCAAAACAAAAGTCACTCATCAGGACCTTACAGCTCTTTCCAGCATGAAAATCATAGTAAGAAACGGTCGCCACTGTCTCAGCAAACTGGTAAATTGTCAAGGCCCGGAACCTCCTTCATTTACAAGCAGAGGGTTAGGGCGCCTCCTTCATCCATAAGCAGAGGGTGTGGGCCAGTATTGACTTAGAAGATTGCAAAAGTCCAGGTTTGCCTTTACTGAACAAATGAAACAAAAACTCCAGGTTTTATGAATGTGATTGATGATCATAACAGGAGTAGGATTGAAATATGCTGGCTCAAAGGAAAAGGAGTCTGGTCTGTTAAAGGAGGTCATCTGAAACTTTCAAGTCATGTGAATTATTGAACTTTAGAAAGACCTGTCATCAGTAAACATCCCAATCATAAGAAGCATGTTTTGTCCAGGATCAAATGGAATAGATGCTGTTAACCAATGCCATTACACAAGCAGAAGGAAAGTTCTTGTTTTCTCAAAAGACACTGACCTCCATAATTACAGAGACTATCCTTCGAATGGTTTGTCATGAGATGACCAAAACACATGATGATATTTTAGTCACCCTTAAAGCAGTGCAGAGAGACCATATCACTTTGGCTAGGGTTTCTGCTGAAACACAGTGATGCTGGCAAGAAGAGGTGCTAATATTGATGTTTTTCAAGAGTTTCACTTACCATCACATCCAGAGAAAAGCTATGTCAAACAGAGTTGTCAAAACACCTTCAGATACCTTAACTAATGAAGAGCCTCCTCCATGTATGAGCAAATGGCCAAAGCCATTGCAAGTTGCTAGAACTGATTGATATAAAATACAATGGAAGGATACAAAGAAATTGAATAGAAGTCATTGCACAGGTAAGTGTTACTGTTTATGATGCAAAGATATTGTTTTCCCTTTTCAAAGAGCTGTCCGTCAGACTGTACCTGTAGTGGAAAAGAGAAAATATTGAACATATGCATGCATTTATACCACAAGGAAGGCATTTTTCTCTCGGTGGGAAAGGTCAAGCAACAAACAATACACGGTCACATGCCCAAAGTCCAAAAGGCGCTTTTCAAGAATGAATCTTTTCAAGAAAGCGCAGAATTTGGATTTAAAAGGAAACAGCTAAAGGATAAGCATTCTCATAAAATTCCAAAGGGAAGCTCAGAATCACCTAAGAGCAGAATTATCATGAACAAGTTTGAAGGGTACAGGAATCTCCCGTTATGATAAAACAACTTTCAAATGCCTTTGACAGCTTTTTGGATGACTTTTCTTTTTGTTAAACATTTCACCCAAATTGTCAAAACAGGGGATTGTGAGTTGAGGTTTTGGAATGTCTCTCTTACAAAAGACCAATGCACCAGTCAAAATACATTAACAAGGCAAGCCCTGTCTTTCAGAAACATAACTGTTTTTTAGCATTATCTTTACAGTGGTAAGGTGGGTTGCCTTACATCAGAAATAGCCCCAACATTGTTAAAAACAATGGTAGAGGTGATGAAGTTTGTTGAGTTTTTGTCAAAGTTTAAAACTCGGGGTCCGAATCATGTTTCGGGTTTTACATATTCAAAACGACAAACCCACTGTTTTAAAACAAACAGAGTTGAAAACCAGCGTTCTTTTTTCCAAGTAAATGACCGTTGGATTTTTGTTTTGAATTGACATCAAATAGTAAGTGTGAGGGAAATATTGTCAATTTCAAAACTGAAACTAGAGCCCGCGCCTCCATAGCATCAACACAAAGGATTCTGGTCGAAATAACACAGTCTGCACGTTTTTGCACTGCGCGACGTGCCTGGGTTTTGGCGCGACGTGCCTGGGCGAAATTTTGCACGGGCCACCGTTTACAGCGCGACGTGCCTGTACATTGGCGACGTACCGTGACAGCTCGCCTCTCGACCAACCGACAAATGCCGAATCCCACAGTAGCTTCGCGCGACGTGTTTCTCTCAAAGGGTGTCGCGTAGTGTCCAAAGTCTTCACTATTTCTCACCCTTCAAATGTGTTCATCGAAATTCAAGGTATTTTTATATATTCCCCCGTCGATTTCAAGGTTTTGATAAGTGACAAGAAAGTTTAAAACCCCTGACCTTGTCATTATAGTTAAAAAAAAACAGTCCGTTCTACACAGTGAGCTGAAGTATTGCAATATGATAAAGGGCTGAATTTGTCATTCAAAGAGCACATATAGAGATACTGGGTTTTGAGGTTAAGAGCCAGTTTGTTTCATCTTCAAATCAATCGAAGGGCAGAGGTTTTCCTGTAAAGAGTTGTGTTTTGATTAAAAGGAGATTTTTGTTGTAGAAAGACAGGCCTAATTCTGAAGAGGAACCTTTCACACTGTCATCCAAACATTTCCACACTATTAAAAACAAATAGAAGTGCACTCGTAAGGGGGTTTTTACATTCTCGTGATCAAAGAGCAGAAAACTCATAAATTTCATGGTCGTCTAAAATGATAGCTTCACTAAAGCTCTGTTTACGCCTTGACCCCGCCTCCTTCCGTTTACCGTTGTGGAGGAGCGATAAAAAGGGTCTTTTTAACTCCTAATTACCTTCACATTAATTATCAACCCAGGGACGACCTTTTATTTCAAGAGTGTACTCAGTCTGAGGTGGCTATTTACTCAAGAGTAATGTTTTGCAGTATAGTGCTCAAAATCCAAAAGTAAATGAAAGCTGGAAATAAAATCTACTTACAGCAAAGCACTTTAAGACTTAAATCATGCATGCGGAAAAATAAGCAATGTATCAGTCAAGGATTCGACAACAATAGCCCATCCCTTTGGAAACTGGGAGATTTTCGTTGGAAATACGGACCTAATTACGAAGAGGAACCTTTCACATGTCATCTGACATTTCACACAAAACCAGTGGCATCTGGTGGGGGTTTGACATTTGTTGGTTTGAAAGAGAAAACTCATATAATCTGTGTAAGCTTGATAGTCTTCTAAAGCTCTGTCATTTTACTTGATACGTGTTTTTCTTTATGTCTAGACATAGATAGGATGGTTTGCTAGAGATACAAATTGTTGAAGGGTGGCACACTTATACAGGGTAAGGTTTTAATGGTTGAAAGCCTCCTTGAGCAAGGAGTTTTGGTGTGTTGGTTGACATCAAAGATTTCAAGAACAGAGTGACTGTTGGCATTCTCTCACAGCACACTATTTTAGCAGATTTCTTTTTATTTCACTGTATTTTTCACTACTGTAAGTATGTTGGCAAAGAGTTTCCAAAGGTGAACAGCATATTGAAGGACAGAGTTGTTGGTGGTTAAATTTAAAACATTGGAGGCAGAGGTACACAGGTGATGGTTGATCTTTTAACTTCACAAGAAAAAGTGTCCTTCATAAAGCACTGTGTATTGATTTTTCATCTAACCTAGGTCTGCCCTCTTTTTCACCATATTGTATCATTTTGAAAAGTTGGTTGACAAAGAGATTCTAAGGATGAACAGTACACTGAAGGGCAGAGTTCGTTGATGGGAATTTAACTTTGAAGGCAGAGATACAAAAGTGGTGTTTGATTTCTTAAACTTCACAGGTGAAAGGGTGTGTTTCCTAAAGCACTGTGCATTGATTTTACATCTAACTTGGGTCTGCCTTTTCTAGAAACCATATTGTATCATGTTGAAGATTTGTTGACAGAGATGTTCTGAAGGTGAATAGGGCTACTTCTAAAGGACAGGTGGTTGATGATTACAGTTTTATATTGAAGACATAGATGTAGCTATGATTGATTGACCTCTGACAAACTCACCAGGAGTAGTTTTTCAAAACTGTGCACAGGAAATTGACACAGGAGTTTGTCTCATCTTTACACAGGGTACTATATTAAAAAGTTTGCCTGGCTGAAGTGCATCCAGAGGTGAAGGGCTGTTTTTTTAAAGAGTGCAGAGGGGGTTTATTCAAAGAAAAATTGTGGCATTTCATCCAAACCATATTGTCTAAACTGTCCAAACAGTCTAGTGACTAGTTTCAATCCAGCAGAACATTTTTCATACAGTGAAGGCAGTTTGCCTCTTCCAAAGCTTGAGAGGGCGAATAGGGATCTTGAGCTACAGAGAAAGAGGACTCTTCACTTTCAGAAGCTAAATCAGTTTGCCAGGCGAAAATTAAAGGTAGCGCAAGAGAAATTGAAGAAGTTGAAGGATAGGCGCCTAGCACAGAAGGAAGGGAAAAGCATATCAGCCCTTGATATTTTGGCTTCAGCTTCGGAGCATGTCTCTATGAACCCTTGAGGGTCATGCATGCCAATTTTGGGCCTGTTTCGGCAACTTTTTGTTTTTTGGCATTTTTTGGGTTTTGGCCAAAAACTCATAAATTCGCCATTTCAGTTTGATGAGTCGTCAAGGGAAGAGAATGATACCGATGGATGCCATAATTCCATGAGCAGGTCTCCAGCGATTTTCAGGGCATTTGAAGATCATTCGCCCCCTCCAATTGGCGAAAAACACCTTCTTTTTGCACATTCTGCCCGCCATATCAGCAGTCTGCTATTTTCTGGGTTTTCGCACACAGGTACAGTTTTGAGGGACTTTCAGAGATCAGATTGAGGTGATTTCACTTGCGTCGGAAAGCAGACACAGAGAGATTTCCAACGAGCCATCATGAGCCTCATTTCGACATCGGGAAGGCTGCCATTTGCATCCAGCAAGTCAGGGGACCTTTTTCAGGCATAAATATGAAGTATTTTTGTAATTTTTGAACTCCAAAAATCTGCTTTTCCCAAATGTGCGTTAAGCTATTTTTATCATTGGGAAATCATGTAAAGTCAATATAATTTCCGTTTTTAGCAGTTTTTTAGATATTTTATGGGATATTTTGTGCCTTGGGATTTGCAAAGCCTCAAGGACAAGTTTAGATATTTTGATTAGGCCAATGGGATAGCTAGTTGCTCCATGAGGTTTTCCTCCCTCAAGCCTATTTATTCCATGGGTTTCATTGTAAATCAGAGGCTGAACTTGAGAGAAGAATTAATACATTGGTCATATGAGCTTTGAGGAATACACTTGAGTTATGATTTTTGGACTGCCTCTTGGATGCTTTTGAGGAATGATGAAGGATTGTTGATGGATTCCTTGACATGGTAGAATGGTATAGTGCTTCTTAATGTGTTTTGTCTTTCTAGTGTTCATTCATAATCCATATTTCTTGCTGCTATAGATCAGTAGAGATTGATTTTGAGATATGCCCATGGAGGCACCTCAAAATCCCTGAATCTTCATAGCTTGATGTTTTCTTCTCCCTTAGTTATGCTAAAGAATTCTTAGCTGCTCTTTAGTAGCTTAAGGTATTGTTGCTAAGTTTTATTCATAAGTTCTATGTATGTTGAGTAGGATGTATGGTTTTCCCTACCTACCTATCAGCTGCCCATAGTTCAGTCCATAAAACTTTCTCTTTGACTGATTTGTTGATCATTTTGTTGAACCAAGGAGGCCTAGTCCCGATCTAGCCCTTTGCCTAAAACTATGAAAACTTATTTGTCCAAGTGCCCGATGACTTAGAGACTATGTTTAGGCGTTCCGGCATAGTTTATGAGTTGTTAGTTTGTCTCATGTGTTTTCCCCAAAGTCTGATAGCCATTTTCCGAAGTTAGAGGGTCTTATACCTCTATGTATGGCTGGAATGTTTGATTTCTATGTATTAATTAGCTTATAGTTATACTTAGCATGATTAATGGCTTGCTATTACATGTTTATTGTCTGCTATTAACTAGTTACACTTGAAATCCCTTGTTTTTCACCAACTTGTTGTCCACTTAATCCATTTTTCCCAGAGATCCCTTCTACCGTGAATCAAATCGGCCCTACAGCAGCTTTACATCATCACTTCATAGCTTCCTTGACCTGTTTGACCCCATAGCCCAATTTATCTACATCTTGTTATCCAGTTTATGTATTTGATCAGTTTTATCCCTCACAAACTTAAAAACTAAAAAAACCAAAAACACACTTCATAACTAGCCTAATATCAGAACATCGCAATAAACACACCGACATCTTTTACACTTATAGAGAGAGCCCTCTCTGAGTCCAGGAAGGCTAGGTCCTTGGGCTCCAAAGCTTGGTTTGATGTTACATCGTCATTTGGCTAGCCAATCGGCCAAATCACGGGACCCTAACAGCTGGTAGTAGATGTATATTTTGCTATAGTGTGTTTATGATTGGACATAACTTGTGTCCAACAAGAGTTTAGTG